>CM021107.1:596456815-596823325 GCA_007115665.2 Sequoiadendron giganteum
AAACCCTATTCCCTCAACCCCTATACCCTTTTAATCCCTCAACCCTCAACCCTCAACCCTCAAACCCTAATCCCTCAACCCCTCTAAAATATTAATCCCTCAACCCTTAACCCTTCAAGCCTAATCCCTCGACCCCTATACCCTTTAAATCCCTCAACCCCACAACCCTAAACCCTTAAACCCTAATCCATCAACCCCCATACCCTCTTAATCCCTCAATCTTCAAGCCCCAATCCCTAACCTCCTCTATAATCTCAATCCCTCAAACCTTAACCCTTCAACCCTAATCCCTCAAGCCCTATACCCTCTTAATCCCTCAACCCCTCAACCCTCAACCCTTAAAACCTAATCCCTCAACCGCCATACCATCTTAATCCCTCAACCCTCAAACCCTAATCCCTCAACCCCTCTACAATCTTAATCCCTGAACCCTTAACCCTCAACCCTCAACCCCTTTACCCTCTTAATACCTCAACCCTCAACCCTCAACCCTTAACCCTTAACCCTTAAACCCTAATCCTCAACCCCCATACCCTCTTAATCTCTCACACCTCAACCCTTCAATCCTAATCCCTCAACCCCTATACCCTCTTAATCCCTCAACACTCAACCCTTAACCCTTAAACCCTAATTATCAACCCCCATACCCTCTTAATCCCTCAACCCTCAACCCTTCAACCCTAATCCCTCGACCCCTATACCCTCTTAATCCCTCAACCCTGAACCCTCAATCCTTAATACATAATCCCTCAACCCCCATACCCTCTTAATTCCCCTACCCTCAACTCTCAAACCTTAAACGCTAATCCCTCAACCCTCATACCCTCTTAATCCCTCAACCCTCAACCCTTAATCCTTAACCCCTAATCCTTCAACCCCTATACGCTATTAATCCCTCTACCCTCAACCCTCAAAACTTAAACCCTAATCCCTCAACACCTATACCCTATGAATCCCTCAACCCTCAACCCCTCTACAATCTTAATCCATCAACCCATAACCCTAATCTCTTGACCCCTATACCCTCTTAATCCATCAACCCCTCAACCATCAACCCTTAAACCCAAATCCATCAGCCCCATACCCTCTTAATCCCTCAACCCTCAAACCCTAATCCCTCAACCCCTCTACAATATTAATTCCTCAACCCTTAACCCTTGAACCTTAATCCATCAACCCTTAACCCTCAACCCTCAACCCTTAAACCCTAATCATTCAACCCCTTTACCCTCTTAATACCTCAACCCTCAACCCTCAACCCTTAAACCCTAGTCCCTCAACCCCTATACCCTCTTAATCCCTCAAACCTCAACCCTCAAACCCTAATCCCTCAACCCCTCTACAATCTTAATCCCTCAACCCTTAACCCTTCAACCCTAATCCCTCGACCCCTCTACCATTTTAATCCCTCAACCCTGAAACCCTAATCCATCAACTCCCATACCCTCTTAATCCATCAACCCTCAACCCTTAACCGTTCAATCCTAATCCATTGACCCCTATACCCTCTTATTCCCTCAACCCATCAACCCTCAACGCCCATACCCTCTTAATACTTCAACCCTCAAACCCTAATCCCTTAACCCCTCTACAATCTTAATCCCACAACCCTTAACCCTTCAACCCGAATCCATCAACCCCTATAACCTCTTAATCCCTTAACCCCTCAACCCTTAACGCTTAAACCCTAATCCCTCAACGCCCATACCCTGTTAATCCATCAACCCTCAAACCCTAATCCCTCAACCCCTTTACCCTCTTAATACGTCAACCCTCAACCCTCAACCCTTAAACCCTAATTCCTCAACCCCTATACCCTTTTAATCCCTCAACCCTCAACCCTCAAACCCTAATCCCTCAACCCCTCTAAAATCTTAATCCCTCAACCCTTAACCCTTCAACCCTAATCCCTCGACCCCTATACCCTTTAAATCCCTCAACCCCCATATCCTCTTAATCCCTCAACCCTCAAAGCCTAATCCCTCAACCCCTCTACAATCTTAATCCCTCAACCCTTAACCCTCAACCCTCAACCCATAAAACTGTAATCCCTGAACCCCTTTACCCTCTTAATACCTCAACCCTCTACCCTCAACCCTTAAACCCTAATCCCTTAACCCCTATACCCTCTTAATCGCACAACCGTCAACCCTTAACCCTTAAACCGTAATCCCTCAACCCCCGTACCCTCTTAATCCCTCACACCTCAACCCTTCAACCCTAATCCCTTGACCCCTATACCCTCTTAATCCCTTAACCCTCAACCCTCAACCCTTAAACCCTAATGCCTCAACCCCCATACCCTCTTAATCCCCCAACCCTCAACTCTCAAGACTTAAACGCTAATCCCTCAACCCCCATATCCTCTTAATCCCTCAACCCTCAACCCTTAACCTTTAACCCCTAATCCCTCAACCCTCAACCCTAAACTGTTAAACCCTAATCCCTCAACCCCTATACCCTCGTAATCCCTCAACCCTCACCCCTCAAACCCTAATCCCTCAACCCCTCTACAATCTTAATCCCTCAACCCTTAACCCTTCAACCCTAATCCCTTGACCCCTATACCCTCTTAATCATTCAACCGCTCAACCCTTTAACCCTAATCCATCAACCCCCATACCCTCTTAATCCCTCAACCTTGAAACCATAATCCCTCAAACCCTCTACAATCTTAACCAGTCAACCCTCAACCCTAAACCCTTAAACCCTAATCCCTCAACCCCTATACCCTCTTAATCCCTCAACCCCTCTACAATCTTAGTCCCTCAACCCTTAACGCTTCAACCCTAATTTCTCAACCCCTATACACTCTTAATCCCTCAACCCCTCAACCCTCAACCCGTAAACCCTAATCCATGAACCCCCATACCCTCTTAATCCCTCAACCCTCAAACCCTAATCCCTCAACCCCTCAACAATATTAATCCCTCAACCCTTAACCCTTCAACCCTAATCCCTCAACCCTTAACCCTCAACCCTCAACTCTCAACCCTCAACCCTCAACCCTCAACCCTTGAACCCTAATCCCTCAACCCCTCTACAATCTTAACCCCTAAACCCTTAACCCTTCAACCCTAATACCTCGACCCCTATACACTTTTAATCCCTCAACCCTTCAACCCTCAACCCTGAAACCCTAATCCATCAACCCCCATACCCTCTTAATCCCTCAACCCTCAAACCCTTATCCCTCAACTCCTCTACAATATTAATCCCTCAACCCTTAACCCTTCAAACCTAATCCATCGACCCCTATACCCTCTTAATCCCTCAACCCTCAAACCTTAAACCCTAATCCCTCAACGCCCATACCCCTCTTAATCCCTCAACCCTCAAACCCTAATCCCTCAACCCCTGTACAATCTTAATCCCTCAACCCTTAACCATTCAACCCTAATAGCTCAACCCCTGTACCCTCTCAATCCCTCAACCCTCAAACTCTAATCCCTCAACCCCCATACCCTCGTAATCCCCCAAACCTCAACTCTCAAGCCTTAAATGCTAATCCATCAACCCCCATACCCTCTTAATCCATCAACCCTTAACCCTTAACCCCTAATCCCACAACCCCTATACCCTCTTAATCCCTCAACCGTCAACCTTAGACCCTTAAACCCTAATCCGTCAACCCCTATACCCTCTTAATCCATCAACCCTCAACCGTCAAACCCTAATCCCTCAACACCTCCACAATATTGAGCCCTCAACCCTTAACCCTTCAACCCTAATCCCTCGAACCCTATACCCTCTTAATCCCTCAACCCCTCAACCCTTTAACCCTAATCCATCAACCCCCATACCCTCTTAATCCCTCAACCTTGAAACCATAATCCCTCAAACCCTCTACAATCTTAATCCCTCAACCCTTAAACCCTAATCCCTCAACCCCCATACCCTCAAACCCAAATCCCTTAACCCTCAACCCTCAACCCTCAACCCTTAGTAAAACCCCTAATCCCCTCAACCCCCCATACCTCTTAACTCCTCAACCCTCAACCCTAACCCTAAACCCTCAACCCCCATACCCTCTTAATCCCTTAACCCTCAACCCTTCAACCCTAATCCCTCGACCCCTATACCCTCTTAATCCCTCAACCCTCAACCCTCAACCCTTAAACCCTAATCCCTCAACCCTCGAACCCTCTTAATCCCCCAACCCTCAACTCTCAAGCCTTAAATGCTAATCCCTCAACCCCCATACCCTCTTAATCCCTCAACCTCAACCATTAACCCTTAACCCCTAATCCATCAACCCATATACCCTCGTAATCCCTCAATCCTTAACCCGTAAACCCTAATCCCTCAACCCCTATGCGCTCTTAATCCTTCAACCCTCAACCCTCAAACCCTAATCCCTCAACCCCTCTAAAATATGAATCCATCAACCCTTAACCCTTCAACCCTAATCCCTTGACACCTATACCTTCTTAATCCCTCAACCCCTCAACCCTCAACACTTAAACCCTAATCCATCAACCCCCATACCCTCTTAATCCCTCAACCCTTAGCCCTTCAACCCTAATCCCTTGACCCCTATACCCTCTTAATCCCTCAACTCCTCAACCCTTAAACCCTAATCCATCAACCCCCATACCCTCTTAATCCCTCAACCCTCAAACCCTAATCCCTCAACCCCTCTACAATCTTAATCCCTCAACCCTTAACCCTCAACCCTCAACACTTAAACCCTAATCCCTCAGCCCCTTTACCCTCTTAATACCTCAACCCTTAACCCTCAACCATTAAACCATAATCCCTCAACCCCTATACCCTCAACCCCTATACTCCCTTAATCCCTCAACCCTCAACCCTTAACCCTTAAACCCTAATACCCCAACCCCCATACCCTCTTAATCCCTCAACCCTTAACCCTCAACCTTTCAACCCTAATCCCTCGACCCTTGTACCCTCTTAATTCCTCAACCCCTCATACCCTCTTAATCCCTCAACCATCAACCCTCAACCCTTAAACCCTAATCCCTCAACCCCTATACCCTATTAATCCGTCAACCCTCAACCCTCAAACCCTACTTCCTCAACCCCTCTACAATCTTAAGCCCTCAACTGTTAACCCTTCAAACCTAATCCCTCGACCCCTATACCCTCTTAATCCCTCAACCCCTCAACCCTTAAACCCTAATCCATCAACCCCCATACCCTCTTAATCCCTCAACCCTGAAACCCTAATCCTCAAACCCTCTAGAATCTTAATCCCTCAACCCTTAACCCTTCAACTTGAATCCCTCGACCCCTATACCCTCTTAATCCCTCAACCCTTCAACCGTCAACCCTTAAACCCTAATCCTTCAACCCCCATACCCTTTTAATCCCTCAACTCTCAAACCCAAATCCCTCAACCCTTAAATCCCTAATCCATCAACCCCTTTACCCTCTTAATACCTCAACACTCAACCCTTAACCATCAGACCTTAATCCCTCTACCCCTATACCCTCTTAATCCCTCAACCCTCAACCCTCAAACCCTAATCCCTCAGCCCCTCTACAATCTTAATCCCTCTACCCTTAACTCTTCAATCCTAATCCCTCGACCCCTATACTCTTTGACTCCCTCAACCCCTCAACCCTCAACCCTTAAACACTAATCCATCAACCCCCATACCCTCTTAATCCCTCAACCCCCAAACCATAATCCCTCAACTCGTCTACAATCTTAATCCCTCAAACCCCCATACCCTCTTAATCCCTCAACCCTCAAACCCTCTACAATCTTAATCCATCAACCCTCAACCCTTAAACCCTAATCCCTCAACCCCTTTGCCGTCTTAATACTTCAACCCTCAACCCTCAACCCTCAACCCTCAACCCTCAACCCTCAACCCTCAACCCTTAAACCCTAATCCCTTAACCACTATACCCTCTTAATCCCTCAACCATCAACCCTTAATGCTTAAACCCTAATCCCTCAACCCCCATACCCTCTTAATCCCTCAACCCTCAACCCTTCAACAATAATCCCTTGACCCCTATACCCTCTTAATCCCTCAACCCTCAACCCTCAACCCTTAAACCCTAATCCCTCAACCCCCGTACCCTCTTAATCCCCCAACCCTCAACTCTCAGGCCTTAAATGCTAATCCCTCAACCCCCATACCCTCTTAATCCTTCAACCCTCAACCCTTAGCCCTTAACCCCTAATCCCTTAGCCCGTATACCCTCTTAATCCCTCAAACCTCAACCCTCAACCCTTAAACCCTAATCCCTCAACCCCTATGCCCTCTTAATCCTTCAACCCTCAACCCTCAAACCCTAATCCCTCAACCCCTCTAAGATATAAACCCATCAACCCTAATCCCTTGACCCCTATACCCTCTTAATCCCTCAACCCCTCAACCCTAATCCCTTGACCCCTATACCCTCTTAATCCCTCAACCCCCATACCCTCTTAATCCCTCAACCCTCAAACCCTAATCCCTCAACCCCTCTACAATCTTAATCCCTAAACTCTTAACCCTTCAACCCTAATCCCTTGACTTGTATACCCTCTTAATCCCTCAACTCCTCAACCCTTAAACCCTAATCCATCAACCCCCATACCCTCTTTATCCCTCAACCCTTAACCCTTCAACCCTAATCCCTTGACCCCTATACCCTCTTAATCCCTCAACCCCTCAACCCTCAACCCTTAAAACCTAATCCATCAACCCCCATACCCTCTTAATCCCTCAACCCTCAAACCCTAATCCCTCAACCCCTCTACAATCTTAATCCCTCAACTCTTAACCCTTCAACCCTAATCCCTTGACCTATATACCCTCTTAATCCCTCAAATCCTCAACCCTTAAACCCTAATCCATCAACCCCCATACCCTCTTTATCCCTCAACCCTCAAACCCTAATCCTCAACCCCTCTACAATCTTAAGCCCTCACCCCTTAACCCTCAACCCTCAACCCTTAAACCCTAATCCCTCAACACCTTTACCCTCTTAATACCTCAACCCTTAACCCTCAACCCTTATACCCTAATTCCTCAACCACTATATGCTCAACCCCTATACTCTCTTAATCCCTCAACCCTCAACCCTTAACCCTTAAACCCTAATCCCCCAACCCCCATACCCTCTTAATCCCTCAACCCTCAACCCTCAACCCTTCAACCCTAATCCCTCGACCCTTATACCCTCTTAATCCCTCAACCCTCAACCCTCAACCCTCAAGCCTCAAGCCTTAAATGCTAATCCCTCAACTCCCATACCCTCTTAATCCCTCAACCCTCAAACCTTAACCCCTAATCCCTCAACCCCTATACCCTCTTAATCCCTCAACCCTCAACCCTTAAACCCTAATCCCTCAGCCCGTATACCCTCTTAATCCTTCAATCCTCAACCCTCAATCCTTAAACCCTAATCCCATCTCTAACTGATGGTAGACTCCTCCATGACCATATAATAAAGAATGGCTACAACATCGGCATATTTCTTTCCAATCATATTTTAGAAATGTATGCCATGTGTAGGAGTGTCATGGACGTGCGCCAATTGTTTGACAAAATGACCCAACGGGACGAATTCACTTGGAACAGGATGATCACAGGATATATTCAATGCGGGAGATTGGAGGATGCACGCCAACTGTTTGAAAAAATGCCTCAACGAAGCGAAGTTTCCTGGAACACTATAATTGCAGGATATTCTCGATTTGGCTTGCCTGAAGAGGCTTTTCAAATATTTTGTCAGATGCAAAGAACGGGAATAATGCCGGATGGGTATACTTTTTCTAGTATTCTATACCATACAATCTGTATAGGCTATGTAGGCATTTGTACAGTCTAAATTCAGCAAAGAATATTCTTTGTGTCATTTGACATATTTAGTAGCATATTCTCCTATGCTAGCATTTACAGTACGTCATCCTATGTCAACGATGTGAAATCCATGATTGGTATGTTGTCGATTTGTATTATTTTAATATTAACTTTTGTCAATGATTTTTGGTGCTTGGTTACCATGGGTGGTTCTCGGCCTAGCTCTGGGCGGCAAGCCTCCCATAGGCGACACAAACACCTATTGCCAAGCATAGGCGGCACCTCCTCCTCTTGCCACCTGTCAACTGCTCCACCAATGGCAGGTATTTTTTTTAAACCTGCACATCCCATGGTCACATGAAAAACTTGTTGCTAGCCTTCCAGGGGCTAAGGATTTGCCTCTTAGGTTCCCAAATTGGACCTTTTTCTCTCAACCTTCAACCCTTAACCCTTAAACCATAATCCATTAATCCCCGTACCCTCTTAATCCCTCAACCTTCAACCGTTATACCCTAATCCCTCAACCCTTAACCCTTATACCCTAATCACTAAACCCCGATACCCTTTTAATCCCTCAACCCTCATCCCTCAACCCTTATCCCTTTATCCTTAAACCCTCTACTTGAGAGATAGAGAGGGAGAGGTGGTGGGAGGGACATGCTTGAGAGAGAGGGATAGGGAGAGGGAGAGAGAGAGAGGGAGTGAGAGAGGGAGGGAGTCACTGTGAGAGGGAGAGTGTGCAGGAGGGGGAGACTTGACAAAGAGAGAGAGGAAGATGGGGTAGGACAAAGATACTTTAGAGAGAGAAAGAGGGAGATAGGGTGGGAAGGAGAGACATTAGAGAGAGAGATAGAGGGAGTGAGAGAGAGAGGGAGAGAGACAAAGTGGGAGAGAGAGAGGGAGTGGGAGAGAGAGAGAGAGGGAGAGACATAGATACGAATAGAGAGACTTTAGAGATGGAGATGGGGTCGGAGGGAGAGGGAGTACTCAAGATAGAGGGATTCAAGAGAGATGGAGGGGGTGGGGGAGATACATGAGATAGAGGGAGAGAGAGAGAATGGAAGGGGCTGGGAGGGAGATATTTGAGAGAGAGGGAGAGAGAAAGGGAGAGAGATAGAGGGAGTGAGAGAGAGAGAGAGAGGATGTGGGAGATATATAGAGGGAGTGAGTGAGAGGGGGTAGAAGGGAGAGACTTGAGAGATAAAGAGGGAGGGAGAGTGGGTGGGAGGGAGAGACTTGGGAGAGAGACTGGGAGAGAGATAGAGGGCATGAGAGAGAGAGGGACTTGAGAGAGAGGGTGAGATTCTGGGAGGGAGATACTTGAGAGAGATGGACAGGTAAACGAAGATAGATAGAGGGAGTGGGATAGGGAGGGAGTCGAAGAGAGATAGAGGGAGTGACTGTGAGAGGGAGAGGGGGTAGGAGGAGGAGACTTGACAAAGAGAGAGAGGGAGAGGGGGTAGGAAAAAGATACTTGAGAGAGAGAGAGGGAGAGACCTGAGAGAGAGGGAGAGAGACAGAGTGGGAGAGAGTGAGAGAGAGGAAGTAGGAGAGAGATAGAGATACTTGAGAGAGAGAGAGAGAGAGGGAATGGGAGAGAAATAGAGGGAGTGAGTGATATACCTAAGAGAGGGAGAGGGTGTAGGAGGGAGAGACTTGAGAGAGAGAGACAAAGAGAGAAAGATAACAACCTAAGAGAGGGAGATGGAGTGAGAGAAATAAAAAGACCAAAGAGGGAGAGTAAGAAAATAGGGTTGGAGTGAGATAGATTTATTTAGGTACCTACATGGGAGGGAAAGAGACCTGACAAAGGGGATTGGACTGAGAGAGTAGTCTAGGTCGCGTGGGAGGGAGTGAGACCTCAGAGATAGAGACTTTAGAGGGATAAAAATTTATCCAGTTATGGTAACGAGTTAGAGAAGGTATGAAAGGTAAAACCTCGACTATCCATCTTCGATCATAAACTGTGCACTCTAAGCATTATCAAAGTTGTTCACCAAAGAGGGGAAATTCTAGTTTTGTGCAAAGCAAGCCATTTGGCGCTCACCAAATGTCTTGCTTTGGACGTGTTAATTAATAGGATTTACCAAATTTTCTCATATTTTCATTCGTGCTCCCTATCTCATTTGCACATCTTTCAATGTAAGTTTATTAAAACACTGTGATAGCGTTAACCTCTCTCTTAGCGATCTAAATATATAATTATTTTTTCTTTTTGATTTAGTTAAGGTTTTGATCCATGGCTTATATTGTAAATGCCTTCATTTTTGGTAAAAAGCCAATATGTGCTAGGTTTATGATAGATTTTTACACATTCATCAGAACGTGAAACAAATTACATTTTTTGAAACTAGATTCCATTCTACACATGATGAAAAAATAAATCAACTTTTGATTAGTTTGCAAAAAATTTTGGGGGGAGCACACTCAAATTTCAGCTTTTCAAGATGTGTCCACTTTGAAAATTCATAAAATATTATATATTCATTAAAAAATTTATCCGAAAGAAGGAGGATAAACTACATGGTGTTAGCTAATTTCTCACTACTGGGATTTTTGAAATTCTTTAAAAAAGTTAACCGAAATTGGGGGAGCCCTCAGGTGCTATGCTATTTTTTTTGATAAAAACAGGACCTATTTTGCCCCCCCCACCTTTTTGAGACCCTTAATTTTCATTAATTTCAAAAAACAATAGTAGCTTAGAAACTAGACTCGAAGCACTTCAACTTTTGTTCTTTCCAAATCTTGAAATTTTGAGCATAACTATCTTCATTTTCTCGTGCAAATAAGATTTTGCTGATTTCAGAAAAAAAGTGGCATCTTAAGAGCCAAAATTGTGTCACAAATTGGTGCACTTATCCAGCTTGGGCTACTATTTATTTATCCAGCATGACTTTTAGGGATTGGTGGCACATACTATATTCATAGTAACTAACTCTACCATCATGCACTTTTGGTTAAGCACCACGGGTTGGGAATTGATCCAAGAGACATTTTCCACCTAAAATCTGATCATCTCTAAGATGCTAAGAAAATTGAAAAGGAAATTGAAAGGATTATAGAGGTGGATCCTCTAATTATGGTCCAATTTATGATAGCCATGTGTATTTGGTGAGGCCTAGTCTCTGGAAATTTACCACTCTTGAATATTAAACACTCACTCAATAAGATTCTCACATTTGTGTGGAGTATATGTCATCAATATACAATATGACTCTCTAACATTATCATGAAAATTAATCTATTAAAAAATTCAAACATGATAATGATGTTGATATTCTCTTTCTATTCCAAATGTATTAAATTTCATTTCGAATTGTTTTCTTTCCCATAACATACATAGAAAAGGATACCATAAGGCTACTAGTTCTGGTTGGTGTTTACAAATGATTGTTTAGTCACCTTTGTATAGGATATATGTATACAAGATCTACAACCTTCTAGTTGAAATACTTTGCTACCTCAAGATTCTTCTATGACTACACCTTCATACATGGCACTCCATCATCTTGCAACTCTTCGATAGTGGCACTCTTACTCAATAAAAATCTCATGACTATTCTACTAGATGCATATTCCATTTTATTATAAGCTTGAATAAAAATTTGGCCATATTTGTATGTACATACCATTGTTATAACAATACTAAAAAAATTAACTTAATATATTGGTGTTTCTAATAATAAATAGAAGTAAAAATGACTCCTAGAGTAAACCCTATCACTTGTACTACTATAGGTGACTTATAGAACACTCTAAATTCTTGTAGCCTTACTATAGGTGTCAATAAACTTGCTATGTGTATCTTTCTACCTTGTTATAGGTAAAAATTCTATAGCTTGACCCTATTTGTTAACCTAGAATTGATCCACTTATGAACCATCTTATGAAATTGTCATTAGTATATCATTAATGCTCCATGAGAATGTCTATTAATGATTCTCCAATTTATTTTCTAAATGAAAGATAAATAACTTTAAATATGAGAACATAGTACATAAATCAATACAAATATGTGTTAGGTAAAATGACAATAACTGGTAAGAACTAGTCAAAGGTCCAAATTTGACTATTAAATTTAAAATTTTAATGTTCATATCCATAACCACATAAATGACCTAGATCAACTCTACACTTATAGTCCTAATCTAGGGTACGAATTAGAGATTTAGAAATCATGACTAAATTATTCAAATGAATGATGATATAATCAAAATAAGATATGATATTATAAATCATATATGCAAGAAGGTATACCACTTATATTGAACATATTATTTATCCCTACCCTAACATAATAACTATAATGATGAATACAATAAATTAATTAAATTCAATAGATCAATCAAATTATATTATTTTTTGTTTATTAAAGTTTTTATAATTTAAAACAAAACATCATTTATCTTGAATACTATTAATTAAATATTTTAAGATCTTATTAAACCTTCATAAATTTAATCAAACATTTTATTTAAATATTGATTAAAAAATCAAATTAGCCAATAGGCTATTTATTTGAAATATCTGCCAAGATTTTAATCAACCCAGTCGTTAATAGAATTTATTGGCGCCAAAAATTAATAATCGCCAATGATCAGCGGCGAGTTTCTCGGGGTTGTTTATGATGACGTGGAGATTTCTAATTACATGGGTTGGTTGTGGTGGAGTTTGTTGCTTCGATATGCGAAAGCAGAATGGAAAGTGTTTGTTCATGTGAGGGTTAATGCATCCTAGCATTGTTGTACGATGGTGCGAGAGGAAGTAAATGCAATATTCAATGTTACAGTGTATATTGTTTTTGGTTGCATTGTTGAACGAGCCACTGCAGTGTTGGTTTGATAGCAAAGGATTGAAAAATCATCACCTTCATCTCTGTTTGATAGTAGGTTGGAGGGTTTTAACACCAATGTGCTCTGAAATGTGCGAGAAAATATATTGATTAAGTTGCATTTTCAAAAGAGACATTGTGGAGTTGGTTTGATAGTAGACTATTGTAAAAATTGTCACCTTCGACTTCATTTTATAGTAGATTGGAGGGTTTTAAAACTGTTGTGCTCCGGAATTTGTAAGTCATTTTACATGGGTATTTTTCATAAATGATTAATTTATTGCTCATGTCTTTCACTCTTTGGCTATTGTTCCTTGTTATATTTTTGTATCTTTGGCATTATACCCATTGTGGAGACTTCAAAGAGATTATGGCTCCACATGGATGGAGAAATTGCAGTTAAATCTTCTTTCTTTCGTTAAAAAATATGGTTAGGGTTAGTCATTTTTTTTCCCTTTGTTTATTGTTTGTAGTTATCTTTGTGCACCTTTGGCGTTATACCCATTAACATAGAAGAAAATGCACATTAACATAGGAGTAATTTCATATATATATATATATATATATATATATATATATATATATATATGCAGAGGGTTAGTATGAAAGCCTAAAGATATTCAAGATAAAATTAGTTTAGTGGTTGTTAAGTGTTATTCTAATAGCTCTTTTACAATTTCTCTATTTTTCTATAATATTTAGTACCAAGTAATATAGCTTGAATTTTCAACTAAGTCTGTGGCATTATACCCATTTTGCACAGATTATTGCTACCCATTGGCTTTATAAGTTCTATTTAATGTGGGTTTACTGCCAAAGAACGTAGCTCAAATTTTGAATAGAGAAGCCAACTGTTACATAGATTGCTTGTGTTGTATCAATATGTTTAATGTGGGTTTTCAATCATCTTTCATTTACTTGTGATTCTTAAGTGTTTTTCTAATAGTTTATTTACAATTTCCCTATTTTGTCTATAATATTTAGTGCCAAATAATGTAGCTTGAATTTTGAATTGACAAGCCAACTATTACATAGATTTCTTGTGTTGTATCAATATGTTTTATGATATTTTTTTTTCTAGTTCCACAAAGAAAATTTTTCATTATCATAGTTTCCCTCTTCTATTCTCCATATTTTAAAGTTGTATTTAATGTTGGTTTTCGATCATCTATTATTTTCCTGTGATTCTTATGTGTTTTCCTAATAGCTCTTTTACAATTTCCCTATTTGTCTATTGTTGATGCAAAAAATTGCAGGGGCAACATCCTTATGGGAAACTTAGCTATTGGGGGGCTTGTGTGCATAGTTAAGTAACCTTCGGGGTTTTATCAAAGTCGTCTCTTCATTTTTATGGGGGGATGAAAAGGGGAAGAAGATGAACATAAAATAAACAATCCCAAACTAAGGCGATGTGCCCAATCAAAAAGTGATCAATTAAGCACAATGTTGAAGAAAAAGGCTCGCAGAGTAACTAGTGTCTATCAAATAGATATTTTTCAACACCGCAAACATAAGAACAACAAATTATCAATTCACATAGTATAATCAATGCAACATAGGTCAACACAGAAGAGTAGCAACATGGTCTACATTTTATTAAGCTGCATAAAGATTACAAAATATTGAAATAGGCGTTCATATACTTTGAAAAATGAAAGCACAGTCAATATCCTATTAAATGAATGAAAAAATAAAGGCCAAATGGATTGGCACAGTCTACAAGTTCAAGTTCAATAGAAAATATTACAAAGGCTAATTCCCAATGGTCGGGAAATTTAATCTATCTAACAACATTCATTACAATGAGAAAGAGGCTACTTAAATAAGCCATCCCACCACCTGAAATATCCTTCGAGAAAGATGCCTCAGTGAAAATATCGGCGATCTAGATTCCATCGAGCTGAAACCAAACAGAAAGATCATCCAACAACACACCAATAGGCATGTCCTCTTAGAAACCAGGGCCACTCAGCATCAGTAGGGAACATGCGGCAACAAAGAAGAACACGCGGTAGTAGAAAAGAAACCAAGGCACAAGCAACAAACCCCATATAATGGACGCATGAAAGAGTGCCACACATCAAACACACAGAGCCTAGAAAAAAGGAGGGATGCCCCAACAAAAAGCTCTGAAGGGAAGCCATGTGGAAAAACCTTCGACAAAGAAACTACAAAGTGGGTATGACTCAGGAAGATATGAGTGAGGGCCACACATCGAACACACGAAGCCCGACAAAGGAAGAACGATATGGCAAACAAAAAGCTCTGAGATGCGGCCATGTGGTGAACACCGAGAAGCTACGAGCGATATGGAATAAGGCGAAGCTATGAAAGGACAATAAAACTGTGAAGGAAAAGTGGTGTGTGAATAAATGTTCACATCTATAATATTTAGTACTAGATAATGTAGCTCGAATATTCAATTGAAAATCCAACTATTACATAGATTGCTTGTTTCAATATGTTTCAAACTATTCAATTTTTTTAGTATCCCATAACAAACCATTTATTATCATAGTTTGTCTCTTTTATTTTTCATATTTTAAAGTTCTTAAGTGTTTTTCTAATAGCTCTTTAACAATTTCTCTATTTTTCTATAATATTTAATACCAGATAATGTAGTTCGAACCTTGAATTGACAAGCCAACTATTATATAGATTGCTTGTCTTGTATCAATATGTTTCATGATATTGTTTCTCCCACTTCCTCATAACAAATTGTTCATTATTATAGTTCACCTCTTCTATTCTCCATGTTTTAAAGTTTTGTTTAATGTGGGTTTTCGATCATATGTCATTTTCTTATGATTATTAAGTGTATTTCTAATAGCTCTTTTATAGTTTCCCTATTTTTCTATGATATTTAGTGTCAAATAATGTAGCTTGAATTTTGAATTGACAAGCCAACTGTTACATAGATTGCTTGTGTTATATCAATATGTTTCATTATATTATCTTTCTCTCATCTATTTGAGGCTCCCTATAACAAGTTGTTCATTGCCATAGTTTATCTTTTGTATTATTCATATCTTAACCCAGGTAAATATTTTTGTGCATTTAATTAAGGATTGTGTCCTCTTGTATTTTTTTGCTCAGCATGACACTTTAGGAGTTTCTTATTCTATTTTCCTTCTAACAAGAATTGTTTTTAACTTTCAAAATTCTGAAATTTTATAGATTGGTATAAACTACAAACATGACATTGACATGTGCCTTTGGATTGCTTTCAATTTTCTTTTGTCTGTGTATGTTTCTCAACCTCTTGTTATTGTTCCTTGTTATCTTTTTGCATCTTTGGTGTTATACACATTTTCTACAGCTTATTGCTTGGTATTTTTTTGATAAATTTATCTTAAAATCCATTGAAAGGGAATGGTATGTAATGTGAACTATATGTGAAAATTAATGCTATCCAACGTTATTTTCAAACCTTTCCCATGCATGTTTTTATACTTTGTCACACTACAACATTGAATATTACTTTTACTTCCTGTTGTGCCATTGTGCAACAAGACTGGGATGCATTAACCCTCACATGGGAAAACACTTACCATTCCACTTCCACGTTCGAGGCAACCAACTCCACCACCACCAATCCACATAATTAGCAAGCTCCACCATTGTCATAAACAACCCTGGGTAGTTTATTTTAGGGAGCTTCAAACATATGAGGAAAAAAGAATATCATGAAACATATTGATACAAGATGCGAGCTACATTCTTCGGTAATAAATATTGAAGACAAATAGAGAAATTGTATAAGAGGTGTTAGAATAACACTTATTTTCTACTAAATATTATTGACAAAAAGGGAAATTGTATTGAATTCCCTAAAACATAGACAAATACATACACACACACACACATATATGTATTGAATTCCCATTTCATATTTAAAAATATACATATAGGCAGATATATATATCCATATATATAGACCAAGATCATCGTGGGTCCTTTGACAATGCAAAAACAATTTATATATAAACATGTATATCTAAACAGATGTGTATGCTATCTTTATTCATATTTATGCACAATTTGATTTAAAAAGAGTTAAAAATAGAATATATAAGTATTATTTGGCCTGTAATAAAATTGCTACAATACAACCATAGTATTCAATGATATAGAATTGAGATGTTGTTAATAACAAAGCATTTAATGGTGCAGTATGTGTAACATGTTGATAAAAAGGCTATAAAATTGTTTGCACATTTCCAATGCAATGTGCCTTTTGAAACTAAATACATTGGAAAACACCAAAAATAGTGCACAAAACTATAGTTCAGGCCAACAACAATGTAATTTTTTGAGCCTGCAAACATTGTATATTACATTTGCTTGCTCCTGCCATCTTGATTTCCAATATCCAACACTACGAGCAACCATTTACCATTCTTCTTTTATGTTCCAAGGTGGCCAAGAGCCCCTTCTTGCATATATATTAATAAGCTGCAATGTTTAAAACATGTTGGTGACTTGCAGAACTTCCACCCTCTACTATTTTTTCCTTCTTGTCGATGTGCACCTTTGACATTATGCCCATTTTTATGAAGGTCCCTGTTTGGAATGTCAATGACTACATAGTCAGGAATAAATATAGTATATACATCTATTTAGATATAGTAGTGTATATATAAATAGATATATACATGTGTACATATAGATATATATATCTAGTTATATTTTATTTTTTAAATGTATAGACAAAGGGGAAATTCAATGCATATATGTACTTAGTCATTTTTATTCTTATTGTTGTATATCCTATTGTTTGGATAAGAAAGGATGAAGGGACCAACTAGCAACATATACAAATATATGCATATAGGTATATATAGAAATATAGTAAAAACTACATGCATACATATATAAGTAACCTCAAAGATAAATAGATACATATAGGGATATATACATTTTTATTTATCATTTTATTCTTGTTATTGTATCTCCTACTATTTGGATAGTATTAAAAGTGGAATAGTTATACCCATTTTCATTTAATAAAATTAGTAAAATGGTTGGTAGATTATTGATATTTCTAAGTTATCTATTAGTTGCCATTGGACGTTGCAATACACTAATCTTTTATTTTTATTGTGAAATAGAGCTCTCAATTATTCAACTAAAATTGCAACATTTTCTCCCTATAAAATTTCCTGCAACTATGTTTGCAAAATCAGGCTTTGTGGATGGGTCTCTAGACCCCCCCAAGATTGATTTGCTGGCATCCCCAATAGGTTCTGCTGTGGAGTCTAGTTGTGAGGATGCCAACCACCAGCCTCCAGATCCTAATTTCGTAAGGTTATAATTCCTTTTTCTTATATGTGTTGCAAATTTGTTGTTATTGTTTCCTTCCTCTTTTTATTCAACTTGAACATTTCCTTTCAGTTTCTTTAATTTTATGATTCTCAACTACAAAAATGCACACCACATACCCTTTCCTATTTATGTTTCCAATTTTCTTGGCCTTTAGGTGTATACACACATGGTTGGACCTAGTAAAACATATAGATGTGGAAGTAGATACACATTGATCTTTTCCAGTACATAAAAACATCTCTTTGCATCCTCTATTTCCCTTACTCCTTTTATCCATTTGGTGTGATCAAGTACATTTTCATCAATTGAACTTGTCTTTGTAGGCTACAAAGAAACTTACCAACTTTGAATTCATTTTCAATTTGTTCCATCAATGCTGTAGATGTCGTTCCCTCTCCGGTCATTTAGCTCTTATCCTTTAAAAAAATTGGCGATGATGAAGGACAGGTTGAACGATACAAGGTTGTCTTGTTTGATGGACACCATATGCAAATAGGAACTCTACCTTCCAAATGAAATGAATTTTTTCTTTTAGGTGCCTTTAAAATAGGGTCCATCATAGCTTTGGGAGACTATGTTTGTATAAATGTCCATGATTCAAGGTGGGTTGCATTTTTTCTTTTGTGTTTTTTAAAATTCTCTTTCTCATTCATGTGTACAGCATGAGATTAAAAATGGTGAAAAGTTTTAAATAAAGACACTTAATTTAATAGAAAAAAAATTAGGGTATATAGGCACAAAAAATATAAAATTGAAGATAGCTACACAACTTTGGACTAATTAAATGTATTGAATACTATATTCTCATAATTATCGGATACAGGAAACGTGCAACTGTAATGTTCAAAACATGTTATTCTTGTAATAGGCATCCATACATATAGATTTATATACATATTGATGGAAATATATTTATACATGCATACATACATACATACAGACACACAAACAAATATATATATGTATATATGTATATATATATATATATATATATATATGCATATATGTATATATGTATATCTGTATAAATATATATGTATATGTGTATACACAAATAATATGTGTGTGCCACCTTTGATTTCATCTGCATATGCATCAATTTCTAGCAGCTGCAACTTTATATTTAGAATATTGCATGTGTTTGGATGTCATATACACAAACAACTAACTAGTCAAATGTTCGAAAGGAAGTTTTGTAGATTAACATTGGTGTGTGCACATTTTCATGGTGAATTTAAAATAAATTGTATTGCTAAGAATAGAGAACCCAACAAACAATAAAAAAATTATCTTCCATGTCTAAAGTATAGAAGGATGCAAAGAAAACAGATAAGTCCAATGCTACACCTAATTCAAGCTCAATTATTTGGTACTAAATATTATTAAAAAATTGGAAAATTGTAAAAGAGCTATTAGAAAAACACTTAAAAGAATCACAGGAAAATGATAGATGATCGAAAACCCACATTAAATAGAACTTTAAAATATGGAGAATAGAAGAGGTGAACTACAATAATATGTATGAAATTTCTCCTATGTTAATGTACATTTAAAAAATATACATTTGTAGGGGAAATTGTATGTGTATGTTTATGTAGTATATTCTTTAAAAAAATGCATTGTTCACAAAAAGCATATAACATGTCCCATCCACACCAAACACAAAACTTAACATACCTTTATAGCTACTGAACTAATTTTATTTTGAATATCTTTATGCTTTCATACTGACCCTCTACATATATATATATATATATATATATATATATATATATATATATATATATATATATATATATGCAACTACTCCTATTGAAAAGTATTGATACAAGACAAGCAGTGTACGTAACAATTGGCTTGTCAATTCAAAATTCAAGCTACATTCTTTGCTACTAAAAATTATAGACAAATAGAGAAATTGTATAAAAGGTATACTTCCTCCTATTGTGTTCATTGCCATCGTGCAATAACATAAGAAATCATTTTCCACTATGCTTCCACCTATCGAGGTAGCCCAACCCTCCAGCACTTCCATCCCACGTCGTCAACAAACTCCATCACCATGGACTATTGTGGTGAACAACCTTGGGAAACTCATCATTGGCCTTCCAAACATGTTCATTTTCAGTGATGAGGAATGCTTTCCATGCCTGGGCTAATGAAAATCCTAGTGGGAAACTCCAAATACACAGGCCAAAGATAATTTGATGGGTAAGGAAAACTTAGGGTATATAGGCACAAAAAAAATCTAAAGCGCAACATAGCTGCAAAAATTTGGACTATTTGCATGCATCCAATATTGTATTCTTGTCAATGTGACATATAGCAATAGTGAAATAGTGAAAATAGTTAAAAAAAAATATGTAGAATACTTGTATATATATTTTTATATATTCCAATGTTCAAACCATGTTATTCCTCTTGTGACCATCCATAGATATACATTTATATACACATGGATACACATATATTTTGTTATATGTTTGTGTAATTACTAATTTAAATATATATATGGTTATACATCTATATTCATATATGTTAATATGGTTGAGCTTGTATTTATATTCCTAGGCCATCCCAATACATTCAAGTTCAACAATCCAATCAATTGTTGAATTAAAAAAGGCTAAAAATATCAACGAAACCATTTGTACTATACCCAACAGAAAGAGAAAATTTGTGCAAAGTGTCATACAAAATACTTGCAACAAAGGCTAACTACAACAAGCACACCTGTAGCTCTATCTATTGTCAAAATTCCCTTGCAGCTCCCATTAGCAATGGTAAATCCCACTCCTTTTCCCCTAGATTGTCTTGTTCACCAAGGCTGCCAAAGTGTGCATGGTAGTCTGGACATAAACATACCAACATCAATGTCACAAGATATGTTCAATTTACAATCTCAGATCAATACCCCACTGCACCAGCACACCAACAACACCTCAAACAAATTTTCAATGATTTCTACCTTTCTTTGGTGAAATGGTTCCGACAATGCATAGATGCATTATCGAACCTTATTGTTTGTCAAATATGCAAAGAAAGCTACATTGGGATGCACACTCATGCATCCGGTTCAACAAACATGTGTGCTAGATTTTATTCTAAAAAAGGCTCCCATCATTTTAGCTCTACAAATGGAATGGACCTAGGCCCACAACCATTCCTGCTAAAAAAGCTAACACATCTTGAAGAAATGCTTATTGCTAGGGTGGCTCTAGTTTTACAAGTGTCCCATGCTAGAGGAGGGCAGTTTAAATACACTGGTCACATGATAAGATTTCCTCAAGATATCTTGAGCATTGCAAAACTTTTGTTGTTCCACTTACAAGACCTTGAGGTTGTGATCATACGATAGACCACCATTGGAGGTGCAAACTATGACTGCTATGTTAATAAGCATCATGTCATGGATGCATTGAAATATAAAATTCAGTATGAAAAATACTACAATGATGTTGAGATTGATTTTGAGGCTCTTAATATGTTACCTAATATATTTTTGATGTCTCCAATTTCTTGCGTACAATAGAGAAAGTGTCTGATGAAGAGCTGATGTCATCAACCAACTCAACAAATGCTACTAAACATGAAAATGGCTCTTCAACCTTTTCATCATTTATCCATTTCTTTCCAAATGCTACATGAGAGCTCCAAGCCATCAAATAGGTATTACAAATTGAAAAAAGAGAGCAAAATATCTTGTGTTGGCCTGAAATTAGCTCTTCTTGTGTTAATGAATACAACACTGAAGGTTTATTTACAATGGATTTCCCAACATTATTCCCCACTGAAGCAACACTTCCCCTCCAACCAAGGAATATTCAAATTTAGTTGCATGAATATTCCCTCCACTTAATAAGATATTTGGACCATAGATTTGGCAAACATGTCAGGTTTAGGTATTTCCTCTACAACTTGATAATGAGACATCACAATCAACAATCCGTTTCTATCTTCATCAGAGAAGATTTGGAAGAAAAAATCTTGAAGTATTTATCTGCATTGCATGAATGACTTCAAGTTTCTCTTGATGACCAAATAGAAGAGTAGTTGATGTGTTTTGGTGCATCGTTGCATGGGACTCGCTCCTTTTGGAATTGTTCTCAGGCCTAGCTATCTTCAATGATTAAACAACTTGGGATACCTACCCTTTTTTTCACTTGGAGCTATGTAGACACAAAATGGTTTGATCTGCAAAATGTTTTCTCTTTTGTGGCTCGTCTGGAAATGGAGTCTTCAAAAAAGACCTTGATAGATAGTGTTATTCAAAATCCACATATAACATCTATATTTCTGCATCATAGATTGTCAATTTTCCGTGAAGAGGTGATTGAAAAGATTTTGCGTGCAAAATATTATTGATATAGATATGAATGGAAACATCATGGCTTTGCACATGTGCATGGTTTTTTATGGCTTCTAGAAGCCCCGAACATGGACACTCTTGATTGGTTCAGTCACCATGATGTTACCATGGCAAGGAACTTTTTTGATAGATATTTTTCAGCTT
Organism: Sequoiadendron giganteum; assembly: GCA_007115665.2. NCBI lineage: Eukaryota > Viridiplantae > Streptophyta > Pinopsida > Cupressales > Cupressaceae > Sequoiadendron > Sequoiadendron giganteum. The sequence goes on from CM021107.1 coordinate 596,479,251, forward strand.
GGAATCCATGTTGCCCTACACAAAGATTGCTCAAAATGTACTGTTGTTCTAAAGAAAATCCATGCTTACCTTCAACGAGCCAGATTCTTTCCAATGATCCAATCATAGATTATGAAGAGTTTCTAAATACAGTTCAAAGGAAAATAAAATGCTCTGAATATAATTTTTTAAGGAAAAAGAAGAGCAATTACAATGTTGCTATAAAGCACCTTGGCAACAACAACTTACCTCTACATTGACATCTAATGTTGTCTAACAAATTGTACAAGCCAGAAATTAATGATGATCACCTAAATATTCATAGCCCATCGATGCTTGCAATCTGGTGTGCCAATGTTGACTTCCAGCTAGTTGTTTCTAGGCAAATTGTATTGAATTATATCTCGAAATATTTAGCTAAATTAGAGAAGAAATTAGAAAATTACATTGATATGTTGCAAAGACTTGCAAATACAAATATAGTTGAGGATAGAGAACTACTTGCATATCAAAAATTCATGAAGAACATTACTGTGGAGCATGGCATCTCTACACAGGAGATGTGCCATATATTACTGAAATTGCCCCTTGTCACTTCAAGTTAACAACATGTTTGCTTGAATGTTGGAAAAAAGGCATGGTTTCGTATAAATAAATATGATGTTGATGAAGGCCTACGGAAAAATTATATTAATTTCTATATGCAAAGGCCTCTAGATCTAGGTGTTGTATCCCTAATTGACTCAGTTCACTTATACACACATTCAGACCAGTGCAAAAAGGACAAATGGAAATCGAGAAACCATCCTACAATTATTCTTGTGTACCCCTTGTTCAAGGTTGTTCCTCTTGAAGATAAAAAAATATTTGACACATTTTGTTGGACTAAAATTATGTTATACAAACCTTTCTGAAACATACACACAAATATAGGTCTTTCCAAACAAGACATAATAATTTTTTTGAATGTTTTTAAAATAGCTCATTATCATCCTTGGCATGTTAATAGAATTCTAGCTATGTTCACTATTGAGGAACAACATGGCAGCGATAGTGATGATTTGAACCATCAACCTTCTATGGATGAATATGAATGGGAAGTCTTGTCTGGGTTTGGTGCTACTATTAACTTTAGTATAAATCAGCTCCAATTGTTGGGTAGGCGAGACTTTGATATGAACCATTCATGTAATACAAACCAAGTGCCTAAACAACTTCATAATATTGCTTTGTAGTTCATTCCATTAGCCAAGGCACAACGTGAGAAAGCTCAATAAAATACTTTTCTGTAAATACATTAGCCCATTAGATTTCACCAAAACAACCACTAGCTCTTCAAATCATTCAATCCCATCACATGCAACATTCCCCAAAATCCTCTCTCTACATGATCATTCAAGGAACAGTTGGCACTAGTAAATCCTTTTTGATAAATTGTATAAGACAACAAATAAATGACTCTATCACTAGATGTAATAGCTTGCTACTCACATTGGCCCCTACAGGTGTTACTGCTGACAACATATGTGCCTCCACAATCCATACAACCCTCCACATTCCCATAAAGGATATGAATCCTTTGTAAGGCCAACCATTGACAACATTCCGAGAAATTTTTTAATATATTCATTACATTTTGATAGATGAAATGAGTTTTCTAGGCTTGAAGTTGCTGCTCAAAATAGATAGTTGATTGCGCCAAGCATTCCCCAATAACCAAATGCAACCATTTGGTAGTGTTTCTATCATCCTTATTGGTGTTCTTTCCCAATTTCCGCTAGTTATGGACACTCCTATTTATGCTTCATGATCACCGGCTATAGCCTTGTGGCATACTTTCACAGTCTTAGTAACATTGGACACTATTTTCTGCCAACAAGGAGATAGTACTGCCCAACAAAAGTTTCGGGCAATCCTTCTCCATATAAGAAATGGTGAGGCTCTCCATGATGACTGGGAAGAGCTTATGAAACAAAAAAATAAAATTCTCTCACCCACAAAAAGAGAACAATTTGATGTTGCAACACATTTTTTTGCCAAAAATGACTTAGTCACATTCCAGAATAAAAAAATGATAAAACAAATAAACATTCCCATAGCTATTAGCACTACTTGAGTAGTACAAAAAAATACATCCGATTATGGAGATGATGACCAAATTCTCCCAGAATTGTTGCTTTGTGTTGGTGAACAGGTGATGCTAACAACAAATTTTTGGATTCAAGCTGGACTAGTCAATGGATTCCTTGGTCTTGTTACAGCTATTGTGTACAATGCATGTTGTAAACCATGAGATCCACTTGACTATGTTTTTTTTCACTTCCAAAATTACATTGGCCCACCATGGGACCCATAAAACCCAAGAGACATCCCCATCCAAGCTATAACTCGAGGCAATCAGACACAAATTCCCCTCCCCATGGGATGGGCAATCACAAGGCTTAACATTAGACAAAGCAACAATAAAGATAGGAAAAAAACAAAGGAAAGGGCTAACTTTTAAAACTATCTCTCATGTTAAATCAATGGAAATAATTTGCATTGATCCAAAATTCTCATTTGAGAGATACACCAGATTAAGCAACAAAAAATACACTACTCGACATCATAGCAAAGAGGCTCGGTTGGAACAGCTCCGACCCCTACCAAATGCTTTTGTCCCCACCTCATGTTTCAAATTATGAAAAGGTTTTGAAAGATTAATTTTCACATTGGCTCCACACTATATACCATCCCATTTTGAAGGATTTTACGTTAAATTTTACAAAAACATACTAAGTAATAACCTATGCAAAATGGGTATAATGCCAAAGATGCACAAAGATACCAAGGAACAATAAGCAGAGGGAAAAACTTGTACAAGTCAGTGACATGTTTTGATCATTCTAGTCTATTAAAATATATATTCAACTATTCTAGAAACATTTTCAAGAATATTGTGTTCTATTTGACTGATTAGTTTTAAATTATGCACCTATGCTCTATTTTCCATTTTTTGTGCCTATATACTCTAAGTTTTGTTACCACATTAAATTACCCCTATTTATTCAATGATTTCCGTCCTCTTCAACCTTGCACATTAAAGATAATTTTCTTGCTATTTATTGTCTTCTATATCTTTAGCAATACAATTTCTGTCAAATTCACTATGCAAATATGCACCCATAAATATTAATCTCCCCACTTCTCCTTTCAACATTTCACTATTTCATAAATGATGTATATGACACTAAAAAAATAAGCTCTTTTGTATATTCCATCTATCCATGTCTATCCAGGTGTCTTTAAATTTCATGATGTCAATTCTTTATTAGGATACCTATTTTTATAAAATTACCACAACAAAGAATACACTACAATATGAGAGATCATATATGAAAACACCAGATTTTCCCCAACTTGGAGCAAAAGAAACACTAAAATATGAAAGAACATATATGAAAACACCAAATTTTTCCCAACTTTTTTATTGTGTGATATATGATGAGACTCATGGGCATCTCATACTTTTCTTGCTCAGGGGTTTGGCTAGAGCCCACAAGGCTTCATGATGCCAATATGGTAGGGAGGAGAATGAGCATGGCTTTTGTGCTTTTTCCTTTTACGCCAAATATTTATTATTAGATATATAGATATGCACACAAATCCTTCCATAAACTTGGCTTCCAAAAACATACTCCACTCTACCCATTGGATTTCTTCATGTGTGTACAACTATCCTTTCAGCTTATCTGATTGATTATTTATATAGAGTTCTTTAAGAGGATACAAATCTCCACTAAAATTAATACAATATTTGCATTATGTTATTCTAAATGTATTTGTATAAAATATACCATTGTAATCTAAGGAATGATGTATTAAAATCATCAATTTTTTGCATTTTTAACATTGTATGGTTGTAAGGGAGGGGGACCACCATTGCAAGGCCCCATGTCATGAAAGGCCAAGAGTAGTATGACTGCCCTAACTTACCTCAGTTAAAAGGAAGGTTAGAATAGGCGAGATGAAAGTGATGAGAACTAGGGATCCTTTGATCACTCTGTAAACCCAAGAGTTGGAGGGAGGCTAGATGAGTCACTTCTTAGAGTCAACTTTGCATATTACGTAGCTTTCTATCGGAGGACAAAAGTGTAGTTCTGGGATGACAACCCAATGCGCTGGTGTCTCATAGGTGCGCTGGTGTATGTATGGCCAGAAAACTAGAGAGATGAGGTTAAACTCTGAAAGAAGGACTGACAACCTAGTTTAGAAGTATTGGGAAGTAAAGAACAAGACTAAGAAGAGTGAAATGTAAAGATGAATGTGATAAAGGAAGTATATTACCACAAGGGTGACGAAGATGTTCCTGCATAATAATCTTCTCGCCATCTTGCTCCAAGATCTCTCCACCTGCACACATAAAAGTGAGAAAATGTTGGGAGGTTGTTTAGGGGTTTGCCTCAGTCAGACCCCCATTTTGGTGTTTCCACCACTGGGGATAGCCCATTTTGCAATGATAGAAAATAATGATAAAGAAGGGAAATACAAGCTGCGTAAACAAAAGACACTACAAAACAGTATGTGATTAATAAAAGAAAACAATAGAGAATATAAGAGGAGCTTACCACCTCTATCCAAAGCACCCAAGGCTAGTAGAGGAGAAGAGAGGAACTCAAGCCTCTGTTGTCATGGTGTTTGTCCTCCGCTTGCACTATTGAAGTGATGGAGTAGTGGATTGTTGTAATGGAGTGTAGAATGCTGCTACAAATCTTGTGAATGGTTGCTCAGAGTATGGAGAGGATATGTTGACGTGTGTAGAAGATGAAAATGGATCAAGGAGTGAAGAATATGAATTGAAGGATGAAAAACAACCATATTTGGGTCAGCTTGTCGAAGGGGGGCGTTACACTTTGACTCCCAATAGGAAGTGTAATGTCTCTGCAGTCTCTAGCTATAGAAATCTACCAAGGATGTAAGCATGTTGCACGAATGTCTATGTGCCATGCGGGAATCCTTGATAGAAACACCTCCACCAACACACAAACAAGGCACCAAGTGTGATGTGAGTAGTGGGCTTAAGTGGAATTAAGCCTTTTCTTTACGTTTTCTAAAGTGTAAGGGGGTAAAAGGGGGATTTTTGTTAGGGGTGTAAATTCACACCTATACATTTTTCCCCCACTTTAGCATGTACGAGTAATGATGAGTGCTTTGGTAAAGTATATTAATAAGAAGTAACAAGGTAAGAGATGTATAATTGAACCAATGAGGAGGCAAAGCATGGTCTGATGAATTCAGAAGTGTAAGAAAGGAATTCATGTAGTTCTACAGAACTACAAAGGTGAAGAATGAAAGCACCTCATAGGCTCATGGTCCTATAAGGGAGGTATCCTTTAAGAACTCTCACATGAAGGAGACCAAACAAAGGGGACTCCGTAGAGTCAGAGATGGTGACATGTTTACTCGTATATAGAACACGTCAGAAAGCGGCCATGTAGGCTAGTGAACGGACCGTCACCAAGACCATTGCTAAGTTGTAAGACTTTCAAAGGGGTCCCTTAGGAACCATTCAAAAGGAAGGAGGGTCCACTCAAGGGACACACTGTGTGAAAAGTGAAGTCTAGTCAAGATTCCCCCAAGCTAGACATAAGGATGTGAAGTAGATCTAGTCGGGCTACCCCCAGACTAGATGTGAAGATGTGAAACTAGTCTAGTTAGGCTACCCCCAAGCTAGGCGCCATAGAAATTGTTGCAAATTTTCAAACGGGTCCTTTGGGAACCAAATGTGAAAAGGAGGGGTCCACTCAAGGGACTCACTGTTCGAAAGCTAACGTATTTTTTCTCAAATTGATTCATTGTCAAGGAATCCTTTTGAAATATGTTCACTTCATCAAGGAATTTGAAAGGAAGGATATGCGCCCATGCGAGGGGAAGATCCAGACTATTCCCACTTCAGATGAAAGTTCCCAAGTCCTTTGTTTACAAATCCATGATGAAAGAAACATATTCCATTAGGGTTTCGAGTTGAGAATGCAATTTTAAAAAAGAAGTGTGTGAAGGGTCATGAAAAATGATTCGCTTGATAGCGAATGCATTTTCTAAAGACCAAGTAATGTAGAAGTGGTGTTGTCACACATAAGAGGGACAAATCAAGCAAAGAAGAGAGAAAGATCAAGAGAAAAGCAAAGGAAAAGGGAACACACACAAAGGGTACTGGGGATCTGGTTTCATGGGGTTAGATCTACCTTTATTTATATATATATTAGGTAACCATGGTAAGAGGTGAAATATCATAATCCCCAACCAAATCAGGAAGAATGAACGAAAGACAAAGTAAAATAAAAAATAAAAAATTGGGTCAACATGGAAGGAAGCCTAACTGCTCTCGATGCTTTGCATGGTCCCCAATTTATCGAAATTCAATCACAAACATGGAAGAATGAAGATATATATAGAGGAAGGTTTACAACACAAGCACCACACATGTATCCAAGCACCAACAAAGGTGACGAGGGTTATCCAGGCACATATAGCACGATCACAGGGGAAAAAAGTTGACACACACACATCTAATCTAAAGATCAAGAAGAGGGTCCCCCCCTAACACTGGTCAACCAAGAGGTCATCAACTTTCCACTCTAAATCATCATAGGAAGGATGGCGTGCTTGCAATGGTGTAATGTTAAGGGGAGAAGCTTTTGAATCTCCTGCAACAAGGGCCAAGGTAGACGAACCTGTGAAGTCTTCTTCACTCATCTCTTGTGGGTCTAAGGTCAATGAATTCATGAAGATCGCTGACAAGGTTGGAACTTCATCCACTGAGTTAAGCATACACTTGATGGTAGTGCCATGTTTTACCTCGGCAAATAGTGGAGTTTGTAGGGTGCTGGCAAGAAGTTGATGCCAAAAAGTGGAAGTGTTTTCCCTAATTTTTAGAATTTTACACTTTGACCTTAAGATTTGAAGCACTTAGAGATGGAATCTTCAAAAAAGTCACTGATCATAAAATGTAGTACTCAGAGTCTAGTTTCCAAATATGTAATTTATTTTAATACCCATATTGTACAAATTGAGTTTCAATAGGCATTTGTAAAAACCATTATTTTAAAAGTCTTTTTTTTACCATACCATGCATGTGTACGACATCCATATTTTGACTTAAATCATATTTTTCTAAATCCTTTTGGGAAAAGATTTGTGACTCACTAAAGCTTGCCCTGGATATCTTTTTGGAATTTTTTATTGAATTTTTTTTTTTGTTAATTTTTTATGAAGCATATTTGTCATTTAGAAAAATCGTTGTGTACGACACGCATAAGATGACCTAAAGTTATCATTTTTTGCAATTTTTTTTTAAAATTGAAAATAATTGTCTGAAGTTTGCCCTTGTGCAATTCGTTTGTCAAAATTTTATGTTGATCAAAAGTTATTAAAATAGTAAAAAACTCTAATATTTAAAGTTTATGGACCGATTTCATCATAAATTAATTGAAAAATAGAAAAAATAATCCAATTGTAAAAAAAATTATATATTTGGAATCTACATTGTCTCATCTAAAATGGGTTTTAATTTTGTCAAAAAATTCTACAAAAAAAGTCGTCAGCCATATGTCCAAACTCGGTATTTTTCTTTGACATTATTAGAACCTTCAACTTGCAGGTCAAACCAGGTTGAAGGCCTAGGTTCAAACTCCCAATACTTTTCCCGAACCAAAATCCGAGGCAAAAACTTGACCACAAAGCAAAACCAATTTGAAATTTTAAAAATCTATTAAAAAATCAATTTTTATGCTTTTACAAATCGGGATCGCATTTACAAAACGGGATCCCATTTTGAAATAAAAAATGGAAAAATTTCCATTTTTGGAAAGTTTTCAAAAATGGACAGTTTCCAAAAACAAAAACTTTTCAAAATCGGATCCTGTTTTTTAAGTTTTTTGATTTTAGGCTCAAGATCCCGAACCTAAACGGGATCGCGTTTATTAAAAACAAGATCCCATTTTTGCAATGCCGATTTCATTTTTTTGGCTAAGGCAAAAACCTCCACGTTTCGTGGATTCAACTTCTTGCACTTACCCTGTACCCGAGGTTCACTGCTAGGCTCACTGAGAGACTCGGGAGCAGTGACAAACTTAGGGGAGGTTGGGATTGGTTATGTTACTAGGATAGAATAAATCAGAACGAGACCACCTTTCAGAGAAGGTAGGCTCTTCTTATGTCCTTCATTGCTAGAGGGACCACACCCTACCTTCTTCTTCATCAGAGGAGGTGAACTCCCCGTAGATGAATCAAGGAGGGTCAAAGGAGAAGAAGAAAGAACCATAGTTGATACAAATGAAGTATTAAACATATCCGCAGGCTTTGGGAAAGGTGAGACATCTAGGATGGAAGTCAGGAAGGGCAGCTCCACCGAAGGAGTGATAAACACTTGCACCTTTCCAGGTGCATGTGCGCTCATAGTGGAAGCCAAAAGAGATTCAAAGCTAGGTTGGATAGAGAAAAAAGAGGGGAGAGAGGAGGACACAGTAGGAGGTGCAGCCATCTCCTCCTCCTTCTTCTGTAAGGAGGCCTTCTCAGCCAGAAAAGCCTTTCGTCAGTGCTTACGCTCGTGCACAAGGTAGTTTCTATGACTCTTTAAACTAGAAACTGGAGCTTGTGAAGGGACAAAGGATTCTTGCTCAGCCATGGGCGTGTCCTCCACGGCTATTTCTAGCAGAAGGAGAGAGTCTTGAATGGGAGCAAAAGGAGCAGGTTCGGGATTGGCAAGGGGAATTGACTCCAGCGCCTCGACGGTGGGCCTCTTCTCATTCATTATTTTGCAAACATGAATAGTAGGAGGCCACGGAGGTAGAGACAGAGAGGACACTCCACAAAGGGATTTATGTCTTTTGTACTGAATGGTCCTAGACTTCATGGGTAAGATAGGAAGCTCAAATGCAAGGTGCTTGGCCTTTCGCCATGCAAGTACCATGGGATTCTCTTGCAAACGCGAGACAAAAACACATGGTACCACGGTAGGGCGAGAGCAAGCATCAAGCTAAACAAAAAAAGAGGAAGGAGGATCTTAGGACCACTTCTCTTCTTCTCTTCTACGTGCCTTGGTGACATCACTATTACCTTCCAAACAAGCTCTATTTGAAACAACATAAGGTGATGGAGGGTATCTCATTTTCAGCCTAGCATTCCCCTTCTTATAGTTTTGATATGTGCAATATAGGAGGTCCTTCCTAAGTGGGAGAGGACCAAGAGAGGTAGGCCAAAAGTAATCTAGGGTATAGTTGCCATGTGTGACCAATGTTCTATAGTTGGTGTCATGAACAACATGTACCAAACCTCCATGAACAAACTTCAAACACTTGTGCACAAATGAGGGAACTTTATTCATAGCTACTAGCTAGGGGATGCCTAGCTTTACTCTGAAGAGTTCAGAACCAAGGATGATGTCAAACTTAAGGCTCACAAATTTAGGTCCAACGAGGATCAATAGGACAATACTTCCTATAGGAGGTACAAAAAGTTTGTCGTGTGTGCAGACGGTAATTTTAGGTGAATCATCCCTATCCTAATGTAAGAAGTTAATCAACATGATCTACTTAGTTATGATATTCACTTGAGATGTTAGATCAATGAGAACACCTACTACAGTATCCCCATTTATCCTCATAGGAATGTAAAGAGAAGATTGTTCCCTATTAAAGCCCATGGGCAGGTCCTGTGAGGTGAAGGTTATGCTAGTACCACTACTCACAGTTTACACAAAGGGAATAGGTTGATTTAAGAAAGAGGCCATTGCACACACCAAATAGTACTTCTATAGAGCCTCCTAAGGTTTACGGGATAGGATAGTGACCCAATTAAGGTTTTGTTACACAACACCATCAAAATCTTCGAACGACGCTTACTAGGGGTTGCAGGTTGGGTTGTAAGGAAGAAGCCTCACAAAAATCACACCTAAAACACTCCTAGAACATGAGGAAAGGGTCTTTTAGTATCATAAAATGGAACCAAAATGGTTCACATTGGGTTCACCAAAAATGTAGGAGAGGGGGACCAACCACTGCAAGGCCCCAGGTCATGAAAGGCCAAGAGCAGTATGGCTGCCCTAACTAACCTCAGTTAAAAGGAAGGTTAGAATAGGTGGGATGAAAGTGATGAGAACAAGGGCCTGTTTGATCACTTTGCAAACTAGAGAGTTGGAGGGAGGCTAGATGAGTCACTTCTCAGAGTCGATTTTGCATCTCAGGTAGCTCTCTATCGGAGGACAAAAGCAGAATTCTGGTATGACAACGCAACACACTGACATATCACAAGTGCACTAGAATCCGTATGGCCATAAAACCAGAGAGATGAGGTTAAAATCTGAAAGAAGGATTGACAACCTAGTTTAGAAGTTTCAGGAAGTAAAGAACAAGACTAAGAAGAGTGAAATGTAAAGACAAATAATTTAAAGGAAGTATATTACCAAAAGGGTAACGAAGATGATCCCGCACAATAATCTTCTCTCCAGCTTGCTCCAAGATCTCTCCACCTGCACACAAAAAAGCAAGAAAATGTTGGGGGGCTATTTAGGAGTCTGCCTCAATCAAACCCTCGTTTTGGTGTTTCCACCTCCTTGGACAACCAAGTTTGCAATGATAGAAAATAATGATAAAGAAGGGACATACAAGCTATGTAAACAAAAGACAGTACAAAATAGTATGTTTTGACTCAAAAAAAATGATAGAGAAGATAAGAGGAGCTTACCACCTCCGTCCAAAGTAGTCAAGGCTAGTGGAGGAGAAGATGAGAGGAACTCAAGCCTCTGCTACCATGGTGTTTATCCTACGCTTGCACTATCAAAGTGATGGAGTAGTGGATTGTTGTAATGGAGTGTAGAATGCTACTACAAAGCTTGTGAATGGATGCTCAATGTATGGAGAGAATATTTCAACATGTGTAAAAAATGAAAATGGATCAAGGAGTAAAGAACATGAAGGAAAGGATGAAAAATGGCCATATTCAGGCTGGCCAACTGAAGGTGGGCATTACACTTCAACTCCCAATAGGAATTGTAACATCTCTATAGTCTCTAGCCATAGGAATCGACCAAGGATGTAAGTGTGTTGCATGGATGTTTGCTCATCACGCAGGCATCCCCGACAAAAACACCTCCACCGACACACAAATAGGATGCCAAGTGTGATGTGAGCAACGGGCTTAAGTGGAATTAAGCCTCCACCTTAGGTTTTAAAGTGTAACGGGGTAAAAGGGTAATTTGTGTTAGGGGTGTATTTTAAAGTGTAAGTGGAATTAAAATATGGGATCCTGTATTTTAAAATACGGGATCCCGTTTTAAACGAGATCCCGTTTTTTAAAATATGGGATCCAGTTTTTTAAAATACAAGATCCCATTTTTTGATTTTATGCTCGGGATCCCAAACCTAAAAAAGATCTCGTTTATTAAAAATGAGATCCCATTTTTGCAATGCCAATTTTGTTTTTTTGGCTAAGGAAAAAACTTCCACGTTTCGTGGACTCAACTTCTTGCACTTACCTTGTACCCAAGGTTCACCGCTAGGCTCACTAAGAGACTTAGGAGCAATGAAAAACTCAATGGAGGTTCGGATTGGTTCTATTACTAGGATAGAATAAGTCAGAATGAGACCACCTTTCGGAGAAGATAGGCTCTTCTTACGTCCTTCATTGCTGGAGGGACCACGCCCTACCTTCTTCTTCATTACAGGAGGTGAACTCCCCACAGATGAATCAAGGAGGGTCAAAGGAGAAGAAGAAAGAACCATAGTGGATAAAAATCAAGTATTAACCATATCCGCGGGCTTTGGGAAAGGCGAGACATCTAGGATGGAAGTTAGGAAGGATAGCTCCACCGAAGGAGTGATAAACACTTGCACCTTTCCAGGTGCATGTGCACTCATAGTGGAAGCCAAAAGAGATTCAAAGCTAGGTTGGATAGAGACAGAAGGGGGGAGAGAGGAGGACACAGTAGGAGGTGAAGCCATCTCCTCCTCCTTATTTTGTAAGGAGGCCTATTCAGCCAGAAAAGCCTTTCGTCAGTGCTTGCGCTCATGCACAAGGCAGTTTCTATGACTCTTTGAACCAAAAGTTGGAGCCTGCGAAGGGGCAAAGGATTCTTGCTCAGCCATGGGAGTGTCCTCCATGGCTATTTATAGTAGAAGGACGTACTCTTGAATGGGAGCAGAAGGAGTAGGTTCGAGATTGGCAAGGGGAATTGACTCCAGCGCCTCGACGATGGGCCTCTTCTCATTCATTGTTTTGCAAACATGAATAGTAGGAGGCCACGAAGGCGGCAACAAAGAGGAATCTCCCTAGAGGGATTTCTGTCTTTTGAACTGAATGGTCCTAGACTTAATGGGTAAGATAGGAAGCTCAAATGCAAGACGTTTGGCCTTTCACCAAGCAGGCACCATGGGATTCTCTCGCAAACGCGAGACAAAAGCACATGGTACCATGGCAAGGCGAGAGGAAGCATCAAGTTGAACAACGAAAGAGGAATAAGGAGGATCTCAGGACCACTTCTCTTCTTCTCTTCTACATGCCTTGGCGACATCACTATTAACTTTCAAACAAGCTCTATTTGAAACAACATAAGGTGATGGAGGGTATCTCATTTTTGGCCTAGCGTTCCCCTTCTTATAGTTTTGATATGTGTGATATAGGAAGTCCTTCCTAGGTGGGAGAGGACCAAGAGAGGCAGGCCAAAAGTAATCTAGGGTATAGCTGCCACGTGCGACCAATGGTCTATATTCAGTGTCATGGACAACATGTACCGAACCTCCATGAACAAACTTCAGACACTTGTGCACAAATAAGGGAATTGTATTCATAGCTACTAGCTAGGGGATGCCTAGCTTTACTCTAAAGAGTTCAGAACTGAGGATGATGTCAAACTTAAGGCTCACAAATTTAGGTCCAACGAGGATCAATAGGACAATAGTTCCTATAGGAGGTATAAAACGTTTGTCGTGTGTGCAGACGGTAATTTTAGGTGCATCATTTCCATCCTAATGCAAGAAGTTAATCAACATGATCTACTTAGTTATGATATTCGCTTGAGATGTTAGATCAACGAGAACACCTACTACAGTATCCCCATTTATCCTCATAAGAATGTAAAGAGGAGATGGTTCCCTATTAAAGCCCATGGATAGGTCCTATGAGGTGAAGGTTATGCTAGTACCACTACTCACAGTTTGCACAGAGGGAATAGGTTGATTTAAGAAAGAGGTCATTGCACACACCAAATAGTACTTCTATAGAGCCTCCTAAGGTTTATGGGATAGGATAGTGACCCAATTAAGGTTTTGTTACACAAAACCATCAAAACCTTCCAACTATGCTTACTAGGGGTCATAGGTTGGGTTGTAAGGAAGAAGCCTCACAAAAATCACACCTAAAACACTCCTAGAACATGAGGAAAGGGTATTTCAGTATCATAAAATGGAACCAAAATGGTTCACATTGGGTTCACCAAAAATGTAGGAGAGGGGGACCAACCACTGCAAGGCCCCAGGTCATGAAAGGCCAAGAGCAGTACGATTTCCCTAACTAACCTCAGTTAAAAGGAAGGTTAGAATAGGTGGGATGAAAGTGATGAGAACTAGGGCCCCTTTGATCACTTTGCAAACTAGAGAGTTGGAGGGAGGCTAGACGAGTCACTTCTCAAAGTTGATTTTGCATCTGAGGTAGCTCTCTATAGGAGGAGAAAAGTAGAGTTTTGGGATGACAACGCAACACACTGGCATCCATATGGCCATAGAACCAAAGAAACGAGGTTAAACTCTGAAAGAAGGACTAACAACCTAGTTTAGAATTTTTAGGAAGTAAAGAACAAGACTAAGAAGAGTGAAATGTAAAGACTAATTATTTAAAGGAAGTATATTACCAAAAGGGTAATGAAGATGATCCCGCACAATAATCTTCTTGCTAGCTTGCTCCAAGATCTCTCCACCTGCACATAAAAAAGAGGGAAAATGTTGGGGGGCTATTTAGGGGTTTGTGTCAATCAAACCCTGTTTTGATGTTTACACCTCCTTGGAAAACCAAGTTTGCAATGATAGAAAATATTGATAAAGAAGGGAAATACAAGCTATGTAAACAAAAGACACTAAAAAATAGTACGTGCTTACTAAAACAAAATGATAGAGAAGATAAGAGGAGCTTACCACCTCTGTCCAAAGAACTCAAGGCTAGTGGAGGAGAAGATGAGAGAAACTCAAGCCTCTGCTACCATGGTGTTTATCCTATGCGTGCACTATCAAAGTGATGGAGTAGTGGATTGTTGTAATGGAGTGTAGAATTCTACTACAAAGCTTGTGAATGGATGCTCAATGTATGGAGAGGATATTTCGACGTGTGTAAAATATGAAAATGGATCAAGGATTGAAGAATATGAAGGAAAGGATAAAACATGGCCATATTTAGGTTGGCCAGCTATAGGTGGGCATTACACTTCGACTCCCAATTGGAAGTGTAACGTTTCTATAGTCTCTAGCCATAGGAATCAACCAAGGATGTAAGCACGTCGCATAGACATTTTCTGATCTTGCAGGCATCCCCGATAGAAACACCTCCACCGACACACAAATAGGGCGCCAAGTGTGATGTGAGCAGCGGGCTTAAGTGGAATTAAGCCTCCACCTTAGGTTTTAAAGTGTAATGGGGTAAAAGGGTAATTTTTGTTAGGGGTGTAAATCCACACCTATGCAATGATATATATAATACTCCATCAAATTCCCCATCAGTATTCTCTACTTTTCTTGCTTGACGATTCTACTTAAGCCCATGAGTCTTCATGATTTTGACATAGGTTTCACATTGCATACAATTCTCTTTCAACCCATTTTAACATGCAATATTCTAAACATATAGGTGCAACTATTACAAATTGATAGATATGCACATACAAACAACATTAAGTGTCAAAGATGCATAAAGATACCAACCAGCAATAAGTAGAGGCTGAAAGTTCTATAACTCAGTAAAATGAACTTTGAACATTCTAGTATATTAATCTATATATGCACATACTCTAGAAATATTTTCAAAAAACTTGTGTTGCATTTGACTTTAATATGTTTAAAATTCTGCAAATATGTTTTGTTTTCTATTTTCTATGCCTATATACCTTGAGTTTTGACATTTTTCCTTCATTCTTTTCTTGCAAATATTATTATGTGTTTTTGCTAGCTTTTCAATTAGTTTTATTTGATTCAAATAGTTGGAAAATGTTGATCTATAGAATTCTCTTTTGAGAATTTCACTATTTCACTCTTCTTGTATATTACATTCATAAATATATAGTCTTATCTACATTGCATTTTTGTCTAATATATGATAAGACTCCATGCAATTTGTGATGGGTTGCTTGGACCTGTTTACAACGAAGGTGGATTTTGTTGACCATGTGGGTTGGCAGTGGTGGAGTTGGTTGCACTGATTAACGAAAACATAATGGTAAGTATTTTCTCGTGTGAGGGTTAATGCATCCTAGCATTGTTGTATGAAGGCACGGGAGGAAGTAAATGCAATATTCAATGTTGCAGTGTGAGGATGTATATTTTTTTGGTTGCATTGTGAAATGAGCCACTATGTTGTTGCTTTGATAGTAGACTATTGAAAAATCTTGCCATCCACTTTTGTTATATAGCAGATTGGAGGGTTTTACAAGTGTTGTGCTCCATAATCTATAGTGTTTGGCCTCCTATTATTGTTGTAAGTTGCTTTGTAATGTATTTTTGAGGTTCCATACACATCTAACTAGAGATATATATTTTGATAGATTCAAATAAAATGTTGCTTTGCAGTAATATCATGTTGAGATCAATGCAAGAAGAGATGGACAAGGAGATATGAAGCCCATCTATGGGACAATTGGTACCTATAAGATTACCATAGTTGTAAGCATAAAAAAGGCTTGTTTTATAAATTTATATTTTACTAAGTTATACATTCAACCCTTTTCTTCTTGCATGGTTGTAATACCCCTCCATTTTGCTCTGTTGTGCGAACAATGTTGTTCCCCTTTTTATGTTTTAGTTTTTGTTTGTACCTTGACTATGGTACTGGCTTCGATTTGATCACTATCTGTAAAGTGATGTGAATGTTATATTTTAATGTGATGGTATTTTATTATGATGTTATTATTATGGCATGTTTGAATTAGCATAAGTGGTTATTCGAATTAGTGATGTATTATGCTTTGGATTAAATTAGTATGTTAGATCTGTCAGTTAGTTACACTGTATTGGTGAAGAGGATGGTATCACATCACTCATTTGCGAGTGCCCTGTGATTTCGTGATTTCCTTTTCATGGTGTGCCTTATTTATGACATATTGATGCATGTGGATATACTCTTTGTTCGTAGGTTGACAGGTACAGGGCATCGACTCCACCTGGTTTCACAAGTTTGAGCATGTCCATTGCCCAGCGGTATTCGATTGGGAGATAGTAGCTAGGTTTTCCATGCCAAGTCGTCACCCTAGTCATAGTGTGTCATCAGGTGTTAGTTGGGTTAAGTTTCCTTAATGTTGTTCATCTGGCTTTGATTTCAATTTAAATTGCAAGTTTGAAAAAAGGTTAAAATATATGCTTTGGTAGTTCAACTGTCGTTTAACTTTATCTGGTTTATGTTGAAATGTAATTTATTTTATTATTAATTTAATTTAGCTAATAAATAATTTAATTGTTGATTAAATCTATTTTATTAATTAATTAAATTTATGATGTTAAAAAAAAAAGAAGTCAAGTTATTTATTTTGAAGTTATTGTTATATTGGTTGAAATTGAAAATTAAATGAAAAGTTTTAAATTTCATTTTAGGAAATTTGAATTCAAAAATTGGAAAATTGAGATATTTGTTATTCTATTTTTGAAAATTTATGAGGGGTTGGTGCATGGATATTTTTGGAGAAATTTTCTTTATTATTTGAGTTTTCTTCACAAGTTTTTTCTCAACAAGTTTGAAAATTGAAAATAGAAGAGAGGAGGAATTGTTGCATTTTTGTGGGTTTTGGATTGAAGCTATGAAAATTTGTGGAGCTAAAGTTGGAAGCTGAGCACCATCTGGATCTCCTCACAAACTCAAGGAAATTAGGTTCATGTCTTTGAAATTGGTTTCTTTTGAGTTTTTTTAAATTGTAAATGTTGTTGTTGGAAATCATGTGGAAAAAGCTTTTGAAATCTGTTGTTTGAATGCAAAGGAAACATAGTTGGATTCTTGTTCTCCAAATTTGAAAGAAAACCTCTCTTTGAAATAGGTTGCTTCAAGAAAATAGAATGAATTTTGTTTATAAATAGTTTCTTTAGTTTTACTTCCTCAATTAATTCCATTTTAGATTAATGTTAATTTATATATATACATATGCATATATGTATATATATAAATCTGGTAATATATATATATATATGAATATATATATATATATATATATATAATATATATATATTTTTTAAAAATTTTCCCTTTAGTAGGGTTATGCTAGCCATTTTTTTAGAAATGGCCAATAGGGGAAGTAAAAAAAAAGGACCAAGGTTTATGTTCTTTTTATTTATTTATTTCTGTGTTTGAAATTTCAATTTTCAAAATTTGTGGGAGGTGGCATTGGGGACTCACCTCCCCACTGCACCCCCATGGGAGGCACGTGGGGAGGGAGCCACGCCCAACGCAACCTCTTCCTACCCCCGCGGCCTCTATCTGAACAACCACTGCCATTGTTGGTGGCACTATGAACAACACCTCCAATAATGGGGACGGTTGTTCATATAACGGTCACCCTGTTGTGTGTGGCGCGACGTCTGAGAATGCATGCCCTAATATTTTTGGCGGACCCTTTTTCAAATAAAACAATTTTTTTTTTATTAAAATAATTTTTTTTATTCTTAATTTGTTTTATTATTATTATATTTTATAATAATAAAATATGGGGTTTAAATATTTTATTATATTTCATAATAATAATAAAATAGTTTTAATAATAATTTTTTTAATTTTATTATTATATTTTATAGTTTTTAAATATTATTATTTAATATTGCTCAATTTCACCTCATGTAATTAAATAGGTGTGTATGTATATTTAATATATATATAGGTATTTAAATTATGTTTTCTCTTCTTGTGGCATGATTTAAGTCAGCTTGAACAAATTAAAATGTGATGACTTTAATTAAATTATTGTTTCCTTTTAAAACGTATTCTTATAGGGGAATTAGTTTTGATATTAAATAATACGTTTTCAACAAGTTGATTTTTTTTAAATGGTTACAATGAAATGAGGAGGCAATAATTATTTTACATCATTGAATTTTTTTTGATATGATTATCTAGTTAATTTATCATTACTTAAGTGCAAGTAAGGAAATTAGATAATTAGTGTTAATTTCTCTTTTACTTGAAAAGATGTATCTAGTTTAGTTTATTTAATGCGACAAATTATTGAATGATAATGATGAAATGGATTTAGTGAATCCAAAATAGATTTAATTCTCGCCTTGATTGTGTACTTTTCCTATTATCGTTTGGGAAATTTGGGTCATAGAATTTGACAAGTCTTCTAGTTGGGTTTCAATTTCATGGGTTGTTGTAATGTGTTAGTCAACCTTTGGATTGCCTTGGGTAGTGCATTTAACTATAACCAGTTTGTTACTCGGTTATCATGAACGGGGATGTTTTGTGCCTCCTTAGATTAGGAGTGGATTATGTGATTTGTGCCTCCTTGTAAGGAGTGACTTTGTTATGTTTGTTACCTCTAGTTTTTGGAGAGGGTTTGAACTTATGTCACCTCTTGAGAAAGGAGTGGTCGTGTTATCTTTTGTGGCTGCACTTTGGTACCCTTGATGCTTGGATGGTGTGTGTGTTGTCAAGTAGAAGAGTGGCTTCTGTAGGGGCTAGAGCCCGGAAGAGGTAAGATTGGGTAACCTTCAGAAGTAGTTTAAACAAGTGTTAACTAAAACAAGCATTAGAAGATTAGGACTAACTTATCACTAATCAAGATAATTATGCCTCACTCATGGACCCAAGTGCTCGTTTAGGCTTGGGATGGGTGGGAAGGCTTGGAATGGAAAGTTCATCTATCTTGTCTTTACGAAAGGTATTTGATTCCGCATTAGTAAGTATGAGGGCCGGGGATCGGTTGAGGCCACCAGGTTAGCCAGAGCCTATGAAGATCCGCATGGGTAACTCGTGATGAGCTGTGTGATGACACTCTGTCGAGGACAACAGTTGGTATTCGATTTTATGGGTATGGTTTCCTTAACATACCTGATGTGACCATAGTTGGTATTTGATTTTGTGTGTATGGTTCTCATAACATACTTGATATGCTTTATATCTAGAAGCAATGTGACCATGTTAGAGTTGTACTTGAGTTGTACTTGTGTTGTACTTGTGTGCTACATGTGATTGGTTGTGTCATTTTTGGTTCAGTTACGTGTTATAATGAGATGGCCTTGGCTAGGATTCCTTGTTACTATCTCCTAGCATGGGAGGTGGGCCTTTGGGTTCCACTTGGTTGGGTGACATGCACCTTAGTCCATTGGGATTTCTTCATGTTCATGTGGACAAGACTTCTAGTTGGAGAGCTCGTATAATCCAGTTATTTTCTTGCTTTATTTTATTTTAGTTGTCCTTGAGATTTATTACCCCTCATTTGTTATCGAGATGGAAAGTTGTAATTGTAATTATGTTTATTGGACTTGCCTCATTTAGGGAATGAGAGATGTAATCTTATTGTTTAAATTATTGTTAGATGAATTTGAAAGTTATCTCTTATGCTTTGATGTAATTTATCATGTATGGAATGTATGAGTTTTAATTCTTAAGTAAATAAATGATATGGCTTCAATTCATGTTTTTTTGTTGAGGTTCTAAATAACCTCTATCTCATAACCTTAGGGGTTGTTTGTAATACCCCTCCGTTTTGCTTCTTGTTCGGTTTGCTTTATGCTATGTTTGGTTGCAACTACTTTGATACTGGATACATTTTGTTATGATGTTTTGATCACTACTATTGAACAACAACTATTATTGTGGGATATGGTTATCTAATTATTGTTTCACATGCGTTATTGGTGTAATGATGTTAGTTGATATAACATGTTATTGCATATGAGAATATTTGATGTATTGTGGAAGTGTCAGTTTTGGATGAGTGTATTGGTGAAGGGGACGAGTTCACATCACTCGTTTGCGAGTGCCTTGCGATTTTATGATTTCCTCTTCACAGTGTGTATTATATGATGTTATATTATATGATGTTGGTTACTATGTTTTCAGGTTTGTAGGTACATGACATCGACTCCACCTGGTTTCACAGGTCTGAGCATGTCGATCCAACGATTAAGTTGAAGGGAGATAGTAGCTAGGTAACTTATGTCAAGTCTACACCCTAGCCATAGTGTGTTGTCAATCGTTTGTGTCGAGTCATTGTTTGTAAAGCCGCGCCCCCCACTCTCCCTTCCCTTTGTTTTTTTTTAAAGAAAAAAAAACCCTTTGATTGTGTGACGGTGCAGACTATGATTAACTTTGGTTTTTGTGTTTTTAATTTGTGATATTTATAGACTTAGTATATATACACACATATAAATTATGTATATATATATATAAATATGTGTTGTATATTTAGTTTCATTAGTTGTATATAAATATATTTTATAATTAGATTTTGTTTTGTTAAACATGATGGATGTATTTAAAATATATATACACAATTAAAGTTGATAATATTTATATTTAATGTAAATACATAATATGGAGCATATGTGTATATATTTGGGGGTAAATTTAATATTGTATTTTTATTACAACTTGCTGCATGTAATGAAAAATATAAGGAATATTTAATTGATGAATTGATCATATTCATTTATGGGAATGAAATATGTATTTTGTTAATGTAATTGAGGAAAATATTGAGATGTATATACTACATGAGTATTTTCAATTAAGATTATATTTAATATATATGGTTTTTTTTTTTTTTAAAGACGCATGCAATTGAGTTTTGAAAGGAGTTTTTAAAAGATATTTTATAAATTGCATGTTTTATATAGAAAATTGAAAAGATTTAATTGCATAGTTTTTGTGGTTTTTTTTTAAAAGTAAAATTTAGGAGTCGATTATATTGAAGAAGCAATTAATTATTTTAATTTATTTATTTTCTATTAGAGCAATTAAATTATTGAGAATGGAGTATGTAAGGGATATGGAATTAGAATATCCAAAGATAGTAATTATCTCGTGATTGCTTTAAATGTTCTATTTTCTCTATATTTCGTAAAGGGATGTGAGTTTAAATTGTTTAAGATTCTCTGTAATTAAAGAGGAAATAGGGTTATATGTTTATTTGAGTTAATCCTGTTATCGTACTTTGACTTTGTCAATGCTACCTGTTGAATGAGTATGGATTTAAGGAATCCAAATATTAGATTTGATTAATGAATTGAATGCTTTTGTAGCTATGTCGTCAAGTTGCATTGTGGGATATGGGATTAAGTGTTAGTCCAAATTTGTAAGTCTTCTAGAGGATCTTAGAGGATGAGGGTTGTCGTTTCCTTGTGTCAACCAATTGTTTTTCCCTTGGGTAGTGCATGGCGTCTTTTCAGTATTTACTCGATTTCCACGAATGGGGATGTTTTGTACCTACTGTGAAAGGAGTGGACTATGTGTTTGTTACCTCCAAGATGTTTGGAGTGGTTATGTTTTCTAATTTGTGTGCACTTGAGATTCCCTTGGTGATTGGTATTTGTATATGTGTATGATTCTCTGAACATACTTGGTCTATTTTATGTGTGGAAGCAATGTGACCTATGTCAATGATTTTAGTGTTGTACCTGAGTTGTACTTGTTTAGTTCATTTGTTTGGTTATGTCAGTATGAGTCTACCTTTGGTTAGTGGTTGTAGATATTTGTCCATGTTGCATTGTTACTATCTCCTAGCATGGGGGGTGGGCCTTCGGGTCCACTTGGTTGGGTGGAACATGCACCATAAACCGTTGGGTCCCCATTTATCTTCAGTACTTGGTGGCGAGACATCTAGATGGACAACTTGCAGTTCTTGTGTTATTTTCAGGCTTTTGTAATATTTAAATTTGTATAAGTTATTTTACCCCTCTTATGTTTATGAGGTGAAACTATGTAATTGTGACACTTATGTACTATTGCCTCATTTTGGGAATAAGTGATGTAACTATTGGATTAAGTAAATGATTATGAAATTGTATCTTGGATGTTTATCTTTTATGTATGTTGTATCTTATGTTGATTTGATACTTATTGCTTATTGTCTTTTAATGCTATGGTTATATGTAAGATGTTTGTGTGGGTTTAAGTAATCCCAACCTTGTAGCCTTAGAGGTTGTTGTTAATTAGTAAGTGAATGTGTATGTTAATTACACTTTAAAAAAAAAATTGGTTCGTTTAAGTTGTTAATTACAACTTCCTTTAGGGTTACTTGGTGGGGCATTACATTATTGGCATTAGATAGTGAACTTGCATGTTATTATACTTAAACAAAAAAAATAGTCTATTTAAGTAGTTTATTGCAACTTCCTCTAGGGTTGCGTGGCGGGGCGTTACAATGGATAAATAGGCTCCAGTACATATGGGTATGTGTAGGATCATGATGGGCCAAAAAGTGGCGATATGTAAGTGATATGATGACCCATGTGGCTGACGACTTTTTCTTTACCCAAAATTGATTTAATGAAAAGGGTTTTTAAAAAAGATTATTAGCTTTCCACCAATATAAATTATGCTTTACTTTGAATTTAATAAATAATTATTATTCATTTTCTATTTGAATTACGACCAAAGTCCTAATTGATAGGTTGATTGAAAAACATCTATAGTTTTCAAAGCGTATCACATTTTTAAAATCTAAAACATGTGTCACATTCTATGTTTCACATACTATCAGATTAAAAAAAAAAAAATGAATTTCATGAAGTTTTGACCAAGTTAAAATGGTCAGACTTATGAGTTTTTATATTTTTTAAAAGTTGTAATAACAAAATCATAATTAATTATTTACTTGGAAAAAAATTACAAAAAAATATGCATCACATCAGGACATGAGTCTTCTACCTATATCTAAAATATTATAAAAAAATATTATCATTTTATTGTGGTTAGGGTGGTTAGATAGACACCTACTTCTTATTTTTTCCTTGAAATTTAAGTACTACTGCATTGAAATTTCAAATTTTCAGCAAATAGATTTTTTTTAAATAAAAATAAACCTAGTAGTTTAGAAACTAAATTCAATTTTCAAAAGATTCTATTCTTACATATTTTTGAAATAATATAGTTAACTTATTCAAATTTTTACGTCAAGTTGCCTAGCTCTGATTTTTTTGAATTTTATTGCCACTTAAGGGCTAGTTTTTTCCATGATGATCCTGCACATGCCCATATCAAAATTAGGTATGTGTATAAATTTATTTGTATGCATTCTATGCTTTGAAGAAAAACCTTTGATATTTCTTTGATGTCTTCCTTTTAACGATATTTGGGTATTTCATCTATGAAATTGGTTTTGTTTTGAAACAAGATCTCCCATATATACTTATTTTCCTATATTTATTAAAATTACAAACAAGTTACATATTTCCCAATTCTTTATCAACATTCTCTTTTTTTTTAAGTTATTGCAGCAAAAAAACTACAAAAAGGAAATCATATATGAGAACACGTATTTTTTTTGCAACTTCGTCATAGTGTAATATATGATGAAATTCCATGAAATTTCTCATCGATGTTTCATAATTTTCTTGCTCGAGAGTTTGGCAAGAGCCCACAAGGCTTCATGATGCCAATATGGTAGGGAGGAGAACAAGCGTGGGTTTTGTGCTTTTACCTTTCATCGTCATATATTTGTTGTTATATATATACATGCACTTCACTACAATAAACATAGTCTATTGTAAACATTACATTTGTTCATGTTTCTATAGTTATCTTTTCATCTTATGGAAAAATTTATCTATAGGAAGCTCTTTATGAACATTACATCTTTTTAAAGTTGTTACAACAAAAAGAATACTACAATATAATAAATCATATATGAAAACACCCAAATTTTCCCTACTTCGCCATTGTGTGATATATGATATGACTCCATTAAATTTCTAATGGGTCTTCCATACTTTTCTTACTCTGGGGTTTGGCTAGAGCCCATGAGGCTTCATGATACCAATATGGAAAGGAGGAGAACGAGCATAGGTTTTGTGGTTTTTCTTTGTACCATCATATATTGACTGCTACAAATACACAACATACTGTATTCTGTCATATGCATTTTTCGATGCTTATACAACTATCTTTTCAGCTTGCCAAATTAATTATTTAAACCCAATTCTTTATGATGATACCTATTTTATTTAGGTTATGAATACAACTATATGATACGTTCCTAAATGTTTTTATGTAAAGAAAACATTGCCCATTTTTTTAAACTTATACAGAGATAACAAAATTTGAAACATATTGATACAAGATTCGAGCTACATCCTTTGGTAGTAAATATTGAAGAAAAATAGAGAAATTCTATAAGAGGTATTAGAATAAAATTTATTTTCTACTAAATATTATAGACAAAAACCACATTAAATGGAACTTTAAAATATGGAGTATAGAAGAGGAAAACTACGATAATGAATAGTTTTTTTATGGGGAATTGAAAAAATGAATATTATGAAGAACAATTTGTTATCCAGAACTTCAAACATATGAGAAAAAAGAACATATTGATACAAGACATATAACATGTTCCATCCAAACAAAATAATCACAACAATTAGTAGTTTTTTATAAGGAGCTTGAAACATATGAGGAAAAAAGAATATCATGAAACATATTCGTACACAACAAGTAGTCTACATAATACTTGTAAGAGGTATTAGAATAAAACTTAAGAATCACATGTAAATGACAGATGAATAGAATCCTTTGGAATGCTTTCAATTTTTTCGTATGTGTATGTTTTCCTACCTCTCTTAAAGTTGAATTTAATGTGGGTTTTCGATCATTTGTCATTTACCTATGATTCTTAAGTGTTTTTCTAACAGTTCTTTTACAATTTCTCAAATGATAGATGATCAAAAATACATTTCAAATATAAACTTTAACATATGGAGAATAGAAGGTGTAAACTATGGCTATGAAAATTTTGGGGTATGTGTAGGATCATCATGGAAAGAAGAAGCCCTTAAGTGGCGATGAAAATTTAGAAAATCAGAATTAGGTAACTTGACGTAAAAAATTGAATAAGTTAACTATATTATTTCAAAAATATGCAAGAATAGAATCTGTAGAAAATTGAATGTAGTTTCTAAAGTAATAGGTTTATTTTTTTTAAAAACCCTATTTGGTGAAAATCAGAAATTCCAATGCAGTAGTACTTAAATTTCAAGGAAAAAATAAGAAGTAGGTGTTTTTCTGACCACCCTAACCACAATAAAATGATAATATTTTAGATATAATTAGAGGACTCATGTCCCAATGTGATGCATATTTTTTTGTAGTTTTTTTCCAAGTAAATAATTAATTATGAATTGTTTATTACAAATTTTTAAAAATATAAAAACTCGTATGTCTGGCCACCTTAACTTGGTCAAAAATTCATGAAATTCAATTTTTTTTAATCCTATAGTATGTGAAGCATAAAATGTGACACATATTTTGGATTCAAAAAATGTGATACCATTTGAAAGCTATAGATGTTTTTCAATCAACCTATCAATTAGGACTTTAGTCATAATTTAAATAGAAAAAGAATAATAATTTTATTTATTAAATTCAAAGTAAATCATAATTTATATTTGTGGAAAGTTGAAAATCTCCTTTAAAACCCTTTTTGTTTCATCAATTTTGGGTAAAAATATTTGTGAGCCACAAGGGCCATCATATCACTTACATATCGCCAGTTTTTGGCCCATCATGATCTTGCACATACCCTTTGTTATACAGAGCTTTTGTTGTAAAAAATGCGTATAACATCAAAGATGCATAAAGATAACAAAGAACAATAACTAGAGGCCGAAAAACATACACAAAAAAAATAAATTTGAAAGCAGTCTAAAGGTATAGATGAATGTCATATTTGTAGAACCATACTAATCTACAAAATTTCTGAATTTTGAAAGTTAAAAATAATTCCTATCACAAGGACAATAGAATTTAAGAAAATCCTAAAGTTTCATGCCAAGAAAAAAAATACATGAGGACATAACCCTTAATTAAATGCACAAAATAAATTACCTGGGTTAAAATATGAAGAATACAAGAACTAAACTATGGTAATGAACAACTTGTTACATAGAGCTTCAAACATATGAGAGAGAGAGAATATCATGAAACATATCGATACAAGGCAAGAAATCTATGTAACAATTGGCTTGTCAATTCAAAATTCAAGATACATTATTTGGCACTAAATATTATAGACAAATAGGGAAACTGTAAAAGAGTTATTAGAAAGACACTTAATAATCACAGGAAAATGACAGATGATTGGAAACCCACATTAAATATAACTTAAAACATGGAGAATGAAGAGGTGAACTACAATAATGAACAATCTATTATGGGGAAGTGGATATTGATACAATACAAGCAATCTATGTAATAGTTGGCCTGTCAATTCAAAATTCAAGCTACATTATTTGGCACCAAATATTAAAGACAAAATAGAGAAATTGTAAAAGAACTATTAGAAAAATAGTTAAGAATCACAAGTATATGACACATGATCGAAAGCCCACATTGAACATATTGATACAAGACAAGCAGTCTATGTAAGAGTTGGCTTGTCAATTCAAAATTTGAGCTATGTTTTTTGGCTGTAAACTCACATTAAATAGAATTCGTAAAGCCAATGGGTAGCAATAATCTGTGCAAAATGGGTATAACACCATAGAATTAATTGAAAATTTGAGCTACTTTACTTAACACTAAATATTATTAGAAAAATAGATAAATTTTAAAAGAGCTATTAGAATAACACTTAACAACAACTAAACTAATTTTATCTTGAATATTTTTATGCTTTCATACTAACCCTCTCTCTCTCTCTATATATATATATATGTGCAATTACACCTATGTTAATCTACAATTTCTCCTATGTTAATGGGTATAACACCAAAGATGCACAAAGATAACTACAAACAATAAATGAAGGGTGAAAAAATTACTAGCCCTAACCATATTTTTTGATGAAAGAAAGAAGATTTAACTATAATTTCTCCATTCATATAGAGACATAATCTCTTTGAAGTCTCCAAAATAGGTATAATGCCAAAGATACAAACATATAACAAGGAACAATAAGAAGAGAGAAAAATACATGAATAATAAATTAATAATTCTAACACCTCTTATACAATTTTTCTATTTGTCTTCAATATTTATTACCATAGAATGTAGCTCGAATTTTGTATCAATATGTTTCATGATATTCTTTTTTTCTCATTTGTTTGAACTAGAGACCCATCCATAAAGACCGATTATGTAGCCTATAGAAGAGTGTATTATTATTGAAAGGGTGCATCTAACTTCACAAACATATATATCGGTATAGATTTTGTTTTGCAAATGCTTATATTTGCATTGCATGGCTAAGATATATATGTAGAAATGTGTTTTCAAAACATGGGAACATATAACAACCAATAATCAAAAAGAAAATAAAATTAGTCATGTACAAAATGAAAACCAAGCTGAAGGCAATGATTTTTACAATAGTATTCTATGAAACCAACACCACAATGGCTCTTTCAACAATGCAACTTACTCAATATATTTTCTCCCACATTTTAGAGTACATCAATGTTAAAACCCTCCAACTTTATATCAAATGGAGATGAAGGTGATTATTTTTTTAATACTCTGCTATCAAACCAACACCGCATTGGCTCATTTGACAATGCAACCAAAAATAATACTTTCCCACACTGAAACATTGAATATTGAATTTACTTCCTCTTGTGCCATTTTACAACAATGCCAGGATGCATTAACCCTCATGCAAGCAAATGCTTACCATTATTCTTCCATGTATCGAGGCAACCAGCTCCACCACCATCATTCCACGTAACTAGAAAACTCCAGGTCATCATAAACAACCCCGAGAAACTCGTCACCTACCATTGGTGATTATTAATTTCTAGCACCGAGAAATTCTATTCACATATGGGCTGACAAAAATCCCGATAGAAATTACCTAGTTTAGGATATGAAGAATACAAGAGCTAAACTATGACAATGGATAGCTTTTTACAGGGAGCTTCAAACAGATGAGAAAAAGACAATATCATGAAACATATTGATACAAGACAAGCAATCTATGTAACAGTTGGAATTTACCTCTGATTCTTAAGTGTTTTTCTAATAGTTCTTTTACAATTTCTTTATTTTTTCTATAATATTTAGTACCAAATAATGTAGCTTAAATTTTAAATTGACAAGCCAATTGTTACATATATTGCTTGTGAACACCTAAACCCGCAAATGCACAAAGACAACAAACATGGTTAAATGTTAGATCAAAATGCATACAAGAGTGAGAGATTCCCCATGAAATCTACCTATTTAAATTACTATTAGGAAATGAAGAACAAAACTCAAATAATATGAAATTAAATCCTAATTTAGCCAATAGATTAATGATCCCATGGGGGAATTGGTGCCAATGGATTGTTCCAATTGGCCTTTTCCCAATTCCTAGGTTGCAATGAAGATGATCCAGAAATGGTCAAATCTCCAAAGAGATTTGAGCATATCCTTGGTACAAATGTGAAAAATGGTGAATACTTGGATGTAATGAGAAAAATTAGTTCTCAATTGGAGAGAGTAACTTTGCATGAAGATTGTGGATGAGAAATGAGGAGAGAAGTCTCCAATTTATAACTTTCAATTTGGAAGAGAAAACAAGATTTGATCAATGTGGGATTAAAGATAATCCAATGGCATTGTGCCACTTGTCCACATGTGATTGGATGAGGAATGAGCACATTTTGGCCAATGTGCATGATAAATGCATAAATTTGAATTTTGAAATATTGAAATGACAAGGTGGATGAGAAGTCAAATGGAGTTATGACCACTTGGCTCAATGCAAAGGACATGTAAGAAGTCTTAAATGCCTTGTTGGAAGGACCAATTCCACTTGGCCTTTTTGAATTCAAATGAGGGAATATTCCCTTTTGATGCTTTGTGAAGGAAAATAGATTAATAAATCAAAGTAATTGATTTATTGTGCAACTTGCATTCTCTAGAGGATTTTAATGAGAGGGATTAAGTTAATCATGGTTTTGATTAATTTAATGAAGAATTAGGTGATGTGACAATTTAGACTTAGATTTATGAATTGATTTAAGTCAAGAATTGAGAGGAAATGATTTATTAAATAAATGATTTAATTTATTTAATTTAATAAGAGGACTATAGAGAATTTAATCAAATAAAAAGATTTATTTAATTAAACAAAGATGTAAGGTTAATTAAATTAAATTGATTAATTTAATCACTGAAAAACAAAGACTTAATCCAATAATTAATGATTTATTAAATTAAGAGATCGAATGATGATGAAATGCTGAGAGTGTGATTTAAGAGGAAATGTTGTCAGTAAATCAAGATCAGGTGTGCCAAAATGAGCTTGTACATTTTCCATGTCTATATTGCTTATGTTGTATCAATATGTTTTATGATATTCTTTTTCCCAGTTTCGAAAAGCAAATAGTTCATTATGTAACAGCTAGAAGACTATGTAATATTTGTCTTGTCAATTTGATGACCATTTTTACTATATCCTTCCTTAGATTTCAATTGTATTTTTTATATAAATACATTTAGGATCATATAATATAAATTTTGTTATAAATTTAGGGAAATTTTCCATCTTGATAAACAATTGTATGTAAATAATATTTTAGATAAGTTGAAAAGATAACTGTACACACATGCAAAAATGCAATGGGTAGAGTAGAATATATTTTTTGAAGTCAAATGTATGATTTTTTTCCCACAAAAAAAATGTCATTTAATATTTCCCCCTTTACAGCCATGGTAGATTGTGGTTTATGTGATTGTGGAGGGCAACCACACATAATTTTCATGTGCTTGTGAGAGGAGAAAAAATTTGTTGATTGCATCACATTGTTTATCCATACAAGCACATGACAATGGTGTATGTTTCTCCATTCAACTAAACCATTTGCAATCTCATGGTTGGCCTGGTTGTCATTCCGTACATGACTACATTTTTTTCCTTTTTGGTTATTGGTTGTTATATGTGCCCATGTTTTGTAAACACATTTTTTACATATACATCTTAGCCATGCAATACAAATATAAGCACTTTCAAAATAAAATCTATACTGGTATATATGTTTGTGTAGTTAGATGCACCTTTTTAGTTATTATACACTCTTCTATATATTCCATCTATCCATGTCTCTCTAGCCATCTTCAAATCCCATGATGCCAATTATTTATCGGGATACCTATTTTCATCAAGTTGTCATAGAAAAAAAAGGACTACAATATTAGAGATCTTGTTTGAGAACACCCATTTTTCCCCAACTTTGTTATTGTGTGATATATGATAAGAGTCCATGAGATTTTCCATGGACCTTTCCCTCCTTTCTTGATCGAGGGTTTGGCTAGAGCCTATGAGGCTTCATGATGCCAATATGGTAGGGAGGAGAATGACCATGGGTTTAGTGATTTTTGATTCCACCATCATATGTTTCTTTCTACACACATGAACACACAAATTCTCACATGCACTTGTCTACCAAAAACATACTCTATTATATTCATTGCATTTGTCATTGTTTACACAACTCTCTTTTCAACTTCTCCAATAGATTACTTATACACAATTCTTTACCAAGATGTCATGTATTCAAAATGTTCCATTTTATCTCTTCCTATTTACAACAAATAATGCTAACCTCTTTTATTGTATATCTATATTATTTCCTTTATAATGATGCATAGATGCAACAGACATTCAAGAAAATTAGTGTATTGTAAATTGTCTATTTCAAATTCCTTAAAGGTCCAACAAATCAATCCAATGTTGGTCGCCCTTGTTAAACACCATTAATAGTACATGTAAGTACATAAATTTTCCATTATTAATAAATAGATTCGGCGAACCAATTGTAAATATTATTAATTATTTTTAGTTTCACATTGTCTATATTGATTTTACACATTACTTATTCACTTTTTATGCTTCCTTTTTTGTTTTGCTTGCCCATCCACTAACATATCCCTATCTTCTATTTGCAGGAACTAGGCTTAAGCATGCAAAAATATTCAAAAATCAAGATACCTATTTCTTTTTAATGTTAAGATAGCAAAGAAAACACTACAATATGAGAGATCTCATATATGAAAACACCAAATTTTCCCCAACTTTTTTATTCTGTGATGTGTGATGGAACTCCATGAACTTTTTCGTGGGCATTTCATACTTTTCTTGCTTGGGGATCTGGCTAGATTCGATGAGGCTCCACAATTCCAATATGGTAGGGAGGATAACGAGCATGGGTTTTGTGCTTTTCCTTTTGAGGTCATATATTTTTTGTTACATAGATACATGTGTACACAAATCCTTTTATACACTTGGCTTCAAGAAACATATTCTATAATAACATGTTTCTCATGGCATAGCAAGTGGTGGGGAAGCACTTGAGCCTTTGGTCACGTTAGCTCAAAACAAGGCATAACTTTTAATTCAATTATTCTAACAATACAAAATATGTGTATCTTTCCATCACATTCTTCTTTTGGTGAGGTTTGTTTATTTGTTTTGGATCAAAGATGGTCTGAGTGATTCTTAGATTGGACTTTGAACATATTTACTCTCTAAATGATATTTTCCCCTATATAATCATTTTTGTGCTCATCAAAATGGTATAAAATTTATCAATATAATATTTTCGCTTTCTTCCTGAATAAATTCATTTACATATTTGTTTTTATTTGGACAACAATTCAAGTTGTCATTCTATTTGGTCATCCATTTATTATTTCATTTTATCTAAGTCCTTTTTATTTTGTTCAAAATTTCTTTGGTGTTGGGACATCTATCTGCTTCCATTTGTTCAAATTTTTAAAATCTAAAGATTCAAACCATAATTCCTACACCAATTAAGGGGCTTGTTTTTTCTAGAAGTAATTCATAAAAAAATGATATTTCTAATTTCAATTTCCTTGTAATTGACTATTTTTAAATCCTTTCTACTTGTCTCTATTTTATTTTACTATTACTAACCAATAAATCACATGCATAATAATGAATTTATTTCTAAAATTATGGACTAAATACTACTTATAAAAAGTATTGAATATTAAAGATCTTTCATTTTTGAAAAAGTCATTAGTGATGACTATCATAACTAATATTTAAATAAAAAATAATCAAAATAAATAATGTCAAAGTAATAAATTATCTAGTACCACATAAGCATTGCAAAAAATATTCCATACCCAAAGTTATGGGCTAACTTTTTTAAAGAATACTTTTTTATTGAAGATTAGTTATTAAAGGCATGACTAATAACTCTTTAAAAATGAGAATCCTTTAATGTTCCATAATTTTCATAAATATTATTTCATCCACAACATCAAGTCTTCCGTGTATTTGTATGCATATGTATCTTAAGATAATTAAATAATAATCAATTGATTGATTGATTAACCTAGACAAACAAGTCAAATATAGATGTGCATCTTGTAACACCCCTCCGTTTTGATCTTTTGTGCAAACTATGTTGTTTCTTTTCTATGCTTTAATTTTGTGTTGTACTTGGACTATGTACTTGATTACAGTGGATCACTGTTTTATCGTGATGTATCTTGATGTGATGATACTATATTTTGATGCGATTGTTATGACATGTTTGGAATTAGCATATGTGGATAATTAAATTAATGATGTTTATTCTTTTAATCATATTAATGATGTTAGATTCGTCAGTTAGTAATAATAAAATTCGTCAGTTAGATTCGTTTATTGATTAATTAAATTTATGATGTTAAAAGAATTTAATTTATTTATGTTGAAGTAATTGTTATTTTGTTGAATCTGAAAATAAAGAAAATGCATGGAAGTTAATTTGTGAAAATTGGAATTCAATGTTGCAAATTGAATTAAAAGTCAAATTAGAAGTTTGAATTCAAAAAATTAATTAAGGAAATTAGATATTTTCTATTTTTCTGTTTTGAAGAATTTATGAGGGGGGGGTTGTTGAATTTTTTAGGGTTTTATCCTTATGCTTGGATTTTGGATCTCAATTTTTGGATTATGAAGTTTGGAGAAAATTTGAAAATAGGAGGAGGAAGAATATTTTATTTTTGTGGGTTTTGGATTGGAGTGGTGAAATTTGTTGAACTGAAGAGGGAATCAAGGAAAAAGCTGGGCATCATCTGGATCTTCTCCAAATTCTTGCAATACCAGGTTCATTCAATTAATAGCTTAATTTTGAAACTTATATAGTTTGAATATGCTATGGAAATCATTTAAATTTTGATTGTGGATTGCAATTAGAAAACTCATGTTGAATCTGACTTGATTGCAAAAAAAAATTCTTCATAAAAAAAAAATATATATATATTTCTTCAATAAAATTTTGTGTTCTTGGCTGCAAATAATTGTTTTGAAAATTATTTGTTCAATTTGTGTTGCAAATCTTAATTGAGGTAAATTAAAAGGTATTCATATATTTATATATATGTATTTATATACATATATATTCTATATATTTATCTAATTTTTAATCTAATTGGGGGTTGTACTGTTGAGTTATAATTTAAAAAAGAAACCCCTTGGGAAGAGGCACGGATTTCAAAAAATCCGCAGGTCTGTGTAAAATGAAATAAAATTTATAAAATTAAAATTAAAATTTTTGGGGGGTTCGGGGCTCAACCCCCACTGCACCTCCCATGGAGGCGGGTGGAGGGAGTCGCGCCCAGTGCAACCCCCCACCTCTTCTTCCACCGCGGTCACTGCCGCCACCAAGCGGGGGTGACTGTGTTACCACAGCCGCCGCCCACCATGTGGGGGTGACTGTGTTAACATAGCTGCCACCCTTGGTTAGTGCCAGTTGTGTTACCACAACCACCACCAGTGGTAGCTGCCGGTGGTGCCCTCAAAACCCCGACCACCATGTATTCCGCCGCCGCCTGTGTGCATTTCACGGCCAAAGGAAGATCATGCGGCCCTAAACCTAATCCGCAACACGCGGCCTAAGGACGGGTGTTGACCTGGTTCATTGGCCTTTTCTTTAATATTATAATTTTTATTATATTAAAATATAATGAATATTTTAATATTATATTTTTTATAATTATTAAAATATTAAGTTATATTTTGTAAACAAGTTTTATAATGTAAGAGGGAAAATTTTATTATTTGGTTTTAAAACATTAATATATATATATATATAAATATATATTGCTTTAAACCATATTCATATATATATATATATATATATATTGGGAAAATATATATTAAAATGATGTTTATTTAAGCAGGTTTTAAATTTAATTTAAGGAATTAAGTATTTGATTTAGAGAATGTATAATTTAAATGAGGTTATGAAATTTAAATTTAAGAGGAAAAGTCAATTATTGATTTGACTTAAATATAATTGAGAAAATTGAAATATTGGGTTTATAGTCAAATTATTGTTTTTATTTTTAAACAATAGATTTGAAAGAGGCAAATGTTGGAATTGTGGTTAATGTGTTAAATAACGAAATTAATTGATTTATTTTATCATGATTTAATTTGTAAGGGCAATTGGTTATTTATTTTAAAACGAAATGTCTTGTGCTATAGTTGGAAATGCCTATTTTATTATGAGCAAATGGGGAATTAAATATTAGTATAATTTCTCCCTTATCTGGAAAGATGAATTTAATTCAGTATATTTAATGCAATAAATTATTGAATGATTATGTGGAAAATGGATTTAGAATATCCAAAGGTAGATTATTTCACGTGCCTTCAGTGAATATTCCCTTCGTGCTCTTGTTTTGGGAAATGGATTAAAGAGTGTTTTATTCGTAAGTCTTCTAGATGTGAATTTCAGTTTTGTGGGTTGTCATTTGTGATGTCAACCTATTGGGAATTCTCTTGGATAACGCATGAGGATTGTGTCTATGTTAGTACCCAGTTTCCACGAATGGGAATGTTTGTTCCTCCTTGGTTTAGGAGCAGATTATGGGATCCGCGTCTCCTTGTAAGGAGTGACCTTGTTATGTGGTTTGTTGCCTCCAGTGTTGGAGTGTGTTTCAGTTTATGTTACCTCCTAAGAAAGGAGTGGATGTTGGTAATGTTTGCCTCCTTGTCAGGAGTGGTTTTGTTATTGTGTTACCTCCAATGTTTGGACATGGGTTCATCTTTGTGGACTCCTTTGAAAGGAGTGGACGTGTTATCTTGTTTGTTGCACCTTGGTTCCATTGATGTTTGGATGTTATGTGTGTTTTCAAGTAGAAGAGTAGATTTCGTAGGGGCTAGAGCCCGGAAGAGGTAAAATGGACAACTTACGGTGGTGGTTTAATCAGGTGATAACTAAAAAAAAATTTAGAAGATTAGGTGTTACTTCACACTAATCAAGATAATTTTACCTCACTCATAGACACGAGGGCTCGTTTAGACTCAGGATGAGTGGGAAGGCTTGGAATGGCAAGGTGATCTATCTTGTCTGTACGAAAGGTATTTGATTCCACATGAGTAAGGATGGGGGCCAAGATTTAGTTGAGGCCACCAAGACAACCCTTAGCAGGGGGCCGGATCCTATGAAGATTCCCAAAGGACAACCCATGACGAGCTGTGTAATGCACTCTATCTAAGACAACAATTGATACTTGTTTATTCTGTGTATGGTTCTCATAACATACGTGTTCTACTTTAATTTTGGAAGCAATGTGACCATGTAGAGTTGTACTCGTGTTGTACTTGCATGGTATATGAGTTGTACTTGTGTTGTACATGTGATTGGTGTTTTCAGTTTGGGTCAGTTCTATGTTAGTCAGTGTCTAGTGGTAGATGGTCTTGGCTAGGACTCCTAGTTAGTATCTCCTAGCATGGGGGGTGGGCCTTTGGGTTCCACTTGGTTGGGTGGTGTGCACCTAAAACCATTGGGCTATCTTCATGTTCATGTGGATGAGACTTCCAGTTGGAGAGCTCATTGGATTAAGTATCAATTCATGTTTTATTTCATTACAGTTGTTCTTGTATTATTTTACCCCTTAGTTGTTATCGAGGTGGAAAGTTGTAATTGTAATTATGTTTATTGAACTTACCTCATTCGGGGAATGAGAGTTGTAATATTATGGGTTAATGAATGATGTATTGAAATGGAAAGTTATCTTTATGCTTTGATGTAATTCATCTTATTGGAATGCATGTGCTTAAATTATTTTGTAATTAAATGACCTAGTTTAATTCATGTTTTTTGTTGAGGATCTATATAACCTCTGTCTCGTAACCTTGGAGGTTGCTGGCATTAGTTAGCAAACTTACTTATTATTTATACTTTAAAAAAAAAAAAAATTTGTTTAAGTTGTTAAATGCAACTTCCTCTAGGGTTGCATGGCGGGGCGTTACACATGGTATCAGAGCCTAGGTTTAAACACTGGGTACTCTGGGATTATGATGGGACCATTAAGCCTTCGGTTGTGTAGGCTTTAAGTTGTGTACCTTGCCTAATACCTTAAAGTGTATGTGCAGGATTGTGTCACCCAGACGTGAAAGAGGTAGAGGGCATGGCCATGGCCATATAGGTGGTCGAGGTGGGAGTCGGCATGACTCTCCTCCTCATGTTTCAGTTGCTCCTGATCAGGTAGAACCTCAGGAATCTCAGAATGCACCTGGATTCAGGGATTCTATGTAGGATCCAACAGAGATTGAGGCTAGGCGTAGAGCGCTAGAGGATGCTTTGACACTCCTTGGACCTAGGTAGGCAGAAGCTCAGGTCAACCCTATGATGAGAGAAACTCCACCCTAGTCTGAGGCTCACATGAGGGAATTGCTCAGGGGGCACCTTCGTTTATATGATGGATCTGGTATGGGGTTAGAGGCCGAGACCTTGCTGATTGACTTGGATAGGTGTTTCGCCATGCATCCATATGGAAGCAACACCAGAGCTTGTTATGCCATTATGCAATTGAGAGGATTTGCATCCACTTGTTGGAGATTAGAGGAGCAGAAGCTCCACATTGACATCCACACAACATCATGGGAGATCTTCTCAGAGAGTTTTAGGGCTCCATTCTTATCTGAGCATTGGCGACAATGTCGAGGCGATGAGGTCCATGCCTTGTGTCAGATGGAATTATCTGTTGAGTAGTACGAGCGACGTTTTTACGAGCTCAAACAGTATGTCGAGATTGGTGATGATGAGAGCATGTTAGTGCACCATTTTTTTAGGGGCTTAGATGCTCGTGTCAGTGATGGTGTGAGGGTTTTCGAACCCAAGACCATGGATGTGGCGATAGAGAAAGCGCGCCTGATTGAGGAGAATCTGGGTATGGCACTTGGAGGTCACATAGGAGTGCGGGTTGGTGGTAGTTCAGCAGCAGGATCTAGTGCTCGAGGAGGGTAGCCTCAGGGAGGTGCACCTTCTCGATCCCATTAGGGACCATCGTAGAGTGGTCAGCAACAAGAGAGTGCGCTTGGGAAGCATAGGGACTCTCAGTCTTGTCAGGATGATGGTGTTTCTTCACCTAGGAGGAATAGGAACTGGAGGTGTGCGAAACGTTTCATCTATGATTAGTCAGCTCAGAGTTCATAGTCTACTTTCAGGGATAGTGCACAGTAGTCTAGTGCACCTTCTGGAGGTAGAGGTTATGGTTGAGGTACAAGATGTTTCTCTTGTGGCTAGCAGGGTCACATAGCTAGAATGTCTCCCAACAAGGGCACATCTGGGTTTCCTCAAGGTCTAGCGGCATCTGACCCGACAGTTGCTGATGCAGGTAGATCTCATCGAACTTATGTTGTGGTTGATAACTGGTAGCCTGGGTATCGGGGAGCTGTTGTTGAGACTTTTGGGGTCGTCCAGTGCAGGGTGCTCGGCCTCAGGGGTTGAGGTTTTGATTTATATGCAGTCTATTTGAGGGAGTTATATCCCTATCTGTTTGCAGGCTCCCAAGAGTAAGCCTGACCCTAGGGGGGGAGGATGTAACACCCCTCCATTTTGATCTTTTGTGCGAACTATGTTCTTTCTTTTCTATGCTTTAATTTTGTGTTGTACTTGGACTATGTACTTGATTACAGTGGATCACCATTTTATTGTGATGTATTTTGATGTGATGATACCATATTTTGATGCAATTGTTATGACATGTTTGGAATTAGCATATGTGGATAATTAAATTAATGATGCTTATGATTTTGATCATATTAATGATGTTAGATTTGTCAGTTAGTAATATTGTATTGGTGAAGGGGACAGATCGCATCACTCGCTTGTGAGCGCCCTGTAATTCTGAGATTTCCTCTTCACGGTGTGTATTTTATGTTGTTTATACTATATGTTGTTGTTACTTGACTTGCAGGTTGACAAGTACATGACATCGACTCCACCTAGTTTCATAGGTGAGAGCGTGTTCAATACCCAATGGTATTCAATTGGGAGATAGTAGCTAGGTTTCTGTGCCAGGTTGTCACCCTAGTCCTTGTATGTCGTCAGTTGTTTGTCGGGTTGTGTTGCTTTGAATCTCGTTCCCTCTCTTCGTCATATAATTGCAAGTAAATTGGGTGATTTAAATCGCTTAATGTATTTAAGTTGTTGAGTAATATAATCTGAAAATATGTTGAAATATAAATTATTTATTATTAATTTAATTTAATTAATAAATAATTTAATTGTTGATTAAATCTATTTATTGATTAATTAAATTTATGATGTTGAAAGAATTTAATTTATTTATGTTGAAGTAATTGTTATTTTGTTGAATCTGAAAATAAAGAAAATGCATGGAAGTTAATTTGTGAAAATTGGAATTCAAAATTGAAAATTGAATTAAAAGTCAAATTAATTTTTCTGTTTTGAAGAATTTATGAGGGGGGGGTTGTTGAATTTTCTAGGGTTTTATCCTTATGCTTGGATTTTGGATCTCAATTTTTGGATTATGAAGTTTGGAGAAAAATTGAAAATAGGAGGAAGAATATTTCATTTTTGTGGGTTTTGGATTGGAGTGGTGAAATTTGTTGAATTGAAGAGGGAATCAAGGAAGAAGTTGGGCATCGTCTGGATCTTCTCCAAATTCTTGCCATACCAGGTTCATTCAATTAATAGCTTCATTTTGAAAATTATATAGTTTGAATATGCTATGGAAATCATTTAAATTTTGATTGTGGATTGCAATTAGAAAACCCATGTTGAATCTGAGTTGATTGCAAAATAAATTTCTTCATCAAAAAAAATAAAATATTTCTTCAATAAAATTTTGTGTTCTTGGTTGCAAATAATTGTTTTGAAAATTATCTGTTCAATTTCTGTTGCAAATCTTAATTGGGGTAAATTAAGAGGTATTCATATATTTATATATATGTATTTATATACATATATATTCTATATATTTATCTAATTTTTATTTTAATTGGGGGTTGTATTGATGCGTTATAATTTAAAAAAGAAACCCCTTGAGAAGAGGCACGGATTTCAAAAAATCTGCAGGTCTGTGTAAAATGAAATAAAATTAAAAAAATTAAAATTAAAATTTTGGGGGGGCTAGGGGCTCAAACCCCACTGCACCTCCCATGGAGGCGGGTGGAGGGAGTCGCACCCAGTGCGACCCCCCTCCTCTTCTTCTGCCGCGGTCGCCGCTGCCACCAAGTGGGGGTGATTGTGTTACCACAGCCGCTACCCACCTGTGGGGGTGACAGTGTTAACACAACTGCCACCCTTGGTTGGTGTCGGCTATGTTACCGTAGCCGCCACCAGTGGTAGCCGTCGGTGGTGCCCTCGAAACCCCGACTGCCATGTATTCCGCCACCGCCTGTGTGCATTCCGCGACCACCAAAGGTAAACCGCGGCCAAAGGAAGATCATGTGGCCTTAACCCTAATCCGTGGCACGTAGCCCAAGGATGGGTGTTGACCCGGTTCATTGGCCTTTTCTTTAATATTATAATTTTTATAATATTAAAATATAATGAATATTTTAATATTATATTTTTTATAATTATTAAAATATTAAGTTATATTTTGTAAACAAGTTTTATAACCTAAGAGGGAAAATTTTATTATTTGGTTTTAAAACATTAATATATATATAAATATATATTGCTTTAAACCATATTCATATATATATATATATATATATTGGGCAAATATATATTAAAATGATGTTTATTTAAGTAGGTTTTAAATTTAATTTAAGGAATTAAGTATTTGATTTAGAGAATTTATAATTTAAATGAGGTTATGAAATTTAAATTTAAGAGCAAAAGTCAATTATTGATTTGACTTAAATATAATTGAGAAAATTGAAATATTGGGTTTATAGTCAAATTATTGTTTTTGTTTTTAAACAATAGATTTGAAAGAGGCAAATGTTGGAATTGTGGTTAATGTGTTAAATAACGAAATTAATCGATTTATTTTATCATGATTTAATTTTTAAGGGCAATCGGTTATTTATTTTAAAATGAAATGTCATGTGCTATAGTTGGAAATGCCTATTTTTATTATGAGCAAATAGGGAATTAAATATTAGTATAATTTCTCCCTTATCTGGAAAGACGAATTTAATTCAATATATTTAATGCAATAAATTATCGAATGATTATGTGGAAAATGGATTTAGAATATCCAAAGGTAGATTATTTCACGTGCCTTCAGTAAATATTCCCTTCGTGCTCTTGTTTTGGGAAATGGATTAAAGAGTGTTTTATTCGTAAGTCTTCCATATGTGAATTTCAGTTCTGTGGGTTGTCATTTGTGATGTCAACCTATTGTGAATTCTCTTGGATAACGCATGAGGATTGTGTTTATGTTAGTACCTGGTTTCCACGAACGGGAATGTTTGTTCCTCCTTGGTTTAGGAGCGGATTATGGGATCCGCGTCTCCTTGTAAGGAGTGACCTTGTTATGTGGTTTGTTGCCTCCAGTGTTGGAGTGTGTTTCAGTTTATGTTACCTCCTAAGAAAGGAGTGGATGTTGGTAATGTTTGCCTCCTTGTCAGGAGCGCTCAGGAGCGGTTTTGTTACTGTGTTACCTCCAGTGTTTGGAGATGGGTTCATCTTTGTCAACTCCTGAGAAAGGAGTGGATGTGTTATCTTGTTTGTTGCACCTTGGTTCCATTGATGTTTGGATGTTATGTGTGTTGTCATGTAGAAGAGTGGCTTTCGTAGGGGCCAGAGCCCAGAAGATGTAAACTGGACAACCTAAGGGGGTGGTTTAATCAAGTGATAACTA
The DNA here is from genome assembly GCA_007115665.2 of Sequoiadendron giganteum. Classification (NCBI taxonomy): domain Eukaryota; kingdom Viridiplantae; phylum Streptophyta; class Pinopsida; order Cupressales; family Cupressaceae; genus Sequoiadendron; species Sequoiadendron giganteum. The sequence continues at coordinate 596,520,672 of CM021107.1, forward strand.
AAACAAAACTTAGAAGATTACGTGGTACTTCACACTAATCAAGATAATTTTACCTCACTCATAGACACGAGGGCTCATTTAGACTCGAGATGAGTGGGAAGGCTTGGAATGGCAAGGTGATCTATCTTGTCTGTACGAAAGGTATTTGATTCCACATGAGTAAGGATGGGGGCCAGGATTCGGTTGAGGCCACCAAGACAACCCTTAGCGGGGGCCGAAGCCTATGAAGATTCCTAGAGGACAACCCATGATGAGTTGTGTGATGACACTCTATCTAGGATAACAGTTGATACTTTTTTATTGTGTGTATGGTTCTCATAACATACTTGTTCTGCTTTAATTCTAGAAGTAATGTGACCATGTAGAGTTGTACTCATGTTGTACTTGCATGGTATATGAGTTGTACTTGTGTTGTACATGTGATTGGTGTTTTCAGTTTGGTTCAGTTCTGTGTTAGTCTGTGTCTAGTGGTAGATGGTCTTGGCTAGGATTCCTGGTTACTATCTCCTAGCATGGGGGGTGGGCCTTTGGGTTCCACTTGGTTGGGTGGTGTGCACCTAAAACCATTGGGCTATCTTCATGTTCATGTGGATGAGACTTCCAGTTGGAGAGCTCGTTGGATTCAGTATCAGTTCATATTTTATTTCATTACAGTTGTTCTTGTATTATTTTACTCCTTAGTTATTATCGAGGTGGAAAGCTGTAATTGTAATTATGTTTATTGAACTTACCTCATTTGGGGAATGAGAGTTGTAATCTTATGGGTTAATGAATGATGTATTGAAATGGAAAGTTATCTTTATGCTTTGATGTAATTCATCTTATTGGAATGCATGTGCTTAAATTATTTTGTAATTAAATGACATGGTTTAATTCATGTTTTTTGTTGAGGTTCTATATAACCTCTATCTCGTAACCTTAGAGGTTGTTGGCATTAGTTAGGAAACTTACTTATTATTTATACTTTAAAAAAATAAAAATATTTTGTTTAAGTAGTTAAATGCAACTTCCTCTAGGGTTGTGTGGCAGGGCGTTACACATCTAGGTCTAATAAAGAGAACTAAAATAGAGATAAAATTATATCATACCATAAATTTTGGAGATAGATTATTATTATTAAAAAAATTAATGGGCATGTGCAGGATCATCATGGAAAAAACAAGCCCTTAAGTGGCAATAAAATACAGAAAAATCAAAGTTAGGCAAGTTGACATAAAATTTTGAATAAGTTAACTATATTATTTAAAAAATATGTAAGAATAGAATTTGTTGCAAATTGAATATATTTTCTAAAATACTAGGTTTATTTTTATTTTTTAAAAATCTATTTGGTGAAAATTTGAAATTTCAATGTAGTTGTACTTAAATTTCAAGGAAAAAATAAGAAGTAGGTGTCTGTGTGACCACCCTAACCACAATAAAATGATAATATTTTTTTATAATATTTTAGATATAAGTAGAAGAATCATGTCCCGATGTGATGCATATTTTTTTGTAATTTTTTTTCAAGGAAATAATTAATTGTGATTTTTTTCTTACAACTTTAAAAAAATATAAAAACTCATACGCTTGACCACCTTAACTTGGTCAAAACTTCATGAAATTCAATTTTTTTTTTTAATTCCTATATTATGTGAAGCATAGAATGTGACACATGTTTCATATTCAAAAATTGTGATACCCTTTGAAAGCTATAGATGTTTTTCAATCAGCCTATCAATTAAGACTTTAGTCGTAATTCAAATAGAAAATGAATAATAATTATTTATTAAATTCAAAGTAAAGCATAATTTATATTGGTGGAAAGTGAAAAATCTCCTTTAAAAACCCTTTTCATTTCATCAATTTTGGGTAAAAAAAAAGTCGTCAGCCACATGGGCTATTATATCACTTACATATCACCGCTTTTTGGCCCATCATGATCCTACACATACCCTAATTATTTAAAAAATTAAATTTTATTTAATTTTTCAATTGTATTTTTTTAAGAATAAATTTATTAAAAAACCATATTCATTAAGAATTAATTCATTATGGATTCCCATTGATCTGTCATTTTCCTATGATTCCTAAGATTATTAATTAAAATCAATATTAAATACTATTGTAACTAAAATTATTAAATATTACGTATTAATAAAAAAAATTTATTGATGATTAATTACTTAAAATTAAAATTAATGGATACATTGCTAATAATAATATTCATTCAATATGATCTATGGTTTTATTTTACATTTTCATAATCAATTTTCAACTAATAAATTTTGATGTGGAAACGCAAAGATCAATTTTTCATTTTATGCAAATGGTTCTTAATCTCGCATGCATTACATGTGAGATAAGAACAAGCAAGTGGACTATAACATGAGGTTTAAAATTCTTTACAATTCTCAAATTAAATGAAGACATATAAAATATCTCTCCGCCAAAATTAAGTGATTTATAATATGTTCAAGTTAGGTGATTCAAATTGATATCTTTCAATGCATACATAGGTTGGCTTTAACTTTAATACATATGTATTTGTATGCTTGATCTATCCATCTAATTATCCATAATAATATATAAACTGATTTTCCAACATCTCTCTTCATTAGGATCTACTCCACCTATTTTATCCTAGGTAAAGTCCAAAATCATAAGGTTCACCTCCTATTTTGAACTAACCTCACATTATTTCATATTGACTTATTAACATGCTTTCCCTTTCTTGACTCAATCAAACAATTGCAAATACTACTAATTATTTGTATTATAAAAAAATAAATTATTTCTTACTTCCCATTAAATAGCCATTTGTGGTAGACCCCTATCGATTGATTATTGCATGCTTGTGCATGCGACTGCTAATTTAGCTCTATGTCATAAATGCTCTTTGTTTACTCATTTTCTTCTTGACACTTTTTAGAAAAACTTCATTCATACGGTTGAAGTTTATTTACAAAATAATAGCCAATATAATTTCAATGTTTCTTTTGGAAAGGGAAAGTTATATTACTCACCCACTCCCACTAAATTTATACCTATGCTCTTTGAATTTAATTTCATTTACTAGAAAGGGACGAAAATTTGATCTTTATATATCAAGATCTTGTTGTATTATTTTTTAAATAATAGATAGATATTTCTAAATATTTTATTTGTAATTAAGAGTGGCACACAATTTTTTTTTATCAATTTTTAATAGTATAATTTAATTATTGTTTATCTACAATTTATAATATAATATAAACATATGTGATATGACAAAATTCAATAGTGATTCATAGATAATGAACATGAAAGAATATCTGTACATATTAAAATTATTTTCCTTTAATATAAATTAAATAATTTTATTAGATTTTATTTAATAAAATAGTTTTTATATTTATTATACATTACTTATTTAATTATATATACTAATAATTAAACTTAAGAATTTATAAAATATATTTTATTAATTAATTTATATTTAAATTTAATATATTATATGATTAATAATATTATAAAAATTAATATTATTGTATTAATTTTAAATATATTATGATAGTTGTCATTGTATAATAGTATATTATGTAAATTATTATTATTTATATTTTCATATTATAACAATAGAAACTAGTCAATGCATAATATTTGCTATTTAAGCCTTATTTCAAATTGAAGAAAGTTAAAGAAAATAGAATCTTACAATATTTTTCTATATCATGATTATTTTAGATGAGTCACAACAATGAAATGATTATATTTTTCTTACCTGAATTCAACATTTTTATGATATATTCACCATTGAATAAGACATTAATTGAGTGGTTGTGTTAAAATATCACTAAAGAAAATAAAATCAATTAAAATATAAAATGATGAGAGTGATTAAACTTTTCAATATATTAGATTGCAAATCAAATAAATTCAATAGCATGTGATAAAGTTTGAAAAAAATATGGAGTTGGTGATTATTCATCTAAATCAGATAGAGACATGCACTCACCATTGTGTCTATTTTATTTCTCAATCATGACTTGTAGATATATTATCATATTGGAAGAAGACCTTAACTTTAGATAATATTTTCAATAGAGTTGTTTTATTTTTTAATATAGATTTTTTATTTCATTTTTTGTGGTAGAGGTTTTATAAATTGTTAATATTGTATTTTTTATATTTTTGTAAGTAATATTGAGAATCACATTTAAATGAGTTTAAAATTTTATTTTAAAAATTTAAAATAAGTTACCATCTTCAAATCAAATATTATTCTTTTTTTTTGCAGTTAGTATGAGAAGTATAGTCTCATTGCTTATTATTTTTCATATAACATTTGAGTAGTCTTTGCTTACTTAGGTGAAAACTTTCTTAAAGATCGATGACATTAAGTTTATTAGGTTTAGGAATGTTACTAATATTTTGTATATATTCCATCGATGACCTCTATCAAGTAGATATGCTCCTCAATAGATTGAATTATCTACTTATGATAAACACCTTTTCATTACTCTCTTGTTGGACAATAATATAAATTCTTGAAAATAGCCTCTCAAATATCTAATTTGGTTGAGATTCTAAGCCTCCTAGTTCATTTATTGGTTTTCCTAAAATAAATTATTCCCCACTTCAATAATTTTATATATCATACTACCAAAATAAATTAGCCTTACTCTATAAGATTGTTTGTCTTAAGGTCTCTAAATCTTTAAAAATATATGAATATTCAAGTGGGTTCTTGGAATTTCTCATAAAAATTTACTTGCATTAAAATTTTCAACACATAATTTTAGTGTTCCTCCCATAATCAAAACATCATATATTTTTCATTTATGCCTCAAGCACTCTTTGATCTCATTCTTTAAATTTATCCTTCATTGGCTAATGAAGTTGGTTAGAGCATGATGGATAGTAAAATACTTTCCACCTTCAAGATAGCTATGCCCAATGATCTATCCATCATGATCAAACTCAACTATATGTGTGGGAGAATTACCCTATCACTTTAAATAATAGTTTTTATTTTGTCTCTTCTTCCATTTATTTATGGTTCCTGGCTACCATATGATTGTTGGGAGATCCACTATGAGTGGTCAAACTTCTCAATTCTATCCAGTCCTATTAGACTCATCCATTTTTTCTTGATTATTATCTTTTAATGCTAAACCAAATCTAAACCTAGTAAATAAGTTTTTGTTGTTAATAGGTCAAGATCTATATCTAGATTCTTAGCTCTAAAGATTCATCAAGTTGTATAATAAAAATATAGAAAATCCCATAGGTCTAATTATAAAATAAAAATTATATGGCTATTGGTAGAAAATAATGAGATGAAGATTATTATGAACATTCTAATTATGAGTGTCCCACTTCTCCTGGCATGCCATATAGATCAAATATTCAACATAAATAATCTACAAATCATCTCAAGAAGAAAAAACTAAAAGATGTGATAATTATTGAATAGTAGGATGTTCAAAGTTAAAAAGTATCCATATGCTTCTTAGTAGGATGAAAAATGATAAACATAATGTGCATAATTTTTGCAAGATTTATTTAAATGTAGAAACATCTGATACTAACCAATATCCTCTTCCTCCCAAAATATCACGCAAAGAAGAAGTTGAGCTAGATAAGTTACATTGCTTGGATGTTCAACAACTTCTTATAGATCTATAGTTACAAAAGACCCATCTTTCCACCCTCAAGAGTCCAAATACCCTCTTCATGATAAAAGAGGATGATCTTAATTATGAGGAATATTTATTTGAGTACTATGAAGAAGAATATTATCAATTATTTATAGTAGTTTATGACTCCTTAGATGGAGAGGATGATTTTAGTAAGTATGATGTAGTTGATTTAGAGTATTAAAGTGAGCATAGTATAGATGCAAAACACTATGAATTACCTACTCATAGCATAAAATATTTAAGCCCAAAATCATCTAAGTATCCCAAAAATCCAAGGTACCTTGTGAAAATAAGGTAGTCTATACAAATGTAGTAGTGGTACATGTTAAAAATGATTATCAACATATGATGAGGTAAGTGCCTACATGAAATGAAATTATTGTTAGATAAAATATAATTTTAATGTGTAGCAATGAGAAGTTGTAATATAAAGAGAATGTGATCACAAATTGAAGCATAATAAAGTAGGAAATAAAGATAAAGAATGATACAATACAATAGTGAGTAGTGAAGAATAAAAATATCTTACTAGCTAATGAACATGAGGTTCCAAAAGGAAAAGGTTTGATTGATCAAATAAAATTATTAAGCCCTTATCATTAGAATTTAAATGTACATGTAATGATTTTTCATGGAGGAACCAGATGCTCCTACTTGAAATCAAGGTATTCCTTGCATCCCTAATACATATGACTTGATATTCCCATAGGATCAAATAGTTTTGTCTTGTTAATATGTCAACATAAAAATGGAAGAGGAATCCCTATGTATTAAGGAGGACAAATATAAAATTAAAAACAAAAATATATTTTATTATGGTAGTCCAAGTTTTCTCCTAGAAAATCATGATGAAAAATATATCATTATTAATCCTCTCCTTTATTTTGGTTCAATTGAAAATTTTTTTATGAATATTAGACAAGTGGATGCTACATACAAGGTGAGTGCTATGTTAGATGATAATTTTGTATATAGTAAAGTAGAATATGGTGTAGGTATATCATATAACAATGATGTTAATGATAAAAATAGTATAAGATACACCTACCATTAGTTAGATAGGTAATTTTTGGTGATATTAGTGATGTAATATTTGATGGTATTCTATCTAAGAATTAGGTAAATGATCTTTTTATTTATGATAATTTATTGGATAAAGAGTAATGTGTGTATACCTAAAATACTGTGAAAAGGCGGAAAACCCTAGTTCTCTTAATAGAGAGAAACTATGGTTTAAGTCCCATCTTCCCAATATTTTATTAGAATAACAACAAAAAATCCAAGAGATTAAATTTCAGTCTTAAAGATGAGTCAATTAGAATTGGGTTGATAATTCTTTAATGATAAAAAATGATTAGGAATTATTCAAAATAATGCAACTAAATAAATTATATGACCTAGTATGTAAATTGTAAATTCTTGAAGATGTAGAGACTATAACACTTGGGAAGAAAATATGGGAGATATTTGAGGGTATGCACCTATCACCAAAATTTGATTATAGAAAGTGTAGGAGGACTATTTTTCCCCTAGGAAAATGGGTCCTTGATATGGCTTCTAAAAACACTTTTTATAGTCCTCTAATACTGGATATGAGATTCTGATTTCCACTTGCAAACTTGTCGGAATGGAAAAAATAAATTTTACAACTTAGTTTCGATGTCTTGCCAAGAATGATGAGAATAAAAGCAATGATGCAAAATTGATCTTCAATATCTCTTCAATCCTTCTTCAAGCTATAATCTGCACATACACAAAGATTAAAAAATGTTTGTTGTGCTTGTATGGGGATTTGCCTTAGTCAAACCCTAGTTTGGTAATTAAACCTGTAATGCCCCGCCAAGTAACCTTAAACGAAGTTGCAATTAATGTCTTAAGCGAAACAATGTTTTTTTTTTAAAGTGCATTTAACATACACATTCACTTACTAATTAACAACAACCTCTAAGGCTACAAGGTTAGGATTACATAAACCCACACAACCATATTACATTAAAACCATAACATTATATACTTTATGAAATAAACATCATACATCATAAGGATACCACATAACATAAAAAGATAAACATCCAAGATACAATCTCATAATCATTAACTTAATCCAATAGTTCCATCACTCATTCCCAGAATGAGACAATAGTACAAATGTATTACAATTACAAAGTTCCACCTCATAAACATAAGAGGGATAAAATAACTTATACAAATAGAAATATTATAAAGCAAGAAAATACAATAAGAACCGTGAGTTGTCCATCTAAATGTCTCGCCACCAAGTACTAAAGATAGATGGGGACCCAACGGTGTATGGTGCATGTTCTACCCAACCAAGTGGTACCCGAAGGCCCACCCCCCATGCTAGGAGATAGTAACAACGTAACATGGACAAAGATCTACAACCACTAAACATAGGCAGAGTCATACTGTCTCATACTGACATTAATTTAATTATCACTTGATTAACTCACTTCTGAAGGTTACCCGGTTTACCTCTTTAGGCTCCAACACCTAACAAAAGCCACTCTTCTAATGGAAAACACACCATACTGAACTAATCACCTAGAGAATCAAAAGTGCATACAAACTAGGCATCATAACCACTCTAACTCAAGGAGGAAACAAATAATAGAACTCACTCCAAACATCTTGGAGACAACAAAACACATAGTCCACTCCTTTCATAGGAGGTACAAAACATCCCCGTTCGTGGAAACTGGGTAAATACTAAAAAGACACCATGCACTACCCAAGGGAAAACAACTGGTTGACATAATGAATCGACAATCCTCATCCTCTAAGATCTCTGGAAGACTTACAATTTTGGACTAACACTAAATCCCAAATCCCACAATGCAACATGACGACATAGCTACAAAAGCATTCAAGTCATTAATCAAATCTAATATTTGGATTTCTTAAATCCATAATCATTCAATAGATAACGTTGACAAAGTCAAAGGCACAATAATAGGGTTAACTCAAATTATCATATAACCCTATTTCCATTTCCATCATAGGAAATCTAAAACAATTAACTCACTTCCCTTTACGAAATACAGGGAAAACATAACATTTAAGGCAATCACGAGGAAATTACTATTTTTGGATATACTAAATCCATAACTCTTTCATATTCCATTCACAATAGTTTAATGCTCTAATAGAAATAAATAAATAAAACAATTAATTGCCTCATCAATCTAAACAATTCCTTAACTTACTTTTAATACAACGTAAAACTATTGCAAATAATCTTTTCAATTTTCTATCCAAAACCTATACCACGCATTCTAATTTTATCTGTTAAAATCTCTATTCACAATAATATGAAACTTTTTCCCTTTCAAAATAATTGAAATAATTAAACAAGTGCCTTCAATCTACAAATATAAAAAATACTAATTTAAACAATTTAAATCAAATTGAATGTTTACTTCTAAAACCAACATCAGTTCTTTACTAACTGGATTTCTTTCATTTTCCAACTAACTCATATAGTTTAATCAATTTATTTAAAATACCTTTTCCCTATCAAACTGAATTATGCATACTAACTAGTTCCAATTTAAACCTCCAATAATACTAATTTGAAAACAATATTTCAAATAAATTAAAATATTAAATATATATATAAGCTCATACCCTATATACATTAAATATATATTTAATCACATGCATACATTTAAATATATCTTCTATCTTTTCAAAATATCAATTTATTTTATTTAAAATAAAATAGAACTTTATTAACCAAATTCTATAACTCTTATCATTAATTTCCAAAATATAAATATATATTATATTCATTTAATATTAAAACTCCAAACCACATCGAAATTCGCATGACAAATTATGGTTCGTTGTCTTTAAGATAGTACATGGTATGCAATATTGGGAAGCGTGTACAACTGAAGGCACATACAAAATGGTGTAGGTGTTGGTTGTACTTGTATAGACCGGCCACCCCAAGGACGCATGGAGGGGGAAGTGCTCTCTATGGGGTAGCACGTCCCCCTATGAGGTGGGCACACTACCTCATAGGTAGCGCTTTCCCCACCTGGTACAAGTGGGTGGTGGGGGTTTGACCTCCCCACCAACCACTATAAAAACAAACTTTTTTTACTATTTTTTATATATATAAAAAAAAAACTTTCCATACGAAATTTCAATTTCGTTTATTTTTTTTTTATTTTTTTTATTTTAAAACAAAATCTACTATTTTATGATTTCAACGAATTTTCTCAGAATTTGTTTCCCAAGAACACCGTACGGATGATGGTTTAAAAAGAAATAATTTTAAATTAATAATATTCAAAAGGAATATATTCGTATTTTCATTATATGTATATTTAAACTGTGAATAAATACATATATGAATATAAATATATATATATATATATATATTTACCCAGAGAATAATATACAAGTAAAATTGAGAAAACTAAATAAAAATAACTAGATACAGAAAATTAATAAAATTTTCTAGAATGATTTTCTAAATTCAAGAGGTTTAAAAATTAATTTCTTTTAAACCATTTCTTCAATTTTCATATAATATAAAAGTAAGAAAATTAAACAGATCTTGATTTTTCATTGAAAGTTTTCTAAGAGGGTTTGTTTTGAAGAACAGATCTGAATGTTTTCATAATGGGTATAATCTTCTTACAACAGTATAAATATTTGATGCACAATCTAATGTTTAGATTTAACAATGATTTTATAATTTCCCCATTTACTGAATTAAGTCCTACAAAAAATTTATACAATATCCCCCAAATTTTAAAATAATTTAAATCTAGTTTCTAATAACAAATTCCAATTCTCAATAAATTCAACAAATAGATATCTCAAACAATATTTATTTGTTTTGAACAAACAAGAACCAGAAAAATACAGAACAAAACCTGGAATTCGAAGCTACAGAAGAAGATGAATTTTTGATGCAAAGCCTCCTCCAAGGATCTCACGAATTCTCTTCAACCGTGCAATGAATCCAATCCAAAAAGACTCAACCAATATAAATAGACTTTCCTCAAATCAATTCTACAATCAAAAATTTCTTCAAACCCTTCTCTTCTGTGCAATTTTCCCCAAAATCTTCCTTCCAAAATCTTCTCACAGAATCCATGAATTTTCAATAATCTCTTTTTTAATTAAACATGCAATTCAGTCCTAAATCCAAAATATCTTAGACAACCAAATCAGATTTTGCATGCAGATCAAGAATTTAAAATATCTAAATATTAATTAACTCTCACATTTCGAAAACTAACTTTGCTTTAAAAATTCAATTTCAAATTCTAATTTAATTCCAACTTAATTGAAATAAAATCCCAAAATAATTAAATTCCCACTAAATGAAATAACATTCCATAATGAATTTAAATTCTTTTATTTCTTTTAATTTTCTTCACATCACATTTAATTAATTAATTTAATTACTTAATAATTGAATTCATCCCCATGGATTAAATTTAATTAATTAAATAAATTAAATGTAATTAATTAATTTAAATATAAACTTCTTTCCATATTGCATATTTTAAATTAAATAACCATCAACATGATTTAATGCAATTATTCTAAACATCTATTTCCAAATTAAGATTCCTTTCAGAATTAAATAGCATTAAAGCAAAACAAACAATGACTCGACACAAACGACTGACGACACACTATGGCTAGGGTGTAGACTTGACACAAATTACCTAGCGACTATCTCCCATTCAACTTAACCGTTGGATCGACACGCTCAAACCTGTGAAACCAGGTGGAGTCGATGTCATGTACCTGCAATCTTGAAAACATAGTAACCAACATCATATAATATATCCAGCATATAATACACACCGTGAAGAAGAAATCTCGGATTCACAGAGTGCTCGCAAGCGAGTGATGCGATATCATCCCCTTCACCAATACACTCATCATAACTAACACTTCCTTCATAAATCCAATAATCTCATAAGTAATTACATGTTATATCAACTAACATCTTTACACCAATTAAAGCATGTAAACTAAAGCATCAGATAAATCAAATCACATCACATAATATAGTCTATCACTCAATGATTAGCAACCAAATACACACACACGATAAAGTATCTGAATATCCAGAAACATAAATCAACACAAAACAAGGACACATTGTCCAGTCCAGAAAGAAAAACGAAGGGGTGTTACAAAGCCTTGATAAAAAAGATGAAATGAAAGGAAATGATGAATGAATTCTTTATGTAACTCACCACCCTTCAGTGTCTTCCTTGAAGGACTGAATTCATACACATCTCTTCAAAGGAATTAGATCTTGCTTGCTTTATTTTCTTGAATGCTTGAATGTATGAAAACCTTCAATGCTTGTTAGCCTTCACAAGACAACATGAACACACATAAACTTGGACATGATGTTGGTATCTTGATTGCTTCTATAAATGACTAATAATACTACTCCTTAATTCTCTTGACAATAATATTTTCTCTTGAATTTTCTATCATAAATTCACCTCATTCACACTAGATTTCAAATGATAGAAAGACTATATTTTTTGGTGTTTATCTAATTTCCCAAAAAATAGATTGCAAAAGCTGACACTTACAATTTTAATTTGGATCATTAAAAGACCACCAAAAACATATTTTAAATTGGGTCCTAGCACATAAATGGGGCTCATTCACCCATGGGAAAATTGGTCCTAGCCTATACTTCTAGGATGCTCATAATCCATGAAAATTTAAATATTAAATGTATTTATTTAATGATGGTTATCCTTTTGGAAAATGGTAAGAATAAGGCTTTGGAATACATAATTTAGAAAATTAGAAGCTTAATTAAGTCCAATAAATTAGGGGACCCAAACATAGTGTGGAATTGTAAAATTATACAATTTCCTACACTAAATTTAGTCCCCAATTTAGTGAGGGTATGAGCTTATGCTCAAACTCACACTAAATTATAGAAATATATGTCAAGGGAGGTCCAATTATACAACTGTTAGAGAGATAAGATAACTAAGGATCAAGGAGGTGGCCAATCCCTCAGTATCTGACATCCCATGACAAACTAACAAAGGAACATAAGAACACACACATGTGTATAGAAACAACACAAGGTACACCAACATCTAATACCAAAGTTAATGAAAAAAGGATAGACTAGAGCAAGTCTATGTTGTATGTCCACAAAATATGCCAACACTACACTAGTTCAACACTCATGAACAAAGTGAAGTGAAAATTCCAAATTCACCTTAGGGGTGTAAACAAAACTCACCTCAGGAGGTGTAAAACAAATTCACCTCAAGGGGCGCACACAAAATTCACATCAAGGGGTGTAAACAAAATTCACCTCAGGGGGTACAAATAAAATTCACCTTAGGGAGTGAAAACAAAATTCACCTTAGGGGGTGCAAATAAAATTCACCTTAGGCATTGCAAATAAATAATGCCAATGTATGCCGGGCCCACTTTAAAGAAATTGCTAAACACCATGCTATGAGCAATTACTTTAAAGTAGAAAATGATAAATTTCATGAAACTAAAGATCAAAAAGAGCTTATTTAGAAAGCCCTATGCCAATAAGATGTTCCCAAATAAACTTCATTATGATAAGGGGTTGCCCCCATAATACAATTCCATGAATAAAATATAAAGGTACACTGAAGGATCCATAGATCTTGAGTAAGCATATGTCTTTTCTACAGTTATATAATAGAGCTTGGAACTGTCATCATCCCCCAAATCCTCATGGAACAATGAATACAAAGGAGGAATGACACATTGAGAGAGAAAAATAAAGATGATTTTGGGACAACATGGAAGCTACCTAAATGTCTCAATGCCTTGCATCATCCCCAAAAGGAAAACACAAGACTCAAAAAGGATATAGTTTATGACATATAAAATAATTGAGATACAAAAAGAAGAATTCCATGACAAATTTGTTTCCATTGTATCCTTGTACCAACAAAGCAACAAGGGTCATCTAAAGAAAACTCACAAACATAAAGACACACCAAGCATCACAATATGAGAGATCACATTACATGCAAGAAATTATAAATAACCTATAAAGAAAACATAAATTAGTATGTCACATGTGAGCCAACCTAGGAAGTTCATCTGCATCCCAATCTTGATCATCATAAATAAAAGGTGGATAAATAGCTATAGGGACTACAATAAGTATTGTTCTAGGAGCATCACTAGGTTCAATACATGTTTGGTCACTCCCATCATGAGAATCATCATGATTTCCCTCATCTAAATTCATAGAAGTGGAAAATAAAAATTCAACTCACTATGCACTTTTTCATCAATCTTACCAATATCATCATCATCATCATCCAAATTAATCATAATAGGAGGTTTTATGATTATTGCCTTTGAATTCTCTTATTTTAATTCAATGTCTTATTTTGGTGTAAGTTGGATTTGTTCTTGACTTTTTTCCATGGGTGTAGGTGGTGTTGGTTTATTTTCTTCCTCCAATTGATGAGTGATAGAACAATGTCTGTACACCTATGCTCTTTAGCATTTCAATTTATTTTAGCATAATTTTCAATTTGTGATGGTGTAGGAGTGGGCTTATCAACCATTGGTTTCTTTTTTCCTTTAGCGGAGGAACAAAAGGAACCACCAGGAGTTGGGAAACCACTATCTCTTTAGGTTTATAGAATTTTTTATCTTTGGAGATACAAAAGGGATCATCTTATTGTCTCTTGGTCTTTTATAGGAAATAGGTGGAGGAACTGTGATAAATTTGTGTTGGTTACTTAGAAGGGCTTGTGGCTTAATCATAGGTTCACTAATGATAGGTTGAGTAGAATGGATAACCATGGAACCAAGAATATTACTAAGAGATAATTGTTCTATATGCTTTTCCTTGAATTTTATAGGATTTCAAAATAAACCTTCATGAGGCTCTATAGGTTTCATAGTTCTAGGCCAAAAATAAATCCAATGAAAATTTTCCATAGGAAGACAAGTGACAAAACCCACTATGATATACTATAAATATCTCATTCATAACAAGAAACTTTATGCACTTATGAATAACTGACGAGATGATATTCATGGAGCATAACCACGAGTAGCCTAGCTTTACATGAAATTGGTTTGATGACGGGACAATGGAGAATGATACATCCAATTGTTTAGGTCCAAATTTTAATGGAAGAGTGATCAAACCTATTGTAGGGAAAGCAAAACCATTATGTGCTTTAATCCATGGTTTTGGTTGTTCATAATTATCTTGATAAAGCTCTTGCAGAAACAAGAATTCTTTGGTGATCACATTCTCTGCACATGTAGGATCAATAAGTATTCCTTGTGTAGGTATGTTATTGATACAACAAGAAATGTAGAGAGGACCATCAGGGAAAAAATTTAGTGCATCATCATAAGTAAAAGCAATGCTAGGTATCAAAGTGGTTTGGCCCTTACAAGGTTGAACATCAATGAGACCGATCATTCCTTATAGAAGATCATCCTGATTATCATTCTTATCATCAATTGTCATTTATTCTATTTCATTAATGTTCATCACATCATTCTTATCTTCACTAGATTTTACAAAAGTGATTGAATGATTCGGCATTTGGTTTATGAAGATTTGAAAATTTTGGTTTGGTGGGGGAACAAATTTATTCCCTTTGTCATTAACACCACCCAATTAGATGTGATTTGAATCAATGAGGTATTTCACTAAATGTTTAAGACACATGCATCTTTCTATATCATGTCCAATTTGTTAGTGATAGTGACCAAAGGCATTTGGTTTATGGTTTGGAGGTGAAGTCTTGGTTAGATCAATAGGTTTAACTAGACACAAAGTGATCAATTTTTTTTAAAGAGTTACATCATAACTGAATTAAGGGAATCAGGGAGTGGGGTAGATTTCCTACCCTTATCCTAAAATTGGTATGGTGTTGTTTTTATGGTAGGAACTTGATGCTCAACATAGAGGTTTGATTGAGGTGTATTAATAAAACCTTTGTCTTCTTAAATGATTGGAAGTTATTGTGAGGTATGGATTCAGATTTGTCAGCATGATTTGAGGGATCTTTCTCTTCATATTGACTAACCAAATTTTAATGATCATAGAGAGCCACACAAAAATGTTAAAAGGATGGAAAATTCATCATCCCAATTTTATCTCATATATTTTTATAAGTTGTCAATGAAAATTATTTGAATGTCTATATCAAGGAGGTTAATATTGATTTGTTAGTAATGCCATTGATAACATGTTATAAAATATATAGATTTTTCTCCTTGGTGTTCCTTCCACATCATTAAATCAAGTATAGCCATCTTAGGACCCATTTGCACTTGGAAATGATTAAGAAAGGTATCAAAAATCCCATTGAATGAGCGGATTGAATTATTTGGTAATAAAAAAAACTATTCCAAGGTTGTGTCTTTCAAGGACCTAGGAAAGAGTTTAGCCAAGACCTTATCTTCAAAAATGAAGTCACTACATAAGGTTGTATATATTGATTCATGATTATTAGGGTCTCATTTACCACTATATTTCTCAAAGAGAGGTATGTCAATACCTTGTGGCACTTGTTTTCTCAAGATCTCCTATGATAATGGGTGTCTCTTGACATATTGTGAAGGTTGCCAATTTTGGTTTTAGTTCAATTTCGCTATTTGTTGTTGAAAGGATGTGACATTTTGCAAAATTTTGTTTATGAAAAAAACATTGATTATGTTTTGTGATGGAGGTGAATATGGTGGAGGTGTATATGTTTTAGGTGGGCACCTAAAGATAAAATTTGTGAGAGGTGATGGATTTGGAGAGATTATGTTTGGGTGCACAAAACTAAAAGGATCCCCAATGGAAATACCGAAGGTTGTAGCTATACTATTTTTTGATTGCATTGTTGTGGTAACAATTGGGTTTGTATATGTAGGGATAGAGGTTATCATTGTAGGGGGGGGGATTTTATTTCCTCCTTGGCTTTGAGTGTATCCCAAATCTTGAGCACAACTAGCCATTCTTGGAACATGGTCATCAATAATGTGATCTAGGATATGCACAACCTCTAATCCCTGGTCTTTATCAAGTATTTTCTTCATGTTATCTATGATAGGAGCCACAGTACCAACAATATATTTTTTACTCACGTAATCTTGAATTTTTTCTAAAGCTTTGTCCAATTTTTGAGTTTCTCTTGAGGAACAAGGGAACCTATGGCTTCAACATCAATAACAGTGGTTGATGGTAAAGTGGTAATGGGAAATATGGCATTAGGGAGGGATTCCAACATGGGTTGAGTATTGTCAACACTTTGTGTGAAAGAGTTGGAAAACCCAATATCCATAGTGGATGTACCAACATGGGATGCCATGAGTCTCGAACTACATATCTCTAGAGTATTGGTAATAGCACACCAGGTTGTAAAACTCATGCAAGTTTTACCACACCGAAAGTGCACCCAAGATGAACACCGATATCCTAAATAAAGACAACAAACACCCAAAAATAGGAAATAACAAGTAGGAAAACATAAGAAACACAGTAACAAAGGTCTCAAAAAAACTTGGTATAGCCAAGAAAAGTAGGATAGGGTCATCTAGGGGTGAATGAGTCTTGGGCAAGGGTTTTAAAAAATAAAATTTTGATTGTGAACTATGTTGTTTAAAGATCCTAGATCTATTTGTAGACAGTTGAAATAGAAATTGAAATTCCTAAAAGTTTCTTAATATATTCCAATTTCATTGTGAAATGCAAGTATGTGCAAGAATGTAAAAGTTGTTTGAATAAATTTTGATGCAATCAAATTTGAAATATGATAATTGATTGATTTAAATTGTAGAGACCTGAAAATGATGAATTTTTAAAGCAAATTTTGATTCTAAACAATTCACTTTCCTTTTACCAAATGGACTAAATGTAAAATTCTTCGGAATCAATTTTTGAAACATAAACAGAGATATGAAAGTACAACCTAAATCTGAGCGAACAAAAACAAAAATGTGCGCAAAAATTTACAGAAGCACCCACACAAAGATAGGGTCACCCAAAGGTGAATGAGTCTTTGTACAATGGTTTGAAAAATTAAAATTTGAGTGTCTGAGTTATTGTTTATGATTACTAGGTATTTCTAGTTGCAAAGTCATTTTACATTAACTATTTGTTTTAGAAATTTTTGATGAAATGCAAGTACAAATGTATGACAATGAGTAAACAAAAGTGATAATTTTGAGTATAATTTTGAATGATATTTTGATCTAGATGACTAAAACATAAACTAATGCAAACTATAATGTAAAATGTATGCAATATTTTTGGATTTTTATGAGTTTTTAACAGTGCAGACATGCAATATGTAACCCTAAATGAAGAATGCAAAACTTAGTGATGTAAAACCTAGATCTAGGTGTTTTGCAGTTTTTGCTCACACGCCCACTGAAAGTGAGGACCCCTCTTTTTTAGTTTTGTTCTTGGTCGTTTGGCCCTTTGCTTTTAAGGATTTGGTTGCCTTGACATGTTTTTGAATGGTTATCCTACTCATGCAAATGCCCCTTGGGGGAAGCACTTTGAAAATCCTGCATTTTGGGATCCATCCCGAGTTTATCTTTGTTTTTGGGAAAATTCCCCTAGGGCGGAATTCCCCGAACACCTTGGAAACCCGATGGAGGATGCTTTGTATGTTTTTGGAAATATTGGGACTTCGCAGAATTCTGCTTGGACTGAATTTTCCTGAGATTTCGTCGTGCCTTCGGATCCCCGAGTTCGCTGTCTTAGCGATGCATTTAAGTCCCCCGTATGGTCTTGCAACTTGCTTTATTAGGTTTATTTGCATTTTATGAGGAGAGTTATGTCATTTTCCTTACTGTGAATTTGAGTAGCTTGAGTGTGGATTGTTTCTATTGGATTGTACATTTGAGCTCATGGTCGAAGGTTGGAGTCGATTCTTCTTGTTGCTTGCATTCAACTTCAATTTCTTTATTCTCATGGTATGTACATACTGCCTTCCTTTTTGATAAACGAATTGAATTTGCTTCATGGTTTCTATGGGTGTATGCTTTGAGTTGGGATATTAATGTGGTGTGGTTTGGTAGCAGTTCTAGGGTTGTCATTTGTTGGCTTGATGCCCTTCCTCGTGGCCCACACATCCTCTCTTTCTGTACGGTTGTAATTCGGGTGGGCTAACCAGTGCTTTATTTACCTCCATTTGATTTTGAGCTTCCTTATCTTGAGCTTTGGTTTAACTTGGAACTCCTCGACCTTTGATAAAACCATGTCCTAGGTGAGGTGGGGTTTGTTTCCATCATCTAATTTGATATTCGCCCTGTCTTAGTTGGGTCATTATGAGGAACAGTGAAATGAAGATCAAGATCTGGGTCGTGTTGTCATGGTGTTTTTCTAGGGTTTCCTCTATTGAAATCCTCCCTCTCATTGGTTGGACCTTATTTTGATTGATTTGAACCTGATTGTTCATCTTGCATTATAATCAATCTGAACCCTAGGATAAATTCCTAACTTCCTAATCATTTGATTGATCTGGGCAAAATCTTGAGGAAGTCCAAGATTTCAGGTTTTTGAGCACTTCACAGATTTCCTTTAGCTCGGGATTTTCCCGATTTGTCTGTCATTCGCAATTTCTTGAAAATGGTCTTAAATTATGAAAATTACATTCACTTTGTGAAATTTTGTGCCTTCAGGATTTTCTTGGAATTTCTCGCCACCTTCATTTTCCCGAAATTTGTAAACTGTTGCCATTTTTGTGGCTTTCTGTCCAAGGTGGATTTCCCAATAAAATTGTTGAAAATGGAGAACAAAGAGATTGTATGAAAATTTTCTAGATGATTATGCATTGGATGATTGATTTGGCTTATTTTAAGATGTATCTTGTGATTCATTGATTAATGTGATCAATCAAATGTTGGATTGGAAGTTTCATTGTGGTTGCTTTATTCAATTTCGTCTGGTCTGAAATTTCCCAAAATTCCTCTCCAGCCCGAATTCCACAGATGAGCTAAAGACTCGAACTTTGCAATAAGTAATTCTTATGGGGTTTTTTGGGGATTCTGCTTACTATGGGTTTGTTTTGGGAATGGATCTATCATTTGTGATGAACTGAATTGAATTATTATGCTATAATGGATCTTATTTTGGTGTCCTTCCTGTATGCAAGCAAAGTCAAGTCAGGTTGTTGCTGGGCAGAGCAAGGGTAAGGTAATGGATTCAAATCCCGAGGGCTCTTCTATCTTTGAAGCAAAGAGGTTTAAGCTGGATTTGAAGACTAGAATCCTAGAGAGCAAGCTGACCTCAATTTGGTAAGGGATCACTGATACAAATGTTGGGCTATGGGATTATAAGGAAATTAAGGCAAGAATGACAGCACCAAATCTCTCCCTACTGGCCAAAAGAGTATTGGAGTCTAGGTTGGCACATGTGGCTGGATTTCCTCCTATAGTCCAATGTTATGATTTGGTGCTTGAGCTTCTTGAGCACTATGATAGGGGTAGACAAAGGATAGTTGGTCCTCAAGGAAGAATTGTGGCTAATCTCAATCATGTCTCTATTTCCCAGACCTTTGACATACCTGATAGGTCTCATGTTGTGGGCTTCAATATAGATGTTGCAAAGAAATATTATGATGACAATGTCATAAGGTCCCAATAGGTCATCAATTCATGGTTGGAGAAACCCAAATCCCATTTCTCCAAGCTACCCAAGTAGCCCGTCAGAGCTAAGTTCAAGAGGGAATACTATGATGTTATCACACTCCTTAGCAGGGTAGTGGGGTTGAAAGGTGCCAAAATGTTTGAGAACTAGATGTTCCATGTCATTGTGACAATGGAGCAAGGTATTGAATACCATTGGATAGGCACTATAAGTGCAATGATACATGAGTAGAGGTGTAATGTCTCGAGGACAAAAACCTTCAAAATGACCTCCTATTTGGTGTATGCACTTGCAAGATATCACACATACAAGGGATTGAGCATAAGGGGTGTTTTTGGGCAGAATATAATTTATGAGGTGTACCAACAATTACAGTTGGGTGGAAAAAGCTATAGGAGAGTGAATGATGCATTCACCATGTACATCACCAGGCTATTACAGGGTGCAGAACATGTTCAGATCTCAGACAATGCCAAGGAGTTGATTAAGAGGTATGGATCCTGGTTTATCCAATTCCCTACCTTTTCATACATTAGAATTGATGGTTGTCAAAGGGATCCATGCAGGCTCCCTAGGTACCCCAAGGATCACGTTGTACTTCCCGAGGTCACAAGGAAGATCTCTAACTTTTATGTAATTGTGAAGAAGGAGAAGCACAAAACTTGTTTTGGTGGTGATTTTCCTTTAAGGATAGACAGTGGTGAGGCATGCCCTTCTATTATTTCAGCCCATGCTTTTGAAGAAGAGATGAGTACCCTAGGTCTTCCTTTCCATTCTAAGAGATCCAGATTTGACATAACTGGTGAAGCACAAATGAAGGCCAACATGGAATATAGTGACAAGGATGACATAGAATATTATTAGGCCAAAATTAGTGATGAGTTTGAAGTCAAAACAAAGAATTTCTCCAGGCTACCAATGAAATTAGTTTGTCCATACAACATAAAGTTTGTCCCTGATCAGGTTGAGGAAGATGGACATTTGATTTAGGGCCACAAATTTGAAGCAATGAAGGATAAGCCAGTTGGAGAAGTGGATTGGTTGGTGGAAGAGAAGAAAAAATTAGAACAAATCATGGCTCCAGTAATCAAGTACACTAAGCTATGGCTCAAGCACAAGATGTTGGAGTTGGAAAGTGAGGGTGTGCAATGCACCTATGATCTTATGGGGGACTTGGAATCTCATTCTACTTCTGAGGAATCACCTGAATAGGACCCCAAAGGTAAAACCAAGGTGGGCTCCCCATTCAAAATTAAAATCAAATATGTTTAGGAGGTAGGAGAAGCAGGGAAACAAAGAAAGCCTATGGCCAAGAAAAGGAAGCATGTCGCAAAGAAGAAGAAGGTTGGAAAAGATGAAGAAGAGAAAGAGGAAGGGGATGCTAGTGTCCCCTTGCCTAAGAAGAGGAGTATTTTAAGGTTGTCACAAAAGGAGAAGGAAAATTCCAAGGCAGATGAATAATTTGACACCCCAGTGGTAGAGGTGGAAAGCTCGGGAGAAAAGACACAAGTATATACTAGGAGATCAAAAAATCCATCTCCTAAAGATGTTCTACCAAAGGAGAATGTTCTCATGACTGCTCCTATCACTAAGCAAGAAGACATCCCTCCCTCTCATGAGACTGATAGTGTTCCAGATGAACCAAAATATGCTAAGGATCCTCAGGATCATGGAGATGAAGAATTCCAAGAGGGAGACCTCTACAATGCAGAGGCAAAAATTGAGAAAGTTTTGTAGTCTCCTCTGGTGTCTTGTGAGGATTTACCTGCAGGGGTTGAAGAGGATAGACCTCCTCAGAAGGAGTAAATACCAGCTAATATTCCCTCACCAGTGCATGAAAGAGGGGAGCATGACAAAGAAAAGGAGGATTTAGTTAAGGAAATCCCCGAGAAGCCAAGGGTGGAGGAGAATGTGTTGAAGGTTGAACAGGAAGCAGTAGAGCAGGGTAATGTGCAGTGGGGTCCTACAGACCCAGGATGGTTGGATAAGGAGTTGAGGAGAAAAAAATTACAATGGATGATACTCCTCCCAATTGGGATGAATTACTGGCAAATATAGGAAAGGGAAAAGTGAAGAAGAAAGCTAGAGTTATTTCTAGGATTGAAAGGGATGAGACAGATAACAGAGTGGTCCACATTGCTAATCCCGCTCCTGACAAGTATAAAGATGATTTGACTGGTGGTGATTATAGTGTACAAACCATCAACCTAGGACATGCTTCCATTGAAGAATATATTGAAGAATATGAGGGTTCTAGTGCTATAATCCTTGGCAGGTTAAGGAATGAGGTGCAGACTAAACAAGAGTTGAAGAAGGAAAATGAAAAACTTAAGAAATATTTGCAAGAGTTGATGAAACCCTTGCAATCTATTAGTTCCTCATCATCTGTTGTAGGCTTCCTACCATAGGAAACAATCACTAAGTTAGAAATGATGAAAATCACTACCCATGGTACAACAGGCTAGTTGCAAGGAATGCAAACTCAGGGAGATAATGCCATTAAGGACATTCTTTTCTACTGGTGGGTATTCTATGAGATCAATCAACTGGTTGAAGAGTGTATTGTCCCAAGATAAGGAGGATACAAATCTTTTGATGCAAAAGACTAGAACCATTATGGGCTACACCGAAGAGTAGTTGGTAGGTGATGGAATTCTTCCTTCTTCCAAAGTAACAGAACCCTAGGAATGGTTTGAGCTTTCGCAAATAAGGAAAAGGTTTTTGAAGAAGGTGCATAAGCAGAGGAAGCAGATTGAGGATGCCTTGACTGAAATTTATAATAAATGCATTTCCTTCTTCAAAGTTATGATAGGGAGAAAGAATTTTGTGCTACAGCATCTAAGCCTAGAACAATTGAGAAAATGGTGGTGAGAGGTGTATTCTCCAGTTAGTGAGGACCACGCCACTGAAAATATGTTGGATGATATAGCTACATACATCACAGTGATTAATAAATAAAGGACCATGAAGGTGGACTAGGATAAGGTGGTGAAACAATAAAGAGAGGACATTAATTCCACTGAAAGGAGAATGAAGGTTTTAGTTATGCCACCTATTATCGACTTGGAGAGAATATTTTTGATGGTACAAGATAGGGTGAATCAAGATAAAGACAAAGGGGAGGGAAATTAATGCAATGTTTCATCGGGATTTGTGCTTCCCTATTATCCCTCTTCTTCCTTCACATGCATTGGACTGGATTGTGTTGTAGATCCCAAGTCGACATCCCTTGGGGGTTTTCTATAAATTTGGCATTCTACCTCATTTGTTGGGCTAGTTAGATGAGTTTTAGAGTGGAACGAATTGAGAATAGAAAGATTTAGAGTTAGGATTTAGTTTTATCATTCAAGCAAGTGTTGTAACAAAAGACTGGAATTGTTGCTACTTTGGATAACTTAATGCAAGTAAAGACATTTATATTTGGTGCCTTCATTGTGTTGATTTTTATCTCACATGGTTCTTGATATTCTATCTTTAAAGTTTCTTAATTTTATTTGATGCATGTTTGATGACTTAATGGTGTTTAGGGTTTGATGCTTGAAGTGTTTGCAACAATCTCTGGTCCATACTTTTTGCAGCTAGCTAACTATTAGTTGTTTTGCAAAGTTAGCCTAGACTTTAATATTCATTGTGCTTAGTTCGATTGTGGATGTTTGATCATTTAAAATTGTAATAGATTTGAGTTGAATGAATGTTCATAATCTGAAAATATTTAACACTTTAGAAGCTTACACTATTTATGCAAGATTGCAGATTTAAATGGGTTAAACAAAAATTAGTTTTTGAGGGATTGGTCCATTTCAAGCATTTTATCATTTACATTGTTAGTCTTAGGGTTAGGATTAGTCTTTGAACTCTCTTTTAAACCCTTATCTTTTGTCATTTTTTTGGTTACTTGGGTTATATTCAAGATCTGAAGTATCACTATATTGCTAGATCTGATAAATTCAAAGTCCAGTATTTGCTTGTAGTAAGGTCCCTTTGCGATTACCAGATTTTCAAATTTAATCACTGAGTTATTTTGTTGCATTGTCAAGACCTAAAATTAGAGACCTTGGGGTTATCTTTTTGTTCATAGAGACTTACCTTTGAAGAGATATAGGATATCATATTCTGTTTGAGTTGTTGTGCAAAAAACACCATCAACAGATTGGTGCTAGAAGGAGGGCCTGAATAAGAAAACTGGAGTGTTTTCTCAATGTTGTTTCTCCTAAAAGGTTCAGAAGGAGAACCAGATCTACTCTAGGAGAGGAAGTGTTTCAAGAGCTGCAAGCCCCTACTAGGTCAATAAGGACAAAAATGAGGGGAAAATCATCATTCACCCAACCACTTCCATCATCCCCATCATCCCTATCCTCATCAGGTTCATCCTCATTTGATTATGAGGCAATTCCTATTCCAAAACCCCAACAAGCCCTAAATCAACCATTACCACCTCCACCTCCACCAATGGCTTTCCTTTCCAACAACCCATCTCCCTTGATCTTCAATAATTACAATGTTATGCCCAAGAACCCAGAACAATATTTTTCTAAGTTCCATGTTAATGATCCCAATAGAACAACCGAAGAACATATCGAAATTTTTCAAACTTGCTTTAGGGATAGAGGAATCAATAATGAGGATGTAGCATGTAGACTCTTTCATTATTCCCTAGGAGAGGATGTATTTTATTGGTATAACAATTTGCTTATTGGGTCTATTCAGGACTGGACTGGGCTAGAGACTTCATTTCTACAGAAGTTTAAGATTCCTATTAGTACAAATGAACTTTATCTTCAGTTCACCAAGGTTAAGAGAGAAGTCAATGAACCCATAGGGTCCTTTAACAATAGGTTTCAACGATCTTATACTCAACTGCAGGCCCCTTATGTTGTTGATGAGGTCACTTCTTTAGAAGTCTATTATGAGGGTCTTGATAGTCTAAAAACTAATTTCATGAAGTGGAGAAACAACCCTCATAATACCCTACTTGATTCCTACACAGAGGTTGTAAAGGTTAGTACTTCCCTAAGACAACACCTGTCTGGGCCTTTGCCAGCACTTGGACCAACTGCTCATCCTAGGTAGATCCTAGCTCTCAACCAAGATTTGGCTAGTCATACCCCTATCATGAATCATATACCCCAATTACCTTTGGTTCCTCACCTAGGACCACCTATGAGTCAATTTCCACCTGTGATCAGCTATCCCCAACAAAATGTAAATCAACCTCTTCATCCACAGCCTCAGGCTAGCTTTCCCACATATTTGTCAAATTTTGAAGTATTGAACCAGTCCCTTAATACTAGTACCATAGGAGGATACCCTCAAAATGATACTACAAACCAGCCTCCACATAGGAATCCTGACAGGGAAAGATTGGATGAACTAACTGAGCAAGTGAAGAAGCTGAACATGGAGGTAACCTATCTGAGAAACCAAAACATATAGCTCCAGGCTGCTCAAAGAAGTATGCAGTCCAATAATCATAGGGAAAGCCAGGAAACACAACCAGGACTACATTTTGATAGGGGACAACATGTTGAAAGAGGACAAAGCTACGATAAAGGGAAATATTTAGGCCAAAATTTTGATAGAGGGAAAGCTGGTGGACAAGGGTTTGACAAGAGACAACCGCCTAGACAAAACAAAACTTTGAATACAAGGCCTAAAAATGGAGGTATCCCTACCCCATTGGATCAACTGGTCAATCAAGAAAAACCTCCAATTAGTGTATATTTAGCTGAGGTGGATTTATCAAGATGGTGTAGACTACATAAAACAACTCAGCATTACGAATTAGAGTGCCCAAAATTTAAGTAGCAGCTTCAATCTTTCAGTTTGAGGTGGAAAATAACACAAATAGTTAGGATTTGGTACCATCTACTCCCTATGATTCATCAGCGATGTTATTAAACCATTCTCCTTTTCCACAGGGCAAGGAGAACATGCCTGAAGAAGATTCAGCTCAGCCTGGAGAGGAGGCAAAATAGGTGTGCACTGAAGATGAGACATAGTTGTTTGATGAAAACCCTGTGAATGATAATGGTCCCATGGATCAAGAAGAGGCTTATGTTAAAGAAGTGCAAACTTTCCAATGACCAGGGAGGAAGTATGATCTAAGAGATCTACCCCACAAGCATCCACAACCTGGAGGTCCTTTTGCTACGTCTATTCCTCTGAACAACTTCACTACGCCTCCAGATCCCAAGGCTAGTAATAATCCTACGTATCCTTAGGTGCCTAAGAAATAATTTTCTAAGGACCAAGGGCTAGTGGACCTATCAAAAGGGTGGACTATTGAAGAAAGCAAGGACAAAGTTGTGGAATACTCATGGGAGGTTCCTACTAATTTAGGTGCAAAACAATAGGCTACATATGTTGCAGAAGAACTCAATAAACTAAAGGTAAGTCTCTTTACATTTGAGCTATTGAGAGTTCCATCTATCATAAATTCAGTCATAGGAGCTTATAATACAGGTTCAGTATCATAAGATAAATCAATCAGTGAAGGTGTCAATAAAACATCCAGTTCTCATGTAGCGAAATCTCAAAATAGGGATTAGAGTCAGATTGACCTACCACCTAGAGACAAAGGGAAGGAGAAAGATAAAACTCAAGTTGCTCAGGTTGATATTCCCTTAACTCTATTTCAAGGGAAGACAAAAAATCCCCCATTCCTAATCTCTATCTGCATATTTGGTAAGAATGTACACAATTGCTTGCTAGATTTAGGTGCTTCTACTAATGTAATTCCCTTTGGTGTTTCCAAAAGAGATGAAATGAATTATTCATGCACTATGTACATATCAAGATGTGATAGCCTAAAATTACGAAGACCTGAAGATGTATGACACTTCAATTATAACTCATACTATTCCCTTAAGACTAGGAATAAGACCCTTTAGGCAGAGGAAAAGGCCCATCAATGCTTTACTGGAGCCCATAATTCAAAAGGAGGTGCAGAAGCTATTGTCCACCAAAATCATATTCCCAGTTAGGCATTCAACCTGGTGGAAAATCTGGTTCCTATGAGAAAAAAGAATGGGGAAATAATACTGTGTGTGGACTTTAGGAACCTTAACAGAGCATCAGATAAGGACAACTCTCTGGTTCCTTCGCTGGATGAAGTGCTTCAGGTCATTAATGGGTCTCAAATGATGGTCCTTCCTTGATGGTTATTGTGGATATGATCAAGTTATGGTATAATATGAAGACAGGCATAAAACTGCTTTCACCACAAAGTGGGGAAATTTTGCTTATAGGAGGATGCCTTTCGGTTTGATCAATGTTGGAGCTACCTTCCAAAGAGCTATAGACATTGATTTTAAAGATATAATTGGTAAATGCATAATTATTTATATGGATGATCTAACAAATTTTTCCAAGGATAGAGGTGATCACATAGCCGATTTATGTAAAAAAATTCAGAGGTGTAGAGAGTTTGGCGTATCTCTTAATCCAAAGAAGTGCATCTTCAGAGTTACTGAGGGAAAATTGTTGTAACATATTATTTCAGAGAAAGGTATTTCTATTGATCCTGGACAAGTGGAAGCAATACTTAAAATCCATCCGTGTGCCAGTAAGAAGGAGATGAAGTCATTCTTTGGAAAAATCAACTTTGTACCTAAGTTCATCACTAGGTTTGATGAGATGGTCAAGCCATTGAATGCCATGTTGAAGCAGGAAGCTAAGGTTGAATGGAATACGGAAGCCAAAGAATCATTTTCAGAGATCAAAAGGGCCATTTTTGAGGCCCTAGTTTTGGTGACCCCTAATTACGCTAAGTCATTCTACATATATTCATTTGCTTCTGATCATTCTTGTGTTGGCATGTTGACTCCAAAGTTTGATCAAGGAAATGAGCACCCCATAGCATTAATGAGTGCACCACTGAAATATGAAGAACTAAGATATCCAAGTGTGGAGAAGCAAGCTTACGCCTTGGTTAGAGTTGTGAATAAATTTAGGCATTATATTCTTAGAAACAAGGTCTTTGCAATAGTCCCTGATCTCGTAGTTAAGTTGATATTAATGCAAAATGAATTAGGAGAACACAGAGCCAAGTGGGTGACTATGTTGCAAGAGTATTCAATATTGAGATCTATACCATGAAGATGGTAAGATGTAAGGGACTTACAAGGCCAATGGCAAAAATGGGCCCTAACCTTGTGGCCCAACATTATAATCTCAAGAATGTTTCTCAAGGAGATTGGTATGATGATATTATCCACTATCTTTTGAATCAATGGTGTTCAGATCATCTTAATAAGGTACAAAGAAGGGCACTGCATTTCAAAAGTAGCAGTTTCATGCTAAGGGAAGTTTTTCTATTTAAAAGAAACTTTGAAGGTGTTTACCTAAGATGCTTAGGACATCAGGAAGCTGAAAGAGTCCTGACATAATTTCATAATAGATATGGTACTGGCCATGGATCTGCACTGTCAACAGAAAACCAGATTCTAAGAGCTAGTTATTATTGGCCCACGTTGTTCAAAGACACACACAACCATGTTAGGACTTGTCACATATGTCAAACTGCAACAAGTAAGGAAAAACGTGCAACCCTTCCACTTCAGCCAGTCTTTGAGGTAAAAAAATTTACGCAATGGGGAACATATTTCATAGGTCCAATCAACCCACCTTCTTCTGTGGGTCACAAGTATATTCTCACTATTACTCACTATTTCACAAGATGGACTGAAGCCCTTGCCTACAAACAATGTACTTCTGAGGTAGTAATTGATTTCATTGAGTCAAGTATTATTAATCATTTTGGATGTCCTGTGTCTTTAGTTTGTGATAATGGTCCTACTTTTGCTTCATTGAAATTCTCTAACTGGGCCTTTGATCATGGAATCACAATTAAATTTGCATCCAATTATTATCCTCAGGGTAATGATCTAACCAAGTCCTCCAATAAGAATCTCCTGACAGTCATTCAAAAATTGTTAGAAAGAAACCCTAAGGACTAGCATACCCAGCTTCGGTTTGCCCTTTTGGCAAGATCGTACCAGACATAAGGCTTCCAATAGGGACTTCCCCTTATCACCTGGTATATGGGCTCGAACCTATGTTTCCCATTCAATTGAAAATCCTCATCCTATAGCTCATTAATGAATATTATGATGAAGGGGATAGACAAGAAGTCAGACTTGCTGAGTTGTTGCACCGTGAAGAGAAAAGAGATGAATCCCTTGAGAACTTTCCAAACATCAGGGTGTGGTAAAAATATGGTTTGATAGGAGAGCCAAGTTAAAGACCTTTTAAATCTCTAACTTGGTTCTATACTGGGATAAAGCCCATGATCATAAGGGAGAGCGTGGTAAATTTGATAAACTCTGGCTTGGCCCTTATCAGATTTCAGAGATCCTGGGAGATAATGCTTTCTTCTTGAAAAACCTCATTGGAGAAGATATCCCACTACCTATCAGTGCACAGTATTTGAAGCATTATTTCCAGTCTTGAATTATTTACAGCTCCCCTTTTGTATATAGTTAGAGTAGGTTTCCTTTCTATTTGTTTTGTTGCTTTGGTTGGGGTAGGTTTTCCTTTTTCACTTTTTTTCGTTTTGTTTTTTCTCCGCTCTTGCTTTGGGTTCTCTTTTTTTCTTTGGGTGTGTTGCTCTTGCATAGCAATATTATTATCCGGGATTGTTCTGAATATTACTCTTATAAAGTTCAATCTTTTTTCGAGAGTCAATTGGTGAAGGTTCTCTATTTGGTGTCACTTGTATTTGATGCTATGAGTGGATGAGTCATGGATGGGTTGAATACTGGAATATATTTGGGCCTTATCTCTATACAATGATCATTTAAATTTCCAAGGTTGCAAGGAGGTCCTTATGAGGCCTACCTAGGTGAAAAATCTTATATTCTACTTCAGTGCCACTATGGTTCTCAGCCCTCAGTGTGAACTTCATTGTTCGTGGGTTGAAATTAAAAATGAAAAGAAAAAGAATATCAAAAAGAAAAGAAGGAAAATACTGAAAATCAAAAGAATGAATTCAACTTATTAGGGATATTTGAACATCTCTACCAGGGCTATGGACACCTTGCCTGCAGTAGAGCTATGTTCGAGAGAGTCACAACGATAACCTCATCGAGGCTATGGACACTTGACTAGCAATGAAGCTCTATCCAAGTTGCTTTTCGAGTTAGAATCTTTATGTAGCCTAGACAAACATAATTTGGTTTCTTTTCTATAACTAAGGAAAGTGGGAATAAATACATATGCACACACTTGGAACCTGGTATAAGAAATTTTTCTTTCCTATGAGTTATGAATCTATACTGAATTGGTCACCTAATATGTGGACTAAAACCAAATATTCTGGGTTCTTAATTCTAGTTTGTCATTGAAATGCTCTAAAGCATTTCCCCAGCAGAGTTGCCATTTTTTGTGCAGTTTTTGCACACATGCCCATTGAAAGTGAGGACCCCTCTATTTTCATTTAATTCTTGGTCTTTTGGCCCTTTGGTTTTGAGGATTTGGTTGCCTTGACATGTTTTCAGATGGTTATCCTACTCATGCAAATACCCCTTGGGGGAAGCACTTTGAAAATCCTGCATTTTGGGATCCATTCCAGGTTTTTCTTTGTTTTTCGGGAAAATTCCCCTAGGGCGGAATTCCCCGAACACCTTGGAAACCCGGTGGAGGATGCTTTGTATGTTTCTAGAAATTTCAAGACTTTGCAAAATTTTGCCTGGACCGGATTTTCCTGAGATTTCATCGTTCCTTTGGATCCTTGAGTTCGTTGTCTTAGCAATACATTTATGTCTCCCACAATGTCTTCCAACTATCTTTATTGGGTTTATTTTCATTTTATGAGGAGAGTTATGTCATTTTCCTTATTGTAAATTTGAGGAGCTTGAGTGTGGATTGCTGCTACTGGATTGTGTGTTTGAGCTCATGGTCGAAGGTTGCATTTGAGTCTTCTTCTCACTTGCATTATGCTTCGATTTCTTTATTCTCATGGTATGTACATACTGCCTTCCTTTTTGATAAATGAATTGAATCTGCTTCAAGGTTTTTGTGGGTGTATTCTTTGAGTTGGGATATCAGTGTGGTGTGGTCTGGTAGTAGTTCTAGGGTTGTCATTTGTTGGCTTGATGCCCTTCCTCATGGCTCATGCCTCCTCTCTTTCTACATGCTTGTAATTCGGGTCGGCTAACCAATGCTTTGTTTACCTCCATTTGATTTCAATCTTCCTTATCTTGAGCTCTGGTTTAACCTGGAACTCCTCAACCTTTGATAAAACCATGTCCTAGGCGAGGTTGGATTTGTTGCCATCATCCAATTTGATATTTTCCCTGTCCTAGTTGGGTCATTATGAGGAATAGTGAAATGAAGATCAAGATCTGAGCCATGTTGTCATCGCGTTTTCCTAGGGTTTCCTCTATTGAAATTCTCCCTCTCGTTGGTTGGACCTTATTTTGATCAATTTGAACCTAATTGTTCATCTTGCATTATAATAGATCTACACCCTAGGAGAAATTCCTAACTTCCTAATCGCTTGATTGATCTGGGCAAAATATTGACAAATTCAAAGATTTCAGGTTTTTGATTGAGAACTTTGCGAATTTCCTTTAGCTCGGGATTTTCCCAATTTATCCGTCGCTTCGTCGATTTCCCAAAAATGGGCTTAAATTATGAAAATTGCATTGACTTCACGAAATTCCGTGCCTTCGGGATTTTCTTGGAATTTCTCGCCCCCTCCATTTTCCTCGAATTTGTAAATTGTTGCCATTTTCATGGATTTCCCTAAAATCTTGTTGAAAATGGAGAACTAAAAGATTGTATGGAAATTTACTCGATGATTATGCATTTGATGATTGATTTGGCTTATTTTAAGATGTATATTATGATTCCTTGATTAATGTGATCGATCAAATGTTGGATTGGAAGTTT
This sequence comes from Sequoiadendron giganteum, assembly GCA_007115665.2. Classification (NCBI taxonomy): domain Eukaryota; kingdom Viridiplantae; phylum Streptophyta; class Pinopsida; order Cupressales; family Cupressaceae; genus Sequoiadendron; species Sequoiadendron giganteum. The sequence continues at coordinate 596,552,874 of CM021107.1, forward strand.
CTTTGTGGTTGCTTCGTTGAATTTCATCTGGTCTAGAATTTCCCAAAATTCCTTTCCAACCCGAATTCTGCAGATGAGCTAAAAACCCGAACTTTGCAATAAGTAATTCTTATGGGTTTTTTTGGGGATTCTTCTTATTATGGGTTTGCTTTTGGAATGGATGTATCATTTTTGATGAATTGAATTGAATTATTATGTTATAATGGATCTTATTTTGGTGTCCTTGTTGTACGTAGGCAAAGTCAAGTCAGACTGTTGCTGGGCAGAACAAGGGTAAGGTAATGGATCCAAATCCCGAGGGCTCTACTAACTCTGAAGCAAAGAGGGTTAAGCTAGATTAGAAGAGTAGAATCCCAGAGAGCAAGCTAATCTCCATTTGGTCAGGGATCACTAATACAAATGTTGGGCTATGGGATTATGAGGAATTTAAGGCAATAATGGTAGCACAAAATCTCTCCTTGTTGGCCAAAAGAGTATTGGAGTCTAGGTTGGCACATGTGGTTGGCTTTCCTCCTATAGTCTAGTATTATGAGTGGGTGCTTGAGTGTGCCAAGCACTATGGAAGAGGTACACAGATGATAGTTGGTCCTCAAGGAAGAATTGTGGCTAATATCAATCTCGTCTCTATTGCCCAGACCTTTGACATACCTGATAGGTCTCATATTGTGGGCTTCGATATGGATGTTGCAAAGAAATATTATGATGAGAATTTCATCAAGTCCCAAAAGGTCATCAATTCATGGTTGGAGAAACCCAAATCCCATTTCTCCAAGCTACCCAAGTAGTTGGTCAGAGCTAAGTTCAGGAGCGAATACTATGATATTATCACACTCCTCAATAGGGTAGTGGGGTTGAAAGGTGTTGGAATGTTTGAGAACTAGATGTTCCATGTCATTGTGAGGATGGAGCAAGGTATTGAATACCATTGGGCAGGCATTATAAGTGCAATGATACATGAGCAGATGTGTAATGTGTTGAGGAAAAAGACCTTCACAATGACTTCTTATTTGGTGTATGCACTTGCAAGATATCACCCATACAATGGATTGATCACAAGGGTTGTGTTTGGGCAGGATGTAATTTATGAGGTGTAACCACAATTACACTTGGGTGGCACAAGCTATAGGAGGGTGAATGATGCATTCAACATGTACATCACCAGGCTATTACAGGGTGTAGAACATGTTCGGGTCTCAGACAATACCAAGGAGATGATTAAGAGGTTTGGAGCCTAGTTTATCCCGTTCCCCACCTTTTCATACATTAGAATTGATGGCTATCAGAGGGATCCATACAGGCTCCCTAGGTACCCCACAGATCATGTTGTACTCTTGGAGGTCACAAAGTAGATATGTGACTTTGATGTAATTATGAAGAAGGAGAAAAACAAAACTAGTTTTGGTGGCGAATTTCCTTTTAAGGATAGACAGTGGTAAGGCATGCCCTTCTATTATTTCAGCCCATGCTTCTGGAGAAGAGATGAGTACCCTAGCTCTTCCTTTCCATTCTAAGAGATCCAAATTTGACATAATTGGTGAAGCACAAAAGAATGCCATCAGGGAATACAGTCACAAGGATGACATAGAAGACTATTGGGCCAACATCAGTGATGATTTTGAAGTCAGAAAGAACAAGTTCTCCAGGCTACCATTGAACTTAGTTAGGCCATACAACATAAAGTTCATTCCTGATTAGGTTGAGGAATATGGAAATTTGATTCAGGGCCACAAATTTGAAGCAGTGAAGGATAAACCAGTTGGAGAAGTGGATTGGCTGGAGGAAAAGAAGACATAATTAGAACAAATCATGACTCCAGTAATCAAGTACACTAAGCTATGACTCAAGCACAAGATTTTGGAGTTGGAAAGTGAGGGTGTTTAATGCACCTATGATCAAATGGGGGACTTGGAATCCCATTCTACTTCTGAGGAATCACTTGAATAGGACCCCAAAGGTAAAACCAAGGTGGGCTCCCCATTCAAGATTAAAATCAAAGATGTTTAGGAGGTAGGAGAAGCAAGGAAACAAATAAAGACTATGACCAAGAAAAGGAAGCATGTCTCAAAGAGGAAGAAGGCTGAAAAAGATGAAGAAAAAGAGGAAGGGGATGCTAGTGTCCCCTTGCCTAAGAAGAGGAGTATTTTAAGGTTTTCATAGAAGGAGAAGGAAACTTCCAAGGCATATGAATAAGTTGACACCTCGGTGGTAGAGGTGGAAAGCTCGAGAGAAAAGACACAAGTATATACCAGGAGATCAAGAACTCCATCTCCCAAAGATGTTGCACCAAAGGAGAATGTTCTCATGACTGCTTGTGTCACTGAGCAAGAAGACATACCTCCTTCTAATGAGACTGATAGTGTGCCAGATGAACCAAAAGATGTTGAGGATCCCCAGGATCATGGAGATAAACAATTCTAGGAGGGAGACCTCTACAATGCAGAGGCAAAAATTGATAAAGTTTTGTAGTCTCCTCTTGTGGCTTGTGAGGATTCACCTGCAAGGGTTGAAGAGGATAGAACTCCTTAGAAGGAGGAAATACTGGCTAAGATTCCCTCACCAGTGCATGGAAGAGGGTAGAACGACAAAGAAAACAAGGATTCTGTTAAGGAAATCCTCGAGAAGCCAAGGGTGGAGGAGAATGTGCCCAAGGTTCAACAAGAAGCAGTGGAGCAGGGTAATGTGTAGCCAGGTCCTATAGTCCTAGGATGGTTGGATAAGGAGTTGAGGAGAAAAAAAATTGTAGTGGATGATACTCCTCCCAATTGGGATGAATTATTGGCGAATATAGGAAAGGGAAAAGTGAAGAAGAAAGCCAGAGTTATTTCTAGGATTGAAAGGGATGAGGTAGATAATAGAGTGGTCCACATTGCTATTCCTGCTCCAGACAAGAATAAAGATGATGTGACTGGTGGTGATTACAATGTACAAACCATCAACCTAGGGCATGCTTCCATGGAAGAAGATATTGAAGAATATGAGGGTTCTAGTGTTGTAATCCCTTAAAGGTTAAGGAATGAGGTGCAAACTAAACAAGAGTTGAAGAAGGAAAATGAAAAACTTAAGAAATATTTACAAGAGTTGATGAAACCCTTCCAATCCATCAGTTCCTCATCATCTATTGTAGGCTTCCTACCATAGGAAACAATCACTCAGTTAGAAAGGATGAAAGTCACTACCCATGTTACAACAGGCTGGTTGTAGGTTGTGCAAACTCAGGGAGATAATCCCATTAAGGAAATTCTTTCAACTAGTGGGGATGCTATGAGATCGATCGATTGGTTGAAGAGGTTATTGTCCTAGGATAAGGAGGATATGGATCTTTTTTTTCAGAAGACTAGAACCATCATGGGATACACCGAAGAGAAGTTGGTAGGTAATGGAATTCTTCCTTCTTCCAAAGTAATAGAACCCTAGGAATGGTTTGAGGTTTTGCAAATAAGGCAAAGGGTTCTGAAGAAGGTGCATAAGCAGGGGAAGCAAATTGAGGATGCCTTGATTGAAATTTATAACAAATGCATCTCCTTCTTTGAATTTACGATAGGGAGAAAGAAGTTTGTGTCGAAGAATTTGAGCCTGGAACAGTTGAGAAAATGGTGGTGAGAGGTGTATTCTCCAGTCAGTCTGGACCAAGTCACCGAACATCTATTGGATGATGTAGCTACATACATCACAATGATTGATAAATATAGGACCATGAAGGTGGACTGGGATAAGGTGGTGAAACAATCAAGAGCGGACATTAAGTCCATTGAAAGGAGAATGAAGGTGTTAATTATGCCACCTATTTCCGACTTGGAGAGAATATTTTTGATGATACAAGATAGGGTGCATCAAGATAAAGACAAAGGGGAGGGCAGTTAATGCAATGTCTCATCGGTATTTCTGCTTCCCTATTACCCCTCCTCTTCCTTTGCATGCATTGGACCGGATTGTATTGGAGATCCCAGGCCAACCTGGATGAAATTGGTGTATTAAATGCACATTTCATATTATTTTTGAATTCTTCTTGGCCGGTCTGTTTTGTGGCTGATTGTTATTGTAAACCTAATTTGGCCGACATGCCTTGGGGTTTTTGTATAAATTTGGCATTCTATGTCATTTGTTGGGCTAGTGAGATGATTTTTAGAGATGAACAAATTGAGAAAAGAAAGAGTTAGAGTTAGGATTTAGTTTTATCTTTCAAGAAATTTTTGTAACAAAAGACTGGAATTGTTGATACTTTGGATAACTTAATGCAAGTAAAGACATTGTGATTTGGTACCTTCATTATGTTGAGTTTTATATGGCATGGTTCTTGATATTCTATCTTTAAAGTTTCTTAAGTTTAGTTGATGCATGTTTGATTATTTAATGGTGTTTAGGGTTTGATGCTTGAAGTGTTTGCAGCAATCTTTGGTCCATACTTTTTGCAACTAGGTTACTATTGGTTGTTTTGCAAAGTTAGCTTGGACTTTAATATTCGTTGTGCTTAGTTCAATTGTGGATGTTTGTTCATTTCAAATTGTAATATGGTTGAGTTGAATTAATTTTCATAATCTAAAAATATTTAACACCTTAGAAGATTGCACTATTTCTGTAAGATTGTTGATTTACCAAGGTTAATCAAAAATTAGTTTATGAGGGATTGGTCCATTTCAAGCATTTTATCATTTACATTGTTAGTCTTAGGGTTTGGATTAGTCTTACAACTCTCTTTTAAACCCTTATCTTTTGTTATTTCTTTGATTACTTGGGTTATATTCAAGATCTGGAGTATCACTATATTGCTAGATTTGATAAATTTGAAGTCCAGTATTTACTTGTAGTAAGGTCCCTATGTGATTACCAGCATTTCACGTTTTATCACTGAGTTGTTTTGTTGCATTGTCAAGACCTGACATTAGAGACCTTGAGGTTATCTCTTTGTTCATAAAGACTTACCTTTCAAGAGAGATAGGATATCATATTCTATCTTAGTTGTTGCTGTGCAAAAAACACCATCAACACTAGGGTTTAAAAAAATTCCAAATCAAAAAGCTATGATGTCAAATGTCAGGTTTACCGAAATAAAATTTTGTGGAAGGCCTCGTGAAAAACCTAGTTCCCTTAATAGAGAGAAGTTGTGATTTAAGTTCCCTCTTCCCAAGATTTTATTAGAATACCAAACAAAAATCCAAGAGATTGACTTTCAACCTCAAAAGTGAGTCAATCAAACTTGGGTTGGTAATTGTTTAATGACATGAAATGATTAGGAATGATTTAAAATAATGCAACTAAATGAACTATATGACTTAGTATGTAAATTGTAGATTTCCAAAGATGTGAAAATTACAACAACACTTTGTAGGGAGATCTAGGAGATATCTGAGGGTATGTACCTATCACCAAAAGATGATTTTGGAATGTATAGGAGGACTAGTTTGCACATGAGAAAATGGGTCCTTGATAGGGCTCTTGAAAATACTTTTTACAGTCCTCTAATGTTGGATTTGTGATGTTGATTTCCACCTACAAACTTATTGGAATGACAACTAATTTTACAACTTAGTTTTTGTGTCTTGGCAAGAATGATGACAACAAATGCAACAATACAAATTTTCTCTTCAAGATCTCTTCAATCCTTCTTCAACCTATAATCTGCACATACACAAAGAGAACAAAATGTTTGTATTGTTTGTATGGGGGCTTGCCTTGGTCAAATCCTAGTTTGGTAATTAAACCTTGATAATGAGATAATCAAAGGAAATGAACTGATGAATCAACACTTGCTGCAACTCACCACCCTTCAATAGCTTCCTTGAAGGACTGAAGTCATACACATCTCTTCAAAGCAATTGGATATTTCTTTCTTGATTTTCTTGAATGGTTGAATGGTTGAATGGTTGAAGACCTTCAATGCTTGTTAGCCTTCACAAGACAACATGAACACACATAAACTTGGACATGATGTTAGGTTCTTGATTGCTGCTATAAATGATTGATAATAGTGCTCTTAAATGCTCTTGAAAATAATATTTCTCTTAAATTTTCTCTCATATTTAGTTGCCTCATGTGTGTTATATTTCAAATGATAAAAGACTATGTATTTATAGGTGTTTATCTATTTTCCTAAAAATTAGATTCCAAAAGCTAACACTTACAATTTGAATTTGGATCATTAAAATACCATCAAAAACATATTTTAAATTGGGTCCTAGCACATAAAGGGGACCCATTCGCCCATGGGAGAATGGGTCCTGGCCTATATTTCTACGACACTCAAAATCCATGGAAATTTAAATATTAAATGCATTTATTGAATGCTGATTCTCCTTTTGGAAAATGGTAAGAATAAGACTTTGGAATGCATAATTTGAAAAATTAAAAGCTTAATTAAGTCCAATAAATTAAGGGACCCGAACCTTTTGTGAAATTGTAAAGGTATACAATTTCGTACACTACAATACCAATGAACAGTCTAATGGATCATATATTGAGTTTGATTGTATAATGTGTGCAAATGGTTGGTGATTTAAAGTAAGAACACGAGGCTTGCTACTTGTTTAATATATTTCCCTCTTTTTCTCTTTATTTAATATTGAGGTTACTAATGTTTTTGTATGAAGATGGCTTAGACATGGCTACACCTATTGATAAGAATACTATAATAAGTATTGGTAAAACTAATTATTTTTAATGAGAAGGCCTTTTCATGGATAATTTTGAAGATGGTGATCATGGATGCATATGTCGATTGCCTTCATCATCATATCTATGAAATTTTATAAAGTGTCAAATATATTCATAATAATTCTCCCATGCTCTACCACATCATAAATAAAATGGTTCTAGGTATTTATGTTCTTCTTCCTTGCATGAAAGGATGATTTCTTTCTCAAACATATAACATTGACTATCACAAATAAATTCGATACCTTCTTGAATCATTCACATATGTGAGAACGATCTCTTAAGATCTAGAAAACCACCTTATAAATTTTTATATATTTAATGTACTCAATATCTATAGTGAAGAAAGAGACCATATTATATTTCTTGCTCAACCAATTAATAGTGGTCACCAAATAAACTAAACACATATCCACTGGAAACTCTTACCCAATTTGAATCTCAAATCCATAATCATATCCACTAAATGCGTGTCCCCTATAAAATCTCGTGAAAAAAATAGAGTACTCAAATGTACCCCATAAATATTTGAAGATCCTATTGATTGCATCCTAATTATCTCATCCAAGATTAATCATAAAGAAACTCAAGGCTCACACTTTTTTGTAATACCGATTCTCATATATACCATAACATACATCCAACTCCCAACTATACTATAATAAGGAATACAATCTGCATTATCCATCTCTATGGATTGTATAGGACATTGCTATGCTAAAATGTTAACTTTTCAAAAAAAAAGGAACATTAATTGTCTACTATCTACAATTGCTAAAATGCTATTGTAAAGGGTTTACATAGTTACTTTGGTCCAACCAAATCTTTTTTTCATAGTTTATTATCTAATATAATTGGTAGCTCCCAAGTCTTTTATGCTAAACCTTGTTGAAAGATAAGAATTGAAATCACAAATCGCATCCTTACTATTACCCAAAATTAATATATCATCTATGTACAATATGATATAAGGAATCAATTATCATCTAATTTTTTATAAATACATTGATCTAATTTGAATCTCAAAAATCTATAACCTAAAATGAATTAATCAATTCTAGTGCCACATTCTAAGAGACTATTTGAGTTCAAAGATATTTTTAATCTACAAACCAAAGACTCCTTGAGTTTCACATAATGTTTTAGTTATGACATGGAAATCTCTTTCTTCAAAGTCATCATTTAATAATGTTTTCAGCATATCTATTTGTTCCATCTATAAATCAAAAGCTACTACTATACATGACAATAATTTGATAGTTGACAATTTAATAGCTAGGGAAAAATCTATCTAAATTTTATCCCCTCAATATATACTTTTGCCACTAATATTTTATTACACTTTTTAACATCACCATCTGAACCAATATTTTCTTTGAAACCCTATTTGCATCCAATAATTTATTTCTTCTATAAATGATACTAAGTCCCATGTATTTCTTCTTCAACATAACCATATCATCATCCATAACTACTTTGAAAGACTTATAATATCACCCATATTCATCACCTCCATCATAGTTCTAGGCTCGTTGATATAAGTAATAAAAAGGAAAAATAATTTCTCGAATTAACCTTCCCAAATTACTAACAATACTCCAATGGTGCCAACAAAAGATCTTAAAAAATCACTTAAATTAAACCTTCAACAAGGCCAACCGAGATTTGAAATGACAAAATCCTTCTCTTCAATAGTATTAAATCAAACTATCTTCATTTTAACATGTGGATTGTAAACAAGCACCCAATTCGTGGAAGCGCCATCATACTCCCCAGTATGAGCCTTAATGTAATCTTGACTCTATGGGGGCGTACTGATGCCAACACAAAATTTCGTACATTAAGTCTCATATTTTCCTGAGAATGCCTTGGCTAATTTAATGTACGGTACTTACCTTCACCTGCGCGTATTCTTCTACTTCCGACTAACTTTGACACAGAAAATACCGCTGTAGTTTATGGCAATATAATTAAGAAAATTGTATCAACAAGGAGCAATCATACAAAGACCAAAGCAGCCAAATAGGATTGCTTTCCTAAAGCTACAGATAATTGCAGAACATAAAGATAAAAGAAAGTAACATAGCTGACTAGCTGAGATAATCATTAGAGTTTTAGAAGAGAATAAATTGTTAGAAATAAACCCCAGCAAGGAATAAACAGAATTCTACCAGAATAATCTTAGATGTGACCTAAATACATAATAGCAAAATTACTGATAACAGAGAAGCAATAAGTTATTATTGGCATAAAAACCAAAATCTCAGCTTTTATGGATAAAAACAGGAGCAACCATATGAAAGATTGATTAAAAAAGCCACACAAAATCACACAGCTGGGAGAAGATCCTGCTGGAAGATTGCTGCTGATAAATAAGTAACAGGGCACCCATAGAGACTCAGAAGAAGAGAGCATGCAGCAATAATCTCCATCAAAAGAAAGACTTCCTTCCTCCAGGCCATAGATGCAAACAATCTACAATTCATAGATGCGAGAGTCAATGATACAATTGAATATTAATTTATCTACAAATTTGAATTGTGATAAATATTTCAAAGAACAAGAAATTCAAGAGTTTACCTTTCACATTTTTCTGAATTGTAGATACATATTTCTTCATAGTCTCAAATTTTTCATCCATGGAAACAAAAACTTTAGGATCTTATCAACTCTATTGAAGTAGTTTCTTTTCCAACTAATTCTTATCAGAATCAAAGACAATACCCCTCCAAAAGCTGCTCCATATGCCAATCCGACTGATATCTTATACCATGAATAATTAGTACTTTTTTTTTCTTTGTTGACTGAAACTGAAGGAGGAGGAGCAAATTGTGGCCAAGAACAGTTTTTGGGCAGGGGACATCCCCATAAATTTGGATTGTCCGAATATGAGGATTCTCCAAATGTGTCAATTATATGCTGTCCTTCTGGTATACTTCCTGAAAGATTGTTGCTTGATAAATTCCGTGAACCCAAGGAGTTTAGAGATTCAAATTCTACAGGAATTTTTCCTGAAAAATGATTTCTTGAAAGGTCTAATGACTCTAGTTGACTCATTTCTCCCAAACTATTTCGAATGGTCCCATTCAAATTGTTCATTGAAAGATTTAGAAGCCTCAACCCCTTCAAATTTCCAAAATTAGAAGGAACTTCCCCCTCCAATTCATTGTTTGACAAATCTATGGATGTAAGAGTGGAAAGAATATATTCATAGTGCTGATCTCTGCCTTTTAACGTCATATCCAATCCGTCTTGATAACCAATATTAGAAGCAGACAATACATAACCATCTTGGTTTGCATTTTCCATTGCTTGCAATGATACAATTGTGTCTGGAATTGAACCTACGATATGATTGGAAGAAAGGAGCAAGATTTGGAGGCTTCTTAGTTGGCCGATGTCTAGAGGAATATTACCTGTAAAATTGTTCTCTTTCATCACCAATACTCTTAACCCTGAAAGACTCCTAATTGATGTTGGTATTTCACCTCCAAATAAATTATTCCCAATATCAAGAACTTGTAGCTTTGAACAATTTACTATTGAGAGGGGGAATGATCCATTCAGCTTATTACTATGAACAACTAATGAATATAATTCACTTAGCTTACTGAAGTCATGGGGTAAGCTTCCCTCCAAGTTATTATTTCTCAAATTTATGACATTGATTCTAGAGCAATTCGACAAGCTCGCAGGGATCACTCCGGTTAAGTAATTGTTTGCAAAATTTAATAGTTTGAGTTGAGATAATCTACCCAAGCTCACAGGGATCACTCCAGTTAAGTTGTTGTTTGCAAGATTTAATAGCTGAAGTTCAGATAACCTGCCCAAGCTCGAAGGAATATTGCCACTGAATAAATTGTTATTGAGCAACAATTCTGCTATATTAGGCGACCAAATTGATGGGATGTGCCCACTCAATGCATTTCTAGACACATCCAGTATTACTAGTTGCATCCATATTGATATATTTGAGAAAAGAGTTCCTCCTAGATGATTTCCTGAAAAATTCAGATGTCTCAACAGAGGATTGGTTTCCCACAGCCAAGAAGGAATTTCTCCCACAAAACCGGTGTTAACTAATTCTAGTGTGTCAAGCGAGAATTGTGTTGAAATCCAAGGTGGAAATTCATCACCAATCATACATGACACTAATCTTATTTCACTTAATTGAAAGGATGGAATCCAGGTTTTACTGATATTCAGCACACAGGCGGATAAATACAATGAGTGTAGGTTTGTAAGGTTCTGGAAGAAAGCTTCTGAAACTGACTGTTTATGATTTAGTGACAGGCGTAGATTAACCAAAGAAGGTGGAAGTGACGAAGAAGTGATGGTTTCATTGAAACGAGTGCCAGCAACATACAAGGTAGTGAGGGAGAAAAGCTGAGCAAATGAAGGGGGAATGGTCCCACTTAGTTGCGTGTCCTCAAGATCCAAAAGCTCGAGTGAAGAGAGATTGCCCAAGGAATTTGGAATGTTACCGCTCAGTGGATTTCCGTTAAAGTCTAAATACCGCAACAAAGTGAAACTTCCAAGAGAAATTGGTATGTTCCCACTTAATTTGTTGTTGGAAAGATCTAGATCTGTAAGAAAAGAAATATTGCCCACAGAAGCTTTTATGCTTCCAGTGAGTTGGTTGTTCCCAAGAAAAAGAATAGTTAAAGAAGAAAGGTTGTACAAACAGGAAGGTATGTTCCCACTTAATTGATTATAGGAAAGATCTAGATGTTTAAGAGAAGAAATATTACCCAGAGAAGCCGGTATGTTTCCATTCAATCGATTCCCGTTAAGATAAAGTTCAGTTAAAGATGAAAGATTGGCCAAGCAGGAAGGTATGCTTCCATGGAATTCGGTATAGCTAATGTAAAGGTATGCAAGGCGGGTGAGAAAACAAATGGAAGAGGGAATCACCCCACTTAATTCATTGGAAATTAAATGTAAACTTTGAATATATGGGAGATTTCCCAAACAGGGAGGAAGTGTACCTCTTAGTCCTCCTACCATCCTCAGTGATGTGAGAAAACGAAGTTGGCACAAGCTCTCAGAGATCACACCTTGATAGTAGTATTTGTAATCACGAAAGACATAAAGAGAGACAACGTGGTTGTTGTGATAGTCACAGTCTATGCCTTCCCATTGGGTGCAACAGTCTGTTCCATTTACCCACGACCTGAGAGAGCCTTCAGAGTCATTGAAGGCCGCTTTGAAGCGGAGGAGTGCTTGGGATTCCTGGGAAAGACATCTGTTGGGCATTAATCGACGGGAAAGACAAGAGTGTGCAAAGGCAAAGAAGAAAACAAAAACTGAAATAATAACTAAACACAGCTTCTGTAAAGAGAGGGCCATTTGGGATGGAGGGGACAAGGGAAATGTAAACCTTTTTGTTTTCCTATATTTTTATACGGAAATCACTAAACTATGATTAGTAAATTTTTCCTATATTTAAGTAAGCATTAACTGGACAATGAAAGCCCGGCCATGCAAAAATGAAGTTGAAGGCACCCAAGTTTTTTTTTTTTAATCTTTTCTATTGTCACAAAAATTTGAAGAAATAAAGATTGTTTTTTATGGATGAGACATCTTTATAGTCAACACTATTTATTACATCTTCATGATATTCTAATTTTTAAAGGATTTAACATAATTTATATATATCTTTAAGATAATCTTTATATATATGTAAGATCAAGATGTCTATCTTTTTATTAGCAAATTTAAAATAAATAAAAATGAAGTTAAGGCAGGCAAGTTTTTTTCCTTAATCTTTTCTATTTATCACAAAAAATTTGAAGAAATAAAGATTGTTTTTTATGGATGAGACATCTTTATAGTCAACACTATTTATTACATCTTCATGATATTCTAATTTTTAAAGGATTTAACATAATTTATATATATCTTTAAGATAATCTATATATATATGTAAGATCAAGATGTCTATCTTTTTATTAGCAAATTTAAAATAAATAAAAATCATTGCACTTGAACAATGAACATAGAATGTTTGTGATAGCTTTAAACAATTGAAAACTTATTAAAAAAATATTGCACATGAAAATAGAAAATAAGTTATTTTTTTTATAAAGAGAAAAAATCAGTGTAGTTAAACAATGAACATAGAATGATTGTGATACTGTCCAATCAAAAAATGAAAAAAAATATTATTCCACATGAAAATAAAAAGTAATTATTTTTATTTTTTTCAAAGATTTGTTTACTGCATATATGTTATGCTACCATTATAGTGTTACCCTCTCCTAATAATTCATCTCAAATAAATTTATTTATATACAATATCAATATAATTAATTTATTTTATTAGTTAAATATTTTAGAATATCAAAATAAAATATAATTTTATGAATTATAAGGAAAAAAATTGTTATTATGAAGATTATTTTTTGATCTCAAAAAATTAAATTTCGTTGTTAGTTTTCTATTATTCTAAACTCTTTTTAATTTAATATTTTAAGTTCAAAAAGTGCATGGCTATGATGTGGCTCAAAATTAATTTAGCTAACTTTTATTTAGCATACATTTGACTATATTTAATATTAATTAATTAATAAATATAGTCACATGCATCCTGAATGTAGATAGTGAATGTTGAAATTCATGGTGATGGTGAATTAGAGTAAAATTAAGTATGCAATAGAAAAATTCATTTATTTATTTTATTCTATATTATAAAAAGTATTTTTATTGAACTAAATTTATGTTTAAGGAAAAAGATAATGGTTACATAATAATAAAAAAATTGATTTCATTTAATTTCAATTTTTTATTATTAAATATTAATATGATGATTATAATTAAAAAGAATAAAATTATATGCAAATGGTTGTCAAATTTAAGATTAAAGATAATATTTTTTATTAGCACGGTCACACCATTACATTTTACCCCCTTCTCATTCTAGAATGCCTCTTATTATAATTTTTTTTGTAACAACTCTAATGTTCTACTCAGTAAAAATTCCAATGTTTTCACCTTAAGTAAATAATTGACCATGCCATGACTTAACAATGAAATTTTGTCTTCCCATAATGTAAATTACATGCATAATTGAAATAACATTAATTCCAAATTGTCATTGCATTCCAATGTAATCTTACAAATCTTTCCATAACATAGATGTCACAATGAATGTACTCAAGTATATTATTCATGAATACACCCTTCCATATATGTGGGTACATAATACATACATAGCTCCTTTGACCTTTATCTGGCAATAGATATACAAACTGGTCCTGATGTCATTGCATCGATGCATACATTCTGAATGTCCTTACTCGCTAGTGCAAACACTCGAGTTGTCCTCGATATTGGCGCAAACATCCACAAACCTCAACCGCCAATTGATGAGGATAATCATCACTCAGGCACTTTTCTGCCAACCACGGAATCAAATGCAATCCCCCACACATCTGTCACATATGACAAGACGGTCCTACCCTTCAACGAAGAAATTGGTTGGTAAACCTCATATCAATAGCCTATTTGAGCTTAGTGTTGTGTCTTACATGACTAGAACTTGTAAACCCACAATCTAGGACTAGGATGCATACCAATGGATCATGATGAACTAAAAGTGTAAATAGTGGCTACTTACACTACTTTGGCCAAATTTTTCTCACTCGATACTTCGAGTGAAGGTCATTCTATTCACATACACTTCTAAAGCTCGGTTTGGATCTTGACTATTTATATACTATGCCTAGGTAATTTCCTTCCTTAAATAATCCCTAACCTTAGAAATTTTCCTTTCCAAAAACACTATGATATCTTATGGATGTTCCCATCCTTGGTATAATATAAGAGCTTTCCTAGTCCACAAGTTAACTATACATAGACAAGCCATTCATTATAAAAGACAATCTAGTTCCAAGTATAACTTATAATCTAGAGTATAGCTATATAAGCTTCTTCTATTCATAGATTAGTTATTCATAAAAAACTGACTCCAATCATTAATATATCACACTAATAAGTGATTCTCATCAAGAGAATAACCACATCAGTGATTGAACTCAATTGAAGAATAATCATAGCAATAGGTGCTTCCCTTCGAGAGTGTAACCCCTTAATTAAAGAGTTATTCAAAGTAAAATCTTGTCAACAATGTGACTTTATTTTAGAAGTATAAAGAAATTAACCAAGTCACCACTTTAACTCATTAGGTAATCCCACCTACATCTCCATACACGTAGTATCTCATAAGATCAAGTGATTTACTAAATCTCTAAGGTGGGTGTCAACCTCAGGGTGATCCCACAATGTTGGTTTACAATTTCTAGGAGATTCTGATTTTTACTAAAATCACATATTTTTAGAAAATATAATAATTTAAGCCTTAAAAATTTCCATTTTAAGGATTCCAGTTGAAGAGTGTTTGATCAAACAACCTTAGATCAAACCCCCTTGGATAAAACCCCACTAGTTTTAAACCATACCTATAATAGAGACTCCTTTACACCTATCAAAATGCTGATAAAAAACCACTTTTGATTAACCTTTTTGGGGAATCAAATGAATTCATTTAATTTTTATATTTTTAAGTATGTAGTCCTTATTATAAAATTCCCAAAAAGTATAATTTTAAATAAATTTAATTTTATTATTATATATATTTTATTTCTTGTGAATGTAGGTTTTTCACCAAAAATCAAGCTCTCTATTCTACACATGTGGAAAAATAGTAGATTATTAAAAAAAATTTGAAAAATATCAGTGCACTAAATATTGAAATCCTTGATCGAGCAAAAAAAATTTGAATTTTGATACATACAAAAAAAAGTTATGGTGTATACAGTGGACGCCTATGTCTAAATTGTAATTGGTTTGACTTTGAAACTTGATTAATGATAAAATATTCAATAAAAAACTATGAAACCAAATGAAAGCACTAGATATCGTAGTTACAAATCTAAATTCAAAAAAAATTATAATTTTATCCTTCATCGAAAATATTTATATTGTATACGGTGAGCATCACTCCTTAAAAATGGTGTTTACTAATAAAAACTAGTTTTCGAAGGAGATGGAAAAATAAGTACACTTTGATTCCAAAAAAATTAAAATAAAATTATTTAGAATCTATAGACAAAATATCACAAATCACTAGTTTGCATCATCTTCAAATTCCTCACGTTTTAGCTGATATAGGTTCCCAAAAGTGAAGATTTAGTTAGAAAAAATCAATTTAGTGTCCAGTTTGGCCAAAAATTATAAAACAATATTGTGGAATTACCCCTCAATATACACTAATCTTAGGACAAAGTCATCAACCAATGATTAGCCCAATTGTATAGGTTACTCTAACCTCATATATTCCAATCAAGACCGAGTGTACCATCCAACCCAATAAGCTATTCCCAAGCTATAGGTATCAATGAGTATTCATGTACTTATCCCTAGAGTAACCCACTAGCCGTATAGTATAGTCAAATAACTCAGCTATGAGTAACTCTTAAGCTACCCTGGTTTAATCATATCTAGTATAATAATAATAGTTATGACAAACAAATCCTCCTTTCATGGAGTAATTACAAACACTTCACAAAATAGTATAACAACTTCTAATTTCGGTTTAGAGAAATACTATTTCCCCTAAATGCAAGTATTTACAATAGACTAATTAAAGCAATCATGAAACAATCTTTCAAAAGCTAAGACAAATAAAGGAAGATTATCCTCATGCCTATTTTTTCTTATCCAATCAACTGGTTGCAACACAACTTTCCAAAATAGGAACTATCTTGGCTTCAATCTCTCCAGCGATGCTACAATAAACTTCTATCTCTCAAATTGATAATATACTTCTCTCAATATGATAATACTCTCACAAATAATCAAAGATATCTCTCAAAATATTGCAGAATAATGTAGATAATAAATGAATAGAAAAGTTGTATGAAATGCTAGGCATAATGCATCCTAAGAGAGAGATTGCTTCTCTATTTATACAACAACAAAGAGACTTCACAACCTACAGATAAGGCATGTGTATTGACAACAAACTCCATGTGTAATAACTCACTCAACTTAGCTAAAAGGTTGTGCACAAATAAGAGTATACTCAGTATAATAAAACTATAGGTTAACCTTGTTAGTTGACAACAACATAAGACCATTTCAAATCAACACATGATGAAAAGGTGATATTCACATTCTCTTCATAATAAACATCTACAACAAATATGATTCATAAGGTGGTGCCAAAGCAAGCAGAAATCTCCTACAAACTTGGCACAAATTTACACTTGTTGAATCAGTCAATATCAAAAGTGCAACATTTATGTCATGTCGACTTAGTCTAACATGAGTCAATTCATCTCATTAATCAGTTTGACTGGTCCATCGACCTGTTGTAACTTACCTTTGCATGCATTTATTTGTTGTTGATATTTACTCAATAACAAGGTGTTTAACAGTGTACTAAGTCAAAGATATCTCCACACAAGGCATCGACCAAGTCTCATTCCTCATATTGACTTAATGGTTGTGAGTTGCTTTACAGATTACTTGTCCATTATGTGTGGAATGCATGTGTAACTTTCATCTTTTATATTCTTCCAACATTTATATCATATATTTGGCCTTTGATCTACATAGATATGATCCATGCATTGGCACAATCTATCACTTCATTGACTTCTACACACAACCTCAAATATGATGCATTCAATGAATATACCCAACCTCTACTAGAGACACCTAAATCCTTGCTTGATGTGCTAGCTTGGTGGCCTTACTATACATGTTTATATATATATATGGTGCATTATACTAAAACATAACCAACTTGAATACTAAGGTTGGACATTCCTTAATGGCATGACTAATCATGCATGTAAGGATGCACCTTGCATATTTGTACTCCTCAATATTATATATATATAATATTAGATATATAAGACAGTGGTACCAGTAAACTATATATATTATTATATATATGTACATATGTATACATATTAACCATTCCTTGATACGAAATTCATATAGAAATATATATATATATTGTATACATTCTTTAGCAAACAAGTTTATAAACCATTCAATATATGGAAGCATATATCCACTTTATCATTGTCCATCAAGCAATTCACTTGTAAACATACATAAACACATATGTACACATACATACTTATGTATAATTGAACAATGATGATATATATACTTATTCATATATTCTCAATATTTGTACATATACTCCATGTCAATCAAGTATGAATACATTCTTTTGGTGATTTTTTTAGAACCAAACTTGGTCTCACCACTTACCTATGAATCTGCTAGAACCCAATAATCAGAAAGGGTAAGGATTGGCCAGCATACAAGTAAGGATTCAGAGGCCCTTACTTCTACTCTTCGGGGTCTGTGAAACCCAAGAGGGTAATCATTGCTATACATTCATATGATATTCATTTGATCAAGAATATTTCTACACATTGATAAATTATTATAGAGCGCAAATAGATAACATTCATTAAATATTTGGCTAGCATTTTAAAAAATTACTATCAGATGGTACTTCAGATTGGTATATTGTAATTCAAGGTGTTTTAGATGATTTTCATTCTCATTTCAGACCCTTGGTCAAGTGCATGACTAACTAATTTATCTTCAGGATAACCAAATGAAAAGACTAGTTCCTTGTCTTGGGGTAATGGAGTCATATTCATAATAACCAGTAATACCTTAGCAATTTGAATTAGTAATTAATGGACTATTGATCTACTAGATTATTGTATTCAACTCACTATGCCCAAAACGCAACTACTTATAAATCCTATGCTCTTTCCTCTCAAATATATGACCTCACTTTAGCATTTAATCATTTCGTTGAATCAAAGCAGAAATAAAATCACTCATTCATTTAAAAAAATTGAAGACAAACGAAAATATCATTAACCATTTCATTTATAATCAGGAAGAAAACTACATAGGAGAGCATATGCTTTGGAACTAGCATTTTCATTTATAAAGTGTTGCTACTGTAAAACTATTTGAGATTATTACAAAATAACTCATACCCTAGACTCCTTACTAACCTATTCATTTGCGCATGAATTTACAATCTACTCAAGTTCATGAGCTTAGTTTTCCCACTTAGACCATTTTGAGACCCACAACTTGAACCCCTAGTAATTGGCCTCGATATCCCATTTATAGAAGAATGGGAGCAATAAGCTTTAGGATGAACTACCATTTAAATTACATAATTTCATTTGGAACATATTTCATTTCAGGTTTAGATACCACCTAGATGGTTGCATTTAATCATTTCAGAACAAGGGAAAGCAAAAGACAAAAACTCCACGTATAGTCGGTTGAAGTAGACTAGCCAGCCTTCCAAAAGGTGTTGTTTGTTGCTAAAAAAACACCAAAATCCATTGTTCACATTGACCAAAGAATATTATCCAATAGCACCCAAGGAAAAACCTTATATACTAACCGAAAAAGGTATATTTTCCATCGAAGACACAAATTCCAACACCTCTCTTTCACACTAGCCAAAAAAATTTCCATGTCAACACCAAAGACAAAAAACCATATACATGCTAAAGAGGATGAGTTTTCTACAATTTAAATGGTGTCATCAAAAACAAAATAGCGCCAAGATGCTACTATGATTTGTTAGTATCAGAGTATGCTTGCTTGCTCTGTGTTCATGCTAAAATTGGAGGAGCTACTACTCCTGCCTCATCAAAATCCTCATATGGCACCAAAGAAAGAAGGTAATGGCCATACTATGGGTCAGTATCTCCTCCATCACCTGAATGGCTGTCTAAAACCTCAATGGGGGAGTTGTACCTCCCTAGATAAGCCTTGTGATACTTATTCTTCTTCTTTGCTTTCTTCTTAGGCTTAACTAATTCCTTCTTTTTAAACTTGACCAATTCTTCTGAAACAACCCTACTCCTGAAATTGTAGGTTCTTTTGACACCACCCTTTTTTATTTTTACCATGGGAACTCCTCCTACCATTTGGTGTTGTAGAAGCTCCAGATATTTCTTGTTTAGTTTCAAATATGTCCTCTTGAAATTCAAACACACTAAGTCTTCTAGACCTCCTAATTGGTTGGACATACACACCTGACTTACCCATTCTTACAGGACACAAGGTAAGGACTAAAAAATCTTAATTACGAGAAGAGTCATGATTTAGGAGCATCCCAGGTTGCAATAAATCTTGCATCAACCAAAAATATTTGCATTTCTTGCTCTTTTCTTGCATTTCAATAGTTAACTGTTAGGACCCAGTCTCAGTATTTCATACTGTATTGTAACTCATGAAACAAAATATATGATATTCATTGCAACATCTACATCATACCAATAATTCAAGTGTTTTGGAGATTTCGATATGAAGTTATCGCTAACAAAATATTAGGTGTAATTGGAAAAAGAGCATTCACCGACTAGTATTGACCTTTCATGTGTGTGGACCAATTTCGTTACTTGTGGAGCTTAAGAAACCATTTCATAAGGATGCACATGTATTCATTGAGGAACCTTCATTCTGATCCACATCATGTTTATCCAAGAATTAAAGAAGAACCATATGTTTTGGCTGACTCTTACATGTTTCATCAACTTTGGGGTGTGAGACCTCTTGACGCTGATGCATACCTTTTCTGGAGCTGGGAATTGATATATATAGGCATTATGTAGTTGCAGTAGGGGGGAGGTAAGAAGAAGTGGTGATATAGTCAGATAAAAGATAAATGAGGGTTTCAACCCACATGTAAGTCTGGGAATAGAACCGATTCATTCTGTACTTGTAAGCCTAGAGGCAGGGCATGTTGCCAGTGAATAATTGATCATTTTTCATGTGTGATTTTTGTTCCAATTCTTTGAATTTCCGTTGTGTTTACTATTCATGCGAGGTTGGACAATCCTATTCCGGGACCCTCCATCCTTGACTACACCAAGTGGTATCAGAGCAAGTTTGTGAACTCTGGGAGATGAGAGAAAAGTTGAGCAAGCCATTACGTAAGATCTTTGTGTGGACAGATCGCCGACTTGAGGCAACCTACTTGTGCTTGTCAACAAATCACTGATTTTGAGGCAATTGCAACCTTGTAGCCAGATTGTCAACTTGAGGCAGTTGCATCGGATCCTAGGAAGAGATGCCACTAAGGAGAATTCATACTAGTGTCAATGTTGCTAGAAAGATGGATGAAATGATGGAATTGATGTGAACAATGAAAGTAAGATTGGATGTTTTTGAAGAAGACCAAAGAAAGGGCTTAAACCCTAGACCTAATGATGATGAAGTTCAAGTTGCCAACCTAACTGAAGAAACCTCACAAGAGGAAGAATCAGATCAGATGAATATGTTGAAGGCTGTTTCAAAAATAGGAAAGCGACCTAGAATGGAGATTTTGAATTATACTAGTAACCTAAACCCCGAGGAGTTGATTGATTGGATAAATGATATTGAAGAATACTTAGAATATTAGGAAATTGAAGATCAGGATAGAGTGATATTTGCAGATACTAAGTTGAAAGGACATGAGCTGCAATATGGTGGAAGGAATTTGAATTGGAGAGGAACAAAAAAGGTAAAGAGAAGATTGTGAAATGGGATAGAATGGTGAGAAAACTGAACAAACACTTTATACCTACAGACTATGAGTTGGAGCTACTGAAGAGATTGCAAAACTTGAGGCAAAAGAAAAAAACTATGAAAGAATACACTGAGGAATTTCATAAGATCATTATCGAGACTGGATATAGTAAAGAAAGCAAGGAGAAAGTGGCAAGATATATCAATGGGTTGAGAATGAACATTCAAGAAGAGTTGAGTCTGGTGAGGATGAGTTTGGTAGAGGAAGTGTATCATCTTGCATTAAAGGTGGAGGAAAAGCTAAATAAAAGACATGAACAAAGGTAGAGAGGAAGAGGAGGTATATTTTAGAGAGGAAGATCACATTCTAGAGTAGAAAAACCATATGCAGAGCAACACAAGGATAAAGATTCATACCGCAAGGAAGAGATTGATTCAAATTCATACCATAAAGGGAGAGATGACAAAAATTCTTACCAAAACAATAGAGGAGACTATAATTCTTACCACAATGATGGATATCAGAGAGATGAGAAGGAATATGACAAGAGAACTTTCAAAGGAAGCCTTTTTAAGTGCGAAGAAGGACATAAAGCAGTTGAGTGTCGCCAAGAAAATAAGAAGGTTGAAAACCATGCAAGAATCGAATATGCGAAGGAAGAACCAACAGGACCACCAAGTTCTGGAGGAAGTCTTGAGAAAGGAGAATCATTATTCATGAGGAGAGCACTGTTCCAGAAGAAACAAGAACGTAAGGAAGCACTGTAGAGAAAATTTTGTTCCAGACTAGATGCAAAGAAGGAGGTAAGTCTTGCAAAGTTATCCTTGATATTGGTAGTATCGATAATCTAGTTTTTGAGGAAATGGTGACAAAGTTGAATTTGGAAAGAAGAAAACATCTGAAACCTTATAGGATAGCCTGGATTCAAGATGAGCACAAGATACTAGTAAGTGACTAATGTCGAGTAAAGTTTCATATAGGATCATGTATCATGATGAATTTCTATGCGATATTATGCCAATGGATGTATGTCATATGTTGTTGGGTAGCCCTTGGCACTATGATAAGAAAGCTATACATTATGGGAGAGAAAATACTTACACCATAACATCCAATGGAAAGAGAATCACCTTGACACCTTTGGAAGATGAACCTAAAAGTGAAGTATGTGGTACAACTAGAATCAATTTTAGTAGATGGAAGGAAATTTCAGGATGGATTGAGACATGAAAAAATGTGTTTTGCTAAATGATTCCAAGGAAGTGCGGAGCCCTTGATGAAGAAGAATCACCAGAGAAGGAATTCATTGAACTATTGATAGAGTACCAATATATTTTATCATAGAATGTGCATGATGGATTACAACCAATCTAGAGTATCAGTCATCATATGGACCTTATTCTAGGAGTGGCTAGTTTTCCAAACAAAGTTGCACACCGAATGACACCAACAGAGAATGCAGAGCTGAACAAACAAATACAACAATTGTTGAAGAAAGGATTGATTAGAGAAAGTATGAACCCATGTGTGGTAACAGTTGTACTTTCACCTAAGAAGGATGGAGAATGGAGGATGTGTACATATTCAAGAGCTATCAATAAGATCACAACGAATTATAGATTTACATTTCCTAGGATGGATGACACAATGGACAGTTTGAGTGGAGCAAAGTATTTTACCAAGATAGACCTAAAGAGTGGATACCATCAGATTACGATTAGAGAGGGAGATGAATGGAATAATTCTTTCAAGACAAATGATGGATTGTATGAGTGGTTGTTCAGTCCATTTGGAATAACTAATGCACCTAGCACATCTATGAGACTGATGAATGAAGTCTTGAAGAAATTCTTGTGTAAGTTTGACATTGTTTACCTGGATGATATTCTGATTATTAGTAAGACTAAGGAAGAACATTTGGAGCACATCAAAAAGTATTTCAGAGGCTAAGGGAAGAGAAATTGTTGATAAACATCAAGAAATGTAGTTTCATGAAGGAAGAGCTAGTGTATTTAGGATTGGTGATGTCTGCGGAAGGTTAGAGAAATAGTTGAATGACCTACACTTGTGAACATTAGAGAGGTAAGATCATTCCATGGACTAGCAAGATTTTACTAGAAGTTCATTAGAAGTTTTAGTAGTATTTTCACACCTATGATAGAGACAATGAGGGGTGACCGAAAGGAATTCAAGTGGACATCTAGAGCACAAAAGAGTTTTGAGTTGTTGTCAAAGCAGAAGGTGACAAAACAACCTATGTTAGCACTACTAGACTTTGATAAGATATTCCAAGTAGATTTTGATGCTAGTGGAAGTGCAATAGGAGCTTTGCTGAGTTAGGAAGGGACACTATTAGCTTATTTTAGTGAGAAATTGAATGATGTGAGGAGAAGATATTCAGTTTATTATTAGGAATTCTATGCAATAATAAAATCCTTGAAGAAGGGGAGACATTACTTGTTGACTAATGAATTTGTGTTGCATACGGATCATCGAGCTTTACAATATTTTAATAGTCAAGGGAAGTTGAGACACAAACACATGAGGTGGGTAGAATTCTTGCAAAGTTACACATCTGTGTTGAATCACCAGAGTGGAAAATCCAACAAGGTTGCAGATGCATTGAGAAGGAGAAGGAGTTCGTTGATAGAGATGAGAACTGAAGTATTAGGTTTTGAAGAACTGAAGCATATTTATGAGGATGACATCGATTTTTCTGAGGCATGGAAGGCTTGCAAGGAACCTTTAGAGACTAATAGAAGAAAATGGTTGGATTATTTCATTTAGGAAGGTATGTTATTTAGGAACAACCAGTTATGTATTCCTAGAAGTTCAATGAGAGTAATTTGATCAAGGAAAAGCATTTTGGAGGATTAGCAAGACATTTTGGGATTGATAAGACTGTGGCAGTGGTGGGTGAGAACTATTTTTGGCCACAGTTGTATAAAAATGTCAGGAAATATATTCAAAGTTGTAGGATTTATCAAGTTGCAAAGGGAAACATTCAGAAACTAGAATGTATAAACCCTTGAAAATACCAAAGAGACCATGGGAAGAAATTAGCATGGAATTTTTGTTGGGATTACCGAAGACACCGAGAGGATCTGACTCTATATTTTTGGTTGTGGATAGAATTTATAAGATGGTGCATTTCATACCTTGTAAGAAGACTAATGATGTAGTACATGTTGCAAACCTATTTTTCAAGGAAATTGTGAGATTACATGGACTACCAAAGAGTATAGTATCAAACAAAGACACTATATTCATTGGATATTTTTGGAAAACATTGTGGAAGAAGATGAAGATGGGTTTGAAGTATAGTTCAACATTTCACTCATAGACAGATGGACAAAAAAAAAAGTGGTAAATAGGAGTTTGGGGAATTTTTTGAGGTGTTTGACAGAAGGTAAACCAAGAAATTGGGACTTGATACTACCACAAGTAGAATTTTCATACAAAAAATCAGTAAATCGAAGCACAAGGAAGACACTATTTGAAATTGTGACAGGACAGAAACCTAGAGGAGTAGCGGAGTTAAGGGATATCAATATGGAGAAAAAAAGGAGTGCAAAGGCAGAATAATTTGCAGGATTCATCGAGGCAATCCATACTCAAGTTAAGGAGCATCTAGAGAAGATGAACAATACATATAAGGAGAAAGTACATAAGAAGAGAAGACATAAGGTGTTTGTAGTAGGAGAGGAAGTAATAGTATATCTAAGGAAAGAGAGATTTCCAGTTGGGACATATAATAAGTTGAAGATGAAGAATTTTGGACCTTGTAAAATCATTAGGAGGTTTGATTCAAGAAATGTATATGAGGTGGATCTACTAGAGAAATTTGGCATATCACCTATATTCAACATTGCATACCTATATTAGTATCATGAAGGAGAGTCACTAGAGGATAGAGTAGTTGGTTTTTTGGACCATATAGCACACCATCCGAAGGAAATTGAGGAAATTTTTGGACAAAAAAGTTGGATGTAGTACCAGAGGAAGGCAATACAAGGAATATCTAGTCAGATGGAAAGGAAGACCAAAGGAATATTCATCATGGATTTCTGGGGATGAGGTGAACCGTATCGGTTTTCCTCTAGTCCCTAGAAAGTGAGAGGCTCAATTTTCTTCAACCTAGGGTGTATGATGTAGGAGCATCCCAGGTTGCAAGAAATCTTGCATCAACCAA
The DNA here is from genome assembly GCA_007115665.2 of Sequoiadendron giganteum. Classification (NCBI taxonomy): domain Eukaryota; kingdom Viridiplantae; phylum Streptophyta; class Pinopsida; order Cupressales; family Cupressaceae; genus Sequoiadendron; species Sequoiadendron giganteum. The sequence continues at coordinate 596,578,295 of CM021107.1, forward strand.
AATTATTTGCATTTCATGCTCTTTTCTTAAATTTTAGTAGTTAACTGTAACAACCCAGTCTCAGTCTTTCATATTGCATTGTAACTTGTGGAGCAGGATATATGATCTTTATCGCAACTTCTACATCAGACCTAGAATTCAAATGTTTTAGACATTCTAGTACGAACTTATCACTAACAGAATATCATATGTAATTGGACAAAGAGAATTCACCGACCAGTCTTGACCTTTCGTGTGTGTCGACCTATTCAATGACTTGTGGAGCTTAGGAAACCATTTAATAAGGATACACATTCATCAAGGAACCTTCATTTTGATTTGCATCATGTTTATTCAAGATTTAAAGAAGAACCATATGTTTTGGCCAAATCTTACACATTTCATCAACTTTGGGGTATGATACCTCTTGAGGCTGACACATAACTTTTCTGGAGCTCTAGGAATTGATATATATATATAGGCATTGTGTAGTTGCATTAGGGGGAGGTAAGAAGAAGTGGTTACATAGTCAGATAAAAGATAAATAAGGGTTTTGGCCTGCATGTAATTTTGGGCATAGCGTCAAATCATTTTGTACTTGTAAGCCTAGAGGTAGAGCACATTGCAAGTGAATAATTGATCATTTTTCATTTATTCATGTGTGATTTTTGTTAAATTATTTGAATTTCTGATTTTTTTACTCTTGCTGCGAGGTTGGATAGTCTTATTCTGGGACCCTCCATCCTTGACTGCACCAACTCACCAGCCTAAGCTCTTGAATTGAAATTGCAGGAAAGAAAACCCTCAAACCTAGACAATTTCTACTAGCCCCAGTGACAATTACAGACAAGAAAAACTCTTACTATCCCAGAAATATGAAACTCTTAAACCAACTAATGCATGAATCAAACATAACTCATATGAAATTAATTTTCTCAGGATAAATACTTCAATACCTCTATAATTAAAAGACTAAGACTCACACGCTTCCTCTTTGGCTCACACTTCTCAGTTCTTTATGGCTTCAAATGGTGAGATAATAGTAGGTAATTCACATTAGGTAGAAAAATTAGGAGAGTGTAGCCATTAATGATCAAGGAGAGCCTCAGGCAAGTGAGTTGACAACTTAGCAACTCAATTTTGGTTCTAGACTGTCGATCTTTCTAGATTTAAAACACCATCAATGGCGATCCTCAACCATCACTTCTATCTTTTATAACTTGTGCCTCAAAAATGGTGATACCACCTCAAAAAGTTGCCACTTTTACCATTAATTTCATTAGTCATATTTAATCTGAATATGAACAAGTTAACATACACATAATAATAATATTGTACATACTAACAACTTTATATATATAAATATATAAATATTATTCTATGCTTATGTATACATGTATGCATACATGTATTTATGTATATAACTTATATATGTATACATTTGATTGTACAATCAAGCACATACATATTTACTTATCTTATCAATAGGAGATATATACATGTGATGAATAGATACAAATACATCCATTCTATGTGTTCTTACCTTATTGATACAAGCATAGCAATATTTGGAAGAACTCATAACCTCTAAACATATAAACATCATCCAAGCATGCATTCAACAACAATCAAGACCCTTAATAATGAAAACACTCATGCTAAGGATGAATTACCAATTCCAAAACACAACGACTAGACTCAACCATTCTACTGTGAGTGTGTTTAAGCTCATATAGGCTAGATTACTGGTTACTCGACCAATCACTTCTCCTGAGTGATACTTCCCCTCCACTTGGAGCAATGAACATGTCCCTACAAACAACTCAACACACTTGCAATGGTAGTTTAAATACGTTCACAATCAATCCATATGCATCATAAATTAATCATATTCATAAATCAATAAGTGTAAACATATTTACTCTTCAAATCTATATTAAGCATTTATCAATAGTTTCACATAATAACTATTCTAGTATTCCATTCTTTTATCAAGTATATCAATCTCATGATTGCATTTACCATCTTATTTACTTGTGAAGGTAAAAGTAAAATAGTAACAACTAGATGGGGTGTAACAAATGTGTATGTATATATTTTCACCAATTTTTTGTTTTACTATAAAGATTATTTGTTAGAGACTTAAAGAGAGCTAAGACAAAAGAAATAAAATGACAACACTGCAACACTCAATCTTGCATTTACTTCATCCGCCCACATTTACTTCATCTCCCCCCATCATACAAAAATGATATAATGCATTAACACTCCTGCGAGCAAGCACTTACCATTCAAATTATGTGTCTTGAGACATCCCTAGCATCCGCAAATCCAATTCACGGCTGCGCTGACAAAAATATCGGTGGAAATTTCAAGCAAATTATTAGACAATGGTTGTTTCGACAATAAAAATTAATCAAAGTATACTTTCCCACACTACAACACTCAATATTGCATTTACTTCATCTACTCCCATCATACAATAACAACAAAAAATGCATTAACACTCTTGCAAGCAAACACTTACCATTTAGCTTCTGTGTATCGACAACACCAACTCCACCACTGCCAACCCACATAATTACAAATTACCTCTAGGTATCTTTTTATCACCATCCCATCTTTTTAAAGTTGTTACACCCAAAAAATGCCACAATAGAATAAATCATATATGAAAACACTGAAATTTTCCCTACTTCCCTGTTGCCAGATATATGATATCACTCCATTAAATTTATGATGGGTCTTTCATACTTTTCCTTGCTCGGGGGTTTGGCTAGAGCCCATGTGGCTTTATCAAGCGAATATGGCAAGGCGGAGAATGAGCATGGGTTTTCTTCTTTTGCCTTGCATCATCATATATTGACTACTACAAGTAAATAACATACTCTATTCTTCTAGCTACATTTCTCCATGCTTATACAACTATCCTTTCAACTTGCCAAATCAATTATTTAATCCCAATTCTTTATGACATACCTATTTTCTCTATGTTATGACAACAATTATATGATGCAATAATCTATCCAAAATGTGTATAACACCACATAATTAATTATAAATTTGAGCTACATTGCTTGGTATTCAATATTATGGATAAATCAATTATGCAAAATACCCATGTAAAACGACTTACAAATTCCAGAGCACAATAGTTTTAAAAACCTTAAATCTACTATAGAATAGACCCGAGGGAAAGGATTCTTACAATACTCTAGTACCGAACCAACACTGCAATGGCTCTTTTGTTAATGCAACTTAATCAATATATTTTCTTGCCATATAAACAAAACAACAATGACAATTAACAGTTTTTTATAAGGAGCTTCAAACAGATGAGGGAAAAAGAATATCATGCAACATGTTGGTACAAGACAAGCAGTCTATGTAACGGTTGTAAGAGGTATTAGGATAATGCTTAAGAATCAAATTTATGTGGTTCTTCAATGTTTTCCTAATATTTCTCTTACAATTTAACTATCTCTCTATAATATTTAGTTTCAAATAATAAAGCTCAAATTTAGAATATATGCATGTTTATGTGTATTTATGTATATATATGTATGTATATATTTGTATGTATGCATATATATGTATATAAATATATATCATCTTGGCATTGTGGTGCGATGGTGCAGTAGGAAGTAAATGCAATATTCAATGTTGTAGTGTGGGAAAGTATACTCCAAAATATGCAAGATAAAATATATAGATTCAGTTGCATTGTGAGAAGATCCATTATGGCATTATGAATATTGTACACATATTGAACAATTAAATGCTTTGTTCTTAACAACATCTCAATTCTATATCATTCAATGTTATGGTTGTATTGTAGCAATTTTACTCACAATGTAGAAAAGGGTTAATTAATGAATGATAAGCTTAGGAAAGGGTGAAAATATCTTACAACACTTTACAACACCTTGGCCCAAGGCTTGGAAATGGCTAAAAGGGTGTTTTTTAGGTGTATTGTGTTGAAAGGGTCTTAGAAAAGTGATGAAATGTGTTACAACACTTCACAACACCTTAGTAAAACATTGTTAGAATGTTGTTGAATTTTAAGCTTACAAGATTGAATCAAGGTAAAACAAGGCCAAAATCTAATGGAAAAGGCCAAAATGAGTGAAAAAGTGCCAAAGACTACACTTTTTGGTGACACATTTAGCCCCCACTTTAGTGAGAGTATGAACTTGCTTCAAATTCACACTAAAGTAGCTGAGTCATACACGTTGAGTGGGAGCCAATGTAATCATTATAGTAAGATGATATGACATCAACCGAGAGGGATGATCAAGCCCCTAGGATCAAGATCCTATGGAAAATAGGACATAAACATAAAATATCACACAAGGGGTGATGTGAAAGGGTGGAGAAAATTTGGATCAAGCATCAACTATATGTATAGCTAGTTGTGGATCAGATCTAGGTTGTTTGTCTGAAAGAGAAGGATGTACTCACTCTGGGCTGATGAGACTTTCGGTTGTCTTCCAGGTGAGAATTCCAAAAAGGTGAGAGATACATACACTCTGGTTGTATACACTCACACACACAAAGGTGGCTATGGGGAAATTTGTGTGGCTAGTTGGGCTTCCCACTCAACCATACCAAATTTGTACTCCCTGACAACTTTGATAAGGTGCCACAAAAGACAAGGGTGCGATTGATGAGAAAAGAAAAGCCTTGGATGCTTAAAACTCATGAACAAGTGCAAGATGGCACCACAAGAATGCAAGTTGTGTTATGCAAGGTGGCCATGTATGCATGAACGCGAAAAAGGGTGCAAAATGAAAAATGTGAAAAGAGTGTTCCAAGGAGTCTTCTATAGTTCATATGAGGTCTTTGACTTAGGGAAAATTTTGTGTAATGTCTCCAAAAGAGGAACAATCAAAGGATAAAATATTCACAACTTAGGGGATGCAGTGCATCGCATTAGGCCACTAAGAGGAATGTAATATGCTAAGATGATTCACGCTTATGAAAGACATTACACCAAATGTCATCCAAAAAGTGAGAAAACACATCATGTGAAGTGACAAGGCTACACTTAGGAAACATAGACAAAGAGAAATAAATGCAAATGCAAAAAAAAATGATTCCAATGTATGCCCCCACTTTAAAGGGGTTTCTACACATCGTTCTATGAGCAATCGCTTCAAAGTAGAGAAAGACATAAATGCAAAAGAAAAAAGAAAGATATGACAGCCTACTTGAAAATCCTAATGTCAGGTGATAGGCACCCAAGAGAGGCTATTTCATGTAAAGGAAAAGAGAAAAGAGAAAAAAAAAGGGGGGTTTCCCCCAAAATGAAAAACCACAAACACATAAGGGATCTATGGATTCGGGGTCAGTATGTTCGTTGCTACAATATTTTGTGTAAAGAGATCAGAACTATCATCATCTCCCCAAATACATAGAGTTGGAAGAAGGACACAAAGAGAGCGAAAACAAAAGAAAAGAAATAGTTGGTTTTGGGTCAACATGGAACAGTCATGAGGTGTCTCAACACTTTGCATCATCCCCAAAAGGACATGGAAAGCAAAAGAAAAAGAAAAATGAAAAGGTGCCTTGTTTTTGAGTCAACATGAAGGAGACATTGTGGTCTCAATCCCTTGCATCATCCTCAAATGGAAGGAAAAAATCATAAAAGAAAGGGAAATGACGTCATTTGGGTCAACATGAAGGAGACATTGCAGTCTCAATGCCTTACATCATCCCCAAATGAAAGGAAACAAAAAGGAGAAAAAAGGAAAAGAGGGTCATTTGGGTCAACATGAAGGAGACATTGTGGTCTTAATGCCTTGCATCATTCCCAAATGAAGATAAAAAGAGAAAGCGAAAGATGAAAAGTGAAACAAATGTACGACATATAGAAGAAATGAGATACATATAGAAGAATGTCACAAGGAAAGAGAACATCAAACAAGATAGGGGATACATGGCACACAAACAAACACAAAAATAAAAAGAAACACAACTATCTAGGTAAGTGCACGTCACTCATCAAGCAAGTCATCGACCTCCCAATCTTGCTTAGTGTGAAACTCGGGAGGGCGACTAGTGAGAGGGACAAAAACAATCACTGAACTAGCATCAAAATCCATACGTGTTTGAGGAGAAGTCTCGTGAAAGATCATAGAAGAGGAAAATAGTGAATTCAAGTTATGGTGTACCTCTTCATCAATCTTATCATTCTCCTCATCGTCATCATCTAGGTTGATGACAATGGTAGGGAAAATGACAATTTTGGCAGTAGCCTACAACATGGGTGGTGATGTAGGAGTGGGATCAAGCTATGGGGGTGAAGGAGGAGGGTTATCAAGCACTATATCTAGTACATGTGGGTCATGAGTTTGCATAGGGTCACCCTCATTAGATTGGCGAGCAAGAGCAAGATGGTGATGCCAACGTGCCCTAGCTTCTTTATTCCTTTTGGATTTTCTATCAAGGTGCACGGGTGAAGGAGTGGGATGGTCCACTGTAGGATGCTTGGTGTCCTTGAGAGGAGGGTCAAGAGGAACTATGGGTGGCTCATCCATTTTATCATTAGCTTCATGTAATCTTGTTTAGTGCGAGGGGGGAGAACGAAGTTTTTATCATGATCCCTAGGCCTCTTGGATGATGTGGAGGATGTTTCGGGTGTGGGTTGACTAGTCATATCAGATTCAGGTGGCAACATGGCTTCATCAAGGATGGGTGAGTTTGAGGTAGAAGGAGGGATGTTGCATAGAGATAGTTTAGAGATCTTTATGGCTTTAAAATTTTGATAGGCAATAAAGAAAAAGTCACATCTATGGGTGATGGGTTCCATGGGCTCAAACCAGAAGGCTTCCAAGGAAAATTTACCCTTGGAGGATAAATAATTAAATCCACTATGGTGGATAGTGAATATGTTGTTAACAAGAAACTTCACATACTTGTGGACAATAAATGGGACCAGTTTCATTGAATGAAGCCACAGGTGGCCAAGTTGCAATCAAAATTGATCCGATTGAGGTATGATGGAGAGGGTAACATCTAATGTCTTTAGACCTATTTGTAATGGGAGGGCAATCGATCCAATCATCAGGCACACAAAGCCATTATGTGTTTTGATCCAAGCAATAAGGTGATTATAGACATCTTGATCAATATTATGTAGTACTAGAAATTCTTTGGTGATTAAGTTCTCACCACATGTGAGATCTATGAGTATCCCATTAGTGGGCTTATCATAAATTTGACCAACAATGTAGAGAGGGCCATCAAGGAGATTTCTCAGTATATCATGTACCAAAAAGGTCATCTCAAGAGGTCCTTTTGTTGGGCCCTTACGATGGATAACGTCTATTTCTCCTACCATTTCATTAATAGGTGTGACATGGGTTACCATGGGAAGAGAAATAAAATGTAGATCTTGTGAATCTACATTCATGACATCTAGTGGTGAAGTTTCACTTGTTTTGACAAACAACACATTATTTTTGGGCATGGGGTTGGTGAATATTTGCATGTTTTGGTTATTGGGTTCCACAAATTTATTACTTTTATCATTAACACCAACAACATATAAACGACCTGAATCAATGAGGTATTGCACCAGGTGCTTTAGATAGTTGCATTATTTAGTGTCATGTCCATTTTGGAAATGAAAGTAACAATAAGCATTGGAATTATAAGAAGGAGGTAATTTTTTATTGGGATCAGGTGTATGAATGAGAGGTAAAGAGATCATATGTTGTTGAAGTAATTGGGTCATGGTGTTATGAAGGGTGTTGAGTAAGGGTGTGAAGGTACACTTAAGATCACCATAGTTAAAGGGAATGGAAGACCTAACGTTGGCCACTTGGTTATTAGTAGGTGAGGGAGTGGGGGATGAAGGGATAAATTATAGAAATCCTTTATTTGGTTTACGAAATGGTTGAGGATTGGGTTGGGAAGAAGTATCAAAATTCTCAACTTGACTGAAAGTGGACCGTTAGTCATGACTATTAGTGGAGTTATGATAGTCACAAAGTGCCTGGCACAAGTGCATAAAGGATGGGAAGTTCCTTAGTGTGAGATTATCTTGTAGGGGTGGCACAAGGTTTTTAGTGAACATCTTTTGTAGATGGGTGTCAAGAATTTTGACATCGATTAAGGAGTATAGAGCCTGATAATGAGAGATAAAGTCAATTATCTTCTCGTTATTGTCTTGTTTGCATCTCATGATGTACACCAATGTTTTATGTGGGGCCATATGAACTTGGAAGTGATTAATGAAGGTATCCACTAGTTCATTAAATAAACTAATGAAATTATTAGGCAAGGAGGAGAATCAATCCAGGGCAACATATTTGAGAGTCCTTGGAAATAATTTGGCTAGTAACTTGTCGTCAAGGGAAAAGTCAATACAGAGGGGAGTATAGGCATTGACATGGTTAGAAGGGTCTCCATCCCCTCCATACTTTTTGAATCTAGGAATCTATATCCCGTGTGGCAAGGGAGTGCTTAGGATGCCAAGGGATAACAAATTACTATGAACATAGTGGGTAGGGAAGCCGTACTGTCTTTGGTTGATGGTGGATATCTTTTGTTGCATGGAGGTTATAGTGTGAAAATTTTGTGTAATAAGAGGGTCAGTGTAGGTACTATGAGGTGGATGAGAGAGAGGTGAAGGGGTGAGGGTGGCAGAAGGTGAAGTGGTAGTGATAGTAAGGGTAGGGACAATGGAAGAGGTGGGGGGATGAGATGCCACAAGATAAGTAGAAACACTAGTAGGAATGTTGAGGGGAGGTACCACATTACTAAGTAGTGGCACTGTTGTTGTTACCTGAGGAGAGGCCTAACATGTAGAAGAGGCATGATTTTTATAGATTTTCATTATCTTATTCATGACACGTAGGTCATTATCAAATTCAAGGAGGTGGTGAAGGTGCTCTATGGCAGGGATGGCGGTACCAAATACTTGCTCAAGGCTTATTTCATGTTGAAAATCAGCTAAGGCAACATGGATATGAAAGACCTTATCATGTGGGAGGTCATCGGGTTTGTGATCATCAAATATGTCTCCTAGGCATAATGAATTGATAAGGATGGTTTCTAAGCCTACTGTACCATCGACAATACTTGGAGTTGAAGTTAGAGGGATCCCAAGATCTACAACAATAGTGTTGTTGTTAGATGCCATGATCCTAGGACTTCATCTCACAACGATATCGACAAAGGAACACTAAATTCTCCTACAAGATTCCCTAAGGATGGGGTGTAGACTAAGGCAATGCAAGAAAAGGTGAAAAAAGTGCATATAACTAAAATTTTGGAACAAAAAACAGAAATGCAAGCCCAGGTAACTGTAAGGCAGGAAATTCTAGAAACTTGCTAAAAATTTCATAGTGAACAGTGCCAAAGGACTAGGTCACCCAGTGTGGTAACTTAGTCCCAATAGGGTTGTTTTGGAAAAAAATTAGAATTTTTAACTATGTTTTTATGCCTTTTCTAATTTTCTGGTGCAAACAAAAACTGGAAATGCAATTTTTTTTGTATTTTCTGACTTAAAATGTAATGCAAAGTGCAAGGTTACCATGAATTTTCACTAATACACTTTTTCCACTAAACCTAGGATGCAAACAATGCAGATTTTTCAATTCAATGCAAGCTATCTCTAAGATGAAATACAAAAATCATAAATCTAGAAAATCGTCTACGGTCAGGTTCACTAAAATGAACCACCAAAAATAGGACTTTCTGACCTAGGGCAAGAGGATTCCCTATACTAGGCCCTCAGGGTTTTTCACTCTAGGAGTACTTGATGTGTAGGAATGGTACTCTTGCCTCTTGGTGGTTATGGGATTTTTGGTGGTTGCATTCAAAAGGAAGGGGTTGATTGATGATGGTTGTGATATGTGTGTGTTGTGTGGATGAAAGTGAAGTAAAATGATACTAAACTAATGTATGAAATGTAAATAAAATAAATCTAAACTAATGCAAACTAAGTAAGCTATTTTCCCTAAATGAATGCAATATAGAAAGTAAATGGATGGTTGAGATCTTGTACACCTGGAAGTGTGATGTTATAGATGAGAGGTTCTAGAATGTTATGGAAAATGTCTGAAATCAACAGAGGGACACTTTCGCTAAGTTGGGCGACCTAGTTCTCCAGCTAGGAAACTTTGTTGGAACAGGTTTTGGGGAAAAGGGTACCCAGAAATGAAAAAACCTTTTTCCAGGCTTAACACAAGGACAAGGTCACCAATAGTGGCAACCTAGTCCTATTGATGCTTTCTGAGGATTTAGGTTCTGATTATATGGGTCTCGGTTGATGTTTCCCTTTCCTGCAGCAGATTGTGTATGAAACTCCCAAAAATGACCTGTAGCTTGTCTTTTTTCTCTCACTTAGGGTTTGATGCCTTTATGTGACTTGAGTAGGATGATTTTACTTTATCCAACACTTTTTACTTCACCAAATTTGAGTACCAAACCTGCAAACACATACAAAGACCAAGAGATTTTTGGGGTTAGGGAATAGGGATTTTCCTAAGTCAAACCCCTTTGATGGTAGCTAAACCCAAATGAGAAACAAATCAAAGGAGAGTAAGATTGAATAATCAACTTGATGGAAACACTTACCAAACCTTTGTTGTTGATGTTCTACAACATGAAAGTACAACTCCAATGGAAGTAGCTTGTAAAACCCTTATGCTTGATTGCTTGCTTTGGAAGATAGGAGTGCTAGAGTGCTTGTGATGAGATGTAAAAATGAGCTTGGGAGAGAGAAAAATGGAGGTGAAAACCCTTATTTGTACATGTAAAACCCTATTTTTTTCCCGAAATGCAACCTAATAGGTCGACACTAGGGTTTAGGAGGCAAGATTCCCGTGAGATTTTATTTTAAATTTGAGTTTTATGCCAAAAGGGACCAGGTCACCCAAAGTGGCGACCTAGTCCACTTGGGCAATTTCAAGTGGTGGTTGGGAATTAATTAATGTTTAATGAAGTTATTTAGCTTTGCATCCCCAAACACACTTAGGTTGGGACTAAAAGTACATTAAGGGGACAAATTAGCATAAGAAAAGGGTTAATTAATGGATGATAAGCCTAGGAAATGGTGAAAATGTCTTACAACACTTTACAACACCTTGGCACAAGGCTTGGAAAGGGGTAAAAGGGTGTTGTTTAGGTGAATTGTGTTGAAAGGGTCTTAGAAAAGTGATGAAATGTGTTACAACACTTCACAACACCTTAGTAAAACATCGTTAGAATGTTGTTGAATTGCAAGCTTACAAGACTGAATCAAGGTAAAACAAGGCCAAAATGAGTGAAAAGGTGCCAAAGACTACACTTTTTGGTGACACACTCATGTTGCCTCAAAACAAGGTGTACCTTCTAATTCAATTATTCTAACAATGCAAAATATGTGTATCATTTCATTGCATTCTTCTTCTAACCCATAAATCACAAGCACAAAAATGGTTTTATTCCCAAAATTATCGAGTAGATACTACTTATAACATCTTTATTTTTTGAAAAATTCATTTGTGATGACCACTATAACTAATATTCAAATAAAAAATAACTTTTTTAAAGAATATTTTTTATTCAATGTTAGTAATAAAAGAGACGACTATACTAATGGAATGAATTTTTTTAAAGAATAATTTTGTATTCAATGTTAGTAATAAAAGACGTGACTAATAAGTCTTTAAAAAAGGAGAATCCTTTAATGTTCGATACATGACTAGATCAGATTCGCCTAAATTTTATATATTATAGTAGAAATCTATATTAATTTGCCAATAGTGTGTCATAATTATTAGTTTCTTTAGAACCATATTTCTAATATTTAGTTTCTACCATTGGTTTGTAATATAATATAATGGCCATTGTTGTAGTCCATCAGTTAAAATGTACCCATGATCTATAATGCTCATGGGGCCCATAATTTTGGGTCTTATGATCATTATAGATTGTGGGTACATTTTACCTCAAAGAGTATAATGAAGGTCATTGGATCAATGATAGAAAAGCAATTTTGAGCCCCATGAGAAATACAAATTGTGGGTACATTTTACCTTGTAGAATACAATGAGGCCCATTAGTGGCAATTAAATATTATTGTCTACCCCTTAAACCCATCAATAATATCCACCCTTGGGACCCTACTTTTCCATGAGAATTATTTTTAGATTGGATGGATCCACCATCTTGATTAATGCATTTAACTATTATTTTTCAAGATTCACCAAAATTTTCTACAAAATTTTAGCGATGTGAAAAAATTGCCAACAAAATTAATATTTTTTTCAAAAAAAGTGAAATATTCGCTAATTTTTTATCTTTTTGAGGGGAGTTTCTTAAAGTTTCACTGAAATCGGACAAGTGGACTATAACATCATGTTTATAATGCTTTACAATGCTCAAATTAAATGAATATATATAAAATTATCTGATTTATAATATGTTTAGGTTAGGCTATTAAAATTTAACTTTGAATTCTACGTAATGTCCAAATTCATAAGATCCACCTCCTACTATAAACTAAACTCACGTTGTTTCATATTGCCTTATTAGCATGTCGTACCTTCCTTGCACCAATCAAACAATTGCAAATATTATAGGTTATTTTTATCTCTTGTTGCACTACAAAAAAAGAGTCTACTGCACACTACCCATTCAATAGCCATTTGTGGTGCACCCTATCAGTTTATTGTTGCATGCATGTGCATCTAAGTTCTAGTTATTTTTTCTTTCAAATATTTTTCTAAACTGCATATATGTTGTGGTACCATTATAGTGTTACTCTCTCCTACTAATTCATCTAAGATAAATTTATTTATATACAATATCAATATAATAATTTTATTTTATTAGTTAAATATTTAGAATATCAAAATAAAATATAATTATATGAATTATAGGGAAAAAAAAATTATTATGAAGATTATTTTTTCTGAAAAAAATATATTTTTTGTATTTTTTGTATTATTCTAAACTCTTTTTAATTTAAAATTTTTGAGTTCAAAAAGTGCATGGCTATAATGTGGCTCAAAATTAATTTACACAAACTTTTATTTAGCATAGATTTTACTATATTTATTAATTAGTTGAAATTCATTATTTTAAATAAATTGAATTTCAATTAATTAATAAATATAGTCACATGCATCCTGAATGCAGATAGTGAATGTTGAAATTCATGGTGATGGTGAATTGGAGTAAACTTAAGTAATCAATAGAAAAATTCATTTATTTATTTTATTCTAGATTATAAAAACTATTTTTATTGAACTAAATTTATGTTCAAGGAAAAAGATAATGGCTACATAATAATAAAAAAAATCAATTTCATTTAATTTCAATTTTTTATTATTAAATATTAATATGAGAAAAGATTATTATTAATTTTTTATTTTTATATGCAAATGGTTGTCAAATTTAAGATTAAAGGTAAGTTTTTTTATTAGCATGGTCACACCATTACATTTTAGCCCCTTCTCATTCTAGAATGCCTCTTAGTATTAAAAATGTTGTAACAACCTCGGTGTTCTACTCAATAAAATTCCAGTATTTTCACCTTAAGTGAATAATTCACCATTCCATGACTTAGCAATGAAATTTTTTCTTCCCATAATGTAAACTACATGCATAATTGAAATAACACTAATTCCAAATTGTCATTGCATTCCAATGTAATCTTACAAATCTTTCCATAACATAGATGTCACAATGAATGAACTCAAGTATATTATTCATGAATACATTCGTCCATTTATATGGGTGCATAATACATACATAGCTCCTCTGAGCTTTATCTGGAAATAAATATACAAATTGGTCCTGATGTCACTGCATAGATGCATACATTATGAATGTCCTTGCTTGCTAGTGCAAACACTCTAGACAATTTCCCCCGATACTGGTGCAAACATCCGCAAACCTCGGCTACCAACTGATGAGGATAAGCATCACTCAAGTGCTTATTTTCCAATCACATACTCAAATGTGGTCCCCAACACATCTATCACATATGAAAAGATGGCCCTACCCTTCGACAAAGAGATTGGTTGGAAAACCTCATATCAATAGCCTATTTAAGCTTAGTGTTGTGTCCTACATGACTAGAACTTGTAAACTCACAATCTAGGACTAGCATGCATACCAATGGATCACGGTGAACTGATAGTGTAAATAGTGGCTACTTACACTACTCTGGCCAAATTTTTCTCACTTGGTACTTTGAGTTAAGGTCATTCTATTCACATACACTTCTAAAGCTCATTTTGGATCTTGACTATTCATATAATATGCCTAGGTAATTTCCTTAAGTAATCCCTAACCCCATAAATTTCCCTTTCCAAAAACACTATGATATCTTATGGATGTTCCCATCCTTGGTATAATATAAGAGCTTTCTTATTCCATGAGTTAACTATACATAAACAAGCCATTCATTATAAAAGACAATCTAGTTTCAAGTATAACTTATAATCTTGAGTATAGCTATATAAGATTCTTCTATTCATATATTAATTATTCATAAATAATTGTCTCCAATCAGTAATATATCACATTAATAAGTGGTTCTCATCAAGAGAATAGCACATCAGTGATTGACCTCAATTGAAGAATAATCATAGCAATAGATGCTTCCCTTCGAGAGTGTAACCCCTCAATAAAAGATTTATTCAAAGTACAATCTTGTCAAAAATATTATTTTATTTCAGGAGTATAAAGAAATTAACCAAATAGCCACTTTAACTCATTAGGTAATCCCACCTACGTCTCCATACACATAGTATCTCATAAGCTCAAGTGATTTACTAAATCTCTAAGGTGAGTCTCAACCTCAATATAAACTAATCTTAGGATAAAGTCATCAACCAATGATTAGCCCAATTATATAGGTTACTCTAACCTCATGTATTGAAATCAAGACCGAGTGTACCACCCAACCCGTTAAGCTATTCCCAACCTATGGGTATCAATGAGTATTCAAGTACTTATCCCTAGGGTAACCCACTAGCCATACAATATAATCAAATAACCTAGCTATGAGTAACTCTTAAGCTATCTTGGTTTAATGATATCTAGTGTAATAATAATACTAATGAAAAACAAATCCTCCTTTCATGGATTAATTACAAACATTCCACAAAATAGTATAACAACTTCTAATTCTTTTTTAAAGCAATACTATTTCCCTTAAATGCAAGTATTCACAATAGAATAATTAAAGAAATCATGAAACGATCTTTCCAAATCTAAGACAAATAAAGGAAGATTATCCTCATGCCTATTTTTTCTTATACAATCAATTAGATGCAACTCATCTTTCCAAAATAGCAACTACCTTGGCTTTGATCTCTCCAGTGATGCTACAATAAACTTATATCTCACAAGTTGATAATATACTTCTCTCAATATGCTAATACTCTCACAAATACTCAAAGCTCTCTCTCAAAATATAGTAGAATAATGTAGATAAGAAATGCATAGAAAAAGTGTATGAAATGCTAAGCATAATGCATCCCAAGAGAGATATTTCTTCTCTATTTATACAACAACAAAGAGACTTCACAACCTGTTGGTTTTTTTTACTACAACCCAAGCAAACTTCTCAAGAGTTTCTATAAACTTGCCACATTCAATGATAGAAGTCTAGGAAGCGTTTGGCCAACTCGACGAGAAAAAGCGATAAGGCTAATTCTCCTACACTTCGGGCTCTGTAAGACCCAGGAGGGTACTTCCTAAAATGTTCTCTTTAAATACAACATTAAACAATTCATTTGCACATTGATAAAAAAAAATAGATTACCCATTTATGCTAAAAGGATGCAATCCTTCAAGAAATTGGCTATTCCTTGAAAAGGCTCGAGTCCAATTAGCAGAGAATCACAAACATGACTAAAGTAGATTGATAGGAAATATTTGGATAAAATGTCCTGAAGTCATAACACAAGACATGAGAGGATAAAACTGTGATCAGAGTTCCAGTGCCATATCCTAAAGCATAGAGTCAAATGAGAAAACTAAACTACAGGGAAAATTTCATCTTAAGCACTTATGATCCATATGAATCACATTACAATCCATATATATATATATCTAAGTCTATCACTTCTTTATGAATCCTATTGTTAGCTTGCATGAACTTACTAATTAACTGAAACATTTAACCAATCCTTTGAACCAGAGCTATCGTTAAATGTAATTCATAGTAAAGAACAAATGAAGATCAAGGAAAACCATCTTGGACCAATATTTCATTAATAATACATGCAAAGTATCACAACAAGAGAGAAAACAGACTCAAAAAATTTGCATGTTTAACACAAACATGCCTAAGAACCGCATAATTGACCAAGTTCTCTTATCTAACTCAAAACCTTAATACCTAGACTTACATTCATACTCTTTGTATCACCCAACTCCTATTTTTCATATCTCAAATATTTCAGCAGTGCTTCTTTCACGGCCCAAAATTCCTTTTTATAAAACAAGGGAGCAAACAAGCTTCAAGCCGAAGAGTACACATGTCCATTTTTCATTGGACTGCTAATCCCTAAATCAGTTACATTTACATCATGCAAATGAAAAGGAAAAGCATAAGACAAGAGTAATCATTAGTTGATATGGAAGAAAAGAAACCATCCCTCAAAGGGCCACTCATTTCACACCAAAGGAAACTTTAACTATTATAGTACTTTATTCCACCTCAACACCTTGCACTTGAAGTCGAAAGGAGAATACATATTTTCAAATATAACTTCTGAGGCCAGATCTGTATTATACATGACCAAGTTGCATTTCTCAACTATAACACTCATAATTCAAACTCATCAGTGAACACCTTTTTTCCATAATTCAAAATATTCCTCAGATGGCCACTTAAAAGCCACAACCTAATCAACCTTATCTCGATAGGGTGCATATTTCATCATTACTAACATGGCCTTTTTATCAAAGATTTCTAAGAAACTAATGAGAAATGATAGTTTTTCCAATGTATTCTCCAACATACCAATGCCAACATTTATGCATATCTCATGTGTTTGAGAAATCATTATATTACGCATCTGATCCTTCTAAACCTGCAAAGGCTTCACCTCATCTTGACTATGCAAAATGTGTGGCAATGGAGTTAAGTCCATTCTATCATATATGGCCTTTAACCCTTTAATATTTAACTCCATAGGGGAAACATACCCCTGAAAATTTTGTTCCATGACTCCCTTGAAAAATTGAGAAGTTGATATAACCATAAGATACTTATCCCCATGTTGTTTTTCCCCCACTGCCATGAATCTCAGTTTCTCAATTTTGGGGCTCTATCTATTCAGCAATGGGATGGCCAACTCTCTATCTCTCAAGAACATTCTAAGTGCTTGCAACATTAGAGAATAGTCTGCATGAACACTATTTAATTTCCCCTAGACCCTCTTGTTTAAGTGTTTCAAAATAGTGTCCACAATCACTGAATTTCTCCTCCCCGCTGATTCTCGGATTTGTTGCACCATCTCCTTATACTCCTCAACTTGACAAATTAATTTCTCCCTAGAGAGTCCTTGTCTTGGGATATTATCCCTCTCAATTGTAATAGAAACATGTCCCATATTATATGGAACAATATACAAGGATTGTCCTTGTGAAGAGGGTTTATATTGCTCCATTGTTGGGTCAGAGATAGTGTGGCTAGAACTAGCTTGCCCTTGAGACCTTAATGTATCCATTTGATGCTTTAATAAGGCCAATTCAGTTTCTAACTCTGCAACCCTTTGTTGAATCTTATTATATTCAATAATAATGTCATTGTATTGGCCTCTCAGAGTGTCCTGGTCCTTGGTCAAATCCTCAACAGTCGCCCTGGTGAATTTGGCAACATTTACTACCATATAAGTAGCCTCCAATGTTGGGATATTAGCAACTCTTATTACAACTAGGTGACCACTTAAATTAGATGGCTTTGTGACTAATGGTTTCTTAGATCCAGTGGACAATTACCAAATTGCCAAAGCATCCCAGTCTTCACTAAAGGTTGACCCTTTAAGTGCCAATGCAGCTTCCTCATCAGTTGCAAGAAGTGGCCTATTGGCCCTTCTTATTGTATCGAACACCAGAACATCATCAATATCCCATTCAAGAATTAACAATACACCACTCTTTTGTACCAATGCTCGACCCTACTCTAGTGTTATTTCTTTGAATCTTTCCTTCATCTGCGACCTGACGTTAGACTAAATTACCTGCTCGGGGAGCTCAGGGTGCAAACTTCTTTCTTGAGCCACCCTCTCAGCATATAATGAGATATGTGCCCTCCATAAAAAATATTTAAAAGCATTGGTTTGGATAAAGAGCCATCCATCATGAATTCTCTGCAGGCCTCCATCCTTAGGTCATCATTATTTGTTAATCCCCTTATTTCATCTTTTCCCAATATCAAAGCAACTGCCATAGAACTTGATGCATTGTTAAGTGGGAAAGATGGCATTCCTTGATGCATTTCATCAGGAGTCACAATAATATATTCATCTGCATCACCATCATAATCAACCACCCTTGTTCTTTCAATTTTTTGTCTCTTTGGTGATGATGGACAAGTCTGGTCAAATTTTTTTTGAGGGGAATCCAGATCAACAATATTTGGCAATGACTACCCTGAAGAGGATGGTGCAACATTTTTTTGAGGGGAATCCAGATCAACAATATTTGGCAATGACTACCCTGAAGAGGATGGTGCAACATATTTGGCAATGACTACCCTGAACTTATCTAGCCCTGCCTCCCCTTTTCCTATGAAAAATATTTATCTTCTTCTAGGGTTGATAAGTAGGCCTCTCCTCCAACCTTACCTCAGGGTACTCCTCAATAGTTTGTGACTTTCCCCTTTCTTCCATAACCCGTTCATCCTTCAGAATCCCCACCAAAATCTCAAAATTGTCAATGGCATACATATCCCTATTCGAATCACCATTGATATTTGGTATGGGATTGAAACCATGTATCCTTTCTTGCTTCTTTTTTACCATCTTGATAAAGGAAATGTACATTTCCTTTCTCTCTTCTTGTATCTCTAGGTCAAAAATGTTCTTGATAATATCTTCAGGAAAATAGAAATTGTGGACAAAAGTTCTAGTCCGATGCTTGGCCTTCATTTTGAGAAATAAAACCCTCAAGATCATGATTCCTAGGGCATACATTCTTTAATCCATAAGGTCTAAGCAATGTATATAAATCCTTCCATCCCCCCTTTTCCATAATTAAACCAGCAAATGTTGTATACTCAGGAAAGAAAGATCCTTTCTTTTGTTCTACTGGAAAATGTATTTCTTGAGTACACCCCAACTGTCTCATGATTTCCAAAAATCCAATTCTCAGAGGCACATCCTTGGGCAGAACATTCAGGTTGACATTGGTGCCATATACTCCGAAAATTGTTGTATTATGATAAGGGATAATATCTCCCCAATTGTTTGTCAAATTTAATTCAATCCTTCTCTCCATTGGCCTTAAGAAATCATGAATCTCTTTAGGAATCCTGGGGGGATCACGAACTAGAGCTCTTTTCAACTTGGATCCAAAGACATTCTGGAATGTTGCATAATCAAACATGTGATCATGCATATCAAGAATCCTAGTCCAATATTGGACATGCATTTCAACATTACCCTCCTTCTTCAATTCCATATCCTGCCCAAACACTGCCTAACCCCTATATAAAAACATGTGGATCAACAAAGAAAACCACCTAAAAACAACCCAATTCTTTCCTTCCTTTAGGGGCACCAGACGCCCATGCATTTTATCTGCTAAGTAAGTGGCAAAATCATATACCACATTAAAACTTGGATGTTGGAGATTTACAACCATGTACATGATATCAGTAGGCAGAGTAGTCTTTAAACTAATTCCCAAAACTTGGCACAAGGGACAAACTGTCTTCTTGAAATAGTTAGAGAAATAGTCCACATGAAAAGATTCTGGATCATTCTTACCAATCACTACCTACTTCTTATTCTTTCCTCTTCCCGAGGTTGCCAAATGAGGTACCAAAAGAGGTGTTCTAAACAAACCCTTAGTATTTCTATATTCTTCTCTGAAAGCCTCAAGATTAATAGCAACCATATCCTAACTCCATTCATGTAGACCGAATATTTTTGTGATTTCCTCCTTGGTTATCTTTACCATTCCTATGCGAGAGTGCATTCTAACAACTTTGGTTATAGGGTCATACCTTGCAGCAATATCTTTTAACAAATCTACATCCAAGTAGACATTAGGAACCACTAGCTTACCCAGATCCAACCTCCACAGGTTACACAAAGAAACACACAAATTCTTGTTCCCAAACCAATTTGAGAACAATTGCCATCCGGTATACGGTAACTCAACATCCCGAACTGCACACTTCTTATTAGTTAACCCTTCTAGGAGTAAGGGCCCATAGAATAAACCCTTTCCCTCCTACCTTTTGCTAGTAGAGGGTTTTAATAAGTCTATAATATCCTAGGAAAAGGACCTAGTAGTGGTTTCAAGGCCAAAGCTTCAGGCCTTGGGTGCCATTTACACAAGACAAATAATAGCTCGAGCTAGGGTTTTTAAATGTCAAACAATTATAACTTTCACCCTATAGCTTAAACAAAAAATGCTTCACAATTCTAGAAGCCACAACAATTATCAAGACAGACTTTAAGATACTTTAAAGAAAATCTACTCAAACAATCCTTCAGGAACAAAACAAGAAGCAATCGATAATTGTTCTTCAAGCAACCATAAGACCTTTTGAAAACACAAGAAATAGTATATGTGTTACGGTTTCACTTGTAAAACGTTAATAACAGTGAGGCTGAAAATTTACAAAGACAACTCGCTTCGCTCGGTACCAAGCGATTCTTCTTCAGCGTGGAAATACACACGAAAATAGCAATTCACTAATCTTTTAGCATTTAATTATGAGAGAAGAGTTTGAACTCAACCATTACTATTCACTCACACGAGATAAAATGGATATAGTACAACACCAGCCTATTTCAAATGTCATTCATTTATCCAAAACAATGTAGGCTAGAAGAATGGCTCAGATTGAGTCAAAATGGTTTGAAAATTCCATGTTTATTCACCAATCTTTAGGCGAACAAAAGGTCACCTACCAGACACAACCTCAACACGAAAATGGTCCCCACCTCGATTGTCCCTCGTGCAGCATCGATGTCCATGCGTCAAAAATTCACACACCTCCCAGCATTATTAAAACTAATTTTTTAATTGTGCGAGGTCAACGAGGAACGACCACGATGTGTCGGTAAAGAGATAGCTATCAACATCAACGACCTCCATCGGTCAACAAACAAAAATTGGTTCCCATGAACATATGCGATAGGTGGCAACATCTCGCATGCCTCACACCACTTTAATAATGTCAGTAGGAAGCCTTGCAGGGTCTGCGAGGAATGGTCCAGATATGGATCACTCCATCCGACGACTGCATAATCTGCACATACGAAAAGGTTATTTATAAAAAGGGGACTAACTAGGTGGACGGCAAAATGACCCTCGAGGCCAAAAATATTTTTAGAAATTAATCTAAAACATTTTACCAGCCCGACACTAAGTAAAAATATAAATATAGGCAAGGCACAAAAGACCGAGAGGATAGGTAAAGAGGGGCCGGTAATGTCACGACCAAAAGGGGTTAAGACCATACTTAAACGACTGACCACCATTAATAATAAGTCATCGCTTGAATAGAACACGTATGACCCAGACTCATTTGTAAAACCCAAAACCCAACCAATTAGAGCCAAGGTCAAAATAAAACAAACTCATAAGGGGGGAAATTTAAAAGCTCTACCACAACCTACAGATAAGGCATGTGTATTGATAGAAAACTCCATGCATAACAAATCACTCAACTTAGCTAAAATATGGTGCACAAATAAGAGTATACTCAGTATAATAAAACTACATGTCGACCTCATTAGTTGACAACAACATAAGACCATTTCAAATCAGCACATGATGAAAAGGTGATATTCACATTATCTTCATAATGAACATCTACAACAAATAGGATTCATAAGGTGGTGCCAAATAAATCAAAAATCTCCTTCAGAGTTGGCATGGATTTACACTTTTTGAATCAATCATTATCAAAAGTGCAACACTTAGCTCATGTCAACTTAGTCTAACATGAGTTGATTAATCTCATTAATCAGTTTGACTAGTACATCAACCTGCTATAACTTACCTTTGCATGCATTTATCTGTTGTTGATATTTACTCAATGACAAGGTGTTTAATAGTTTACTAAGTCAAAGATATCTCCACACAAGGTGTCGACCAAGTCTCATTCCTCATATCGACTTAATGGTTGCGAGCTGGTTTGTAGATTACTTGTCCATTATGTGTAGACTACATGTGCAACTTTTGGCTTTAAATTGTGCCAACATATGGGTATGTGCAAGATCATCATGGAAAAAATAGGTCCTTAAGTGGCGATGAAAATTCAAAAAATCAGAGTTAGGCAACTTGACGTAAAAATTTGAATAAGTTATCTATATTATTTTAAAAATATCTAAGAATAGAATTTGTAGAAAATTGAATGTAGTTTCTAAACTACTAGGTTTTTTTTTTAAAAAAATCTATTTGGTCAAAATTTGAAATTTCAATGTAGTAGTACTTAAATTTCAGGGAAAAAAGAAGTAGGTATTTGTCTGACCACCCTAACCACAATAAAATGATAATATTTTTTTATAAGATTTTAGATATAAGTAGAGCACTCATGTCCCGATGTGATGCATTTTTTGTTTTTTTAAAATTCCAAGTAAATAATTAATTATGATTTTTTTATTACAACTTTTAAAAAATATAAAAATTCGTATGTCTGACCACCTTAACTTGGTCAAAACTTCATGAAATTCAATTTTTTTTAATCATATAGTATGTGAAGCATAGAATGTGACATGTGTTTCAGATTCAAAAAATGTGATACCGTTTGAAAGCTATAAATGTTTTTCAATCAGCCTATCAATTAGGACTTTAGTCCTAATTCAAATAGAAAATGAATAATAATTATTTATTAAATTTAAAGTAAATCATAATTTATATTGGTGGAAAGCTAAGAATCTCCTTTAAAAACCCTTTTTGTTTGATCAATTTTGGGTAAAAAAAAATTTGTCATCCACATGGGCCATCATATTACTTACACATTGCCACTTTTTGGCCCATCATAATCCTGGACATACGTATATATATCATATATTCGGTCGTTGATCTACATAGATATGATCCATGTGTTGGAATCATCTATCGCTTCATTGAATTTTATGCACAACCTCAAATATGATGCCTTCAATGAAAATACCCAATCTCAACTAGTGACACCTAAATCCTTGATTGATGTGCTGACTTGGTGGCCTTACTATACATGTTTACATATATATGTGGTACCTTACACTAAAAAATAACCAAATTGAATACTAAAGTTTGGACATTCCTTAATGGTGTGACTAATCATGCATGTAAGGTTGCACCTTCCATCTTCAAGTACTCTTATATATATATATAAGATGGTGCTACCATTAAACTATATATATATATTATTATATATATTTATGTATACACATTAACCATTCTTTGATATGAAACTCATATAGTAATATATAAATATATATAGACTTATTCATATATTCTCAATATTTATATATATACTCCATGTCAATCAAGTATGAATACATTCTTTAGGTTATTTTTTTAGAACCAAACTTGGTCTCACCACGTACCTTTGAATCTTCCAGAACCCAATAATCAGCAAGGGTAAGGATTGGCCAACATACAAGTACGGATTCTGAGGCCCTTACTTCTACTCTTCAGGCTCTATGAAACCCAAGAGGGTAATCCTTGTTATACATTCATATGATATTCATTTGATCAAGAATATTTCTACACACTAATAAATTCTTATAGAGCGTAAATAGATAATATTCATTAAATATTTGGCTAACATTTAAAAAAATTACTATCAGATGGTACTTCAGATTGGTATATTGTAATTGAAGGTGTTTTAGATGATTTTCATTCTCATTTCAGGCCCTTGGTCAAGTGCAATAATAACTCATTTATCTTCAGGATAACCAAATGAAAATACCAATGCCTTGTCTTGGGCTAATGGAGTCATATTCATAATAAACAGTAATACCTTAGCAATTTGAATTAGTAATTAATGGACTATTGATATACTGCATTATAGTATTCAAATCACTATGCCCAAAACATAACTACTTATAAATCTTATTCTCTTTCCTCTCAAATTTGTGGCCTCACTTTAACATTTAATCAATCCATTGAATCAAAAGAGAAAAAAAATAACTCATTCAATTAAAACAATTGAAGACAAAATAAAATATCATTAACCATTTCATTTATAATCAGGAAGAAAACTACATAGGAGAGAATGTGCTTTGGAACTATCATTTTAATTTATAAACTATTGCTACTGTAAAACTATTTGAAATTATTACAAACCAACTCATACCCTAAACTACTTACTAATGTATTCATCTATGCATGAATTTACAATCTTCTCTTTCATGAGCTTAGTTTTCCTAGTTAGACCATTTTGAGACCCAAAACTCGAACCCCTAGTAACTGGCCCTGATATCCCATTTATAGAAGAATGGGAGAAAAAATATTTAGGCCGAACTACCATTTCAATTACATAATTTCATTTGGCACACATTTCATTTCAGGTTTAGATACCACCTAGATGGTTACATTTAATCATTTCAGAATAGAGGAAAGCAAAAGACTCCACTTAGTTAGTTGAAGCAGACCAACCAACCTTCCAAAAGGCATTGTTCGTTGTTGCAGTGCAAAAATCCCTTGTTCACTTCAACCAAAGAATATTATCCACCAACACCCAAGGAAAAAACTTGTATACTAACCAAAAAAGGCATTTTTTCCATCAAAGACACAAAGTCCAACACCTCTCTTTCACACCAGCCAAAAAAATTTCCATGTTAGCACCAAAGATAAACAACCATATACATGTTGAAGAGGACAAGTTTGTTGCAATGGAAATGGTGTCATCAAAAATAAAAATAGATTCGGTATGATACTCTAATTCGTCAGCATCAGAGTATGCTCGCTCGCTCCATGCTCATGCTGAAACTAGAGGAGTTACTACTCCTCCCTCATCAGAATCTGCATATGGCACCAGAGAAAGAAGGTAATAGCCATACTCTGGGTCAGTATCTCCTCCATCACCTGAAGGGTTGTTTGAAACCTCAATGGGGGAGTTGTGCCTCCCTAGATAAGCCTTGTAATACTTATTCTTCTTCTTTGATTTATTCTTAGGCTTAACTGATTCCTTCTTTTTAAACTTGACCAATTATTTTGAAACAACCCCACTCCTCAAATTGTAGGTGTTCTTGACACCACCCTTTTTATTTTTACCATGGGCGCTCCTCCTACCCTTTGGTGTTGTAGAAGCTTCAGATATTTCTTGTTCATTTTTAGATATGTCCTCTTGAAATTCAAACACACTAAGTCTCCTGGACCTCCTAATTGGTTGGAAAAACACACCTAACTTACCCATTCTTACATGACACTAGGTAAGGACTAACAAATCTTAATTACAAGAAGACTCATCGACCTAATCTCTTGAATTGAACTTGCAGGAAAGAAAACCCTCAAACCTTGACAATTTCTACTAGCCCCAATGACAATTATACAAACAATTTCAAAACTCTTACTATCCCAGAAATATGAAACTCTTAAACCAACTAATGCATGACTCAAACAAAGCTCATATGAAAATCAACTTACTGAAGATAAACACTTCAATACCTCTATAATTAAATTCCTAAGACTTAGATGCTTCCTCTCTGGCTCACACTTCTTAATTCTCAATGGCTGCAAATGGTGAGATAAAACGACAAGAAATCCACATTAAGTAGAAAAATTAGGAGCATGTAGCCATTAATTATCAATGAGAGCCTCACGTGAGTGAGTTGACAACTTAGTTGCTCAACTTTGAACCTCAGTTGTCGATCTTTCTAGATTTAAAAAACCATCAATGGCGATCCTCAAGCATCGCTTCTAGCTTTTACAAATTGTGCCTAAAAAATGGTGATACCACCTCAAAAAGCTTCCATGTTACCCTTAATTTCATTAGGCATCTTTAACCTGATAATCATCATGCATCGCTAGCCTAGTCTATGATTTTTCATTTACATTGGTAAGGTACAAAGAGCTATCAATGAAAAGAATATTACCTCAGACATCCTATCACTCGTTGAGGATCTTCCTTCCCTTTCCAAAGTTTTGTGTCACCAAAAAGTGTAGCTTGGACATTTTTCACTCATTTGGGCCTTTTCCCTTGGATTTTGGCCTAGTTTTGCTCTGATCTAATGTTGCAATGTGGCCAACACATTTACATTAGGTCTTGAATGCTTGCAAATCAACAACAACCTAATGATGTTTTACAAGGGTGTTGTGAAGTGTTGTAACACATCTTCCCACTTTTCTAAGACCCTTTCAACATAATTCATCTAAACAACCCCTTTTTACCTCTTTCCAAGCCTTGTGCCAAAGCTTTGTAAAGTGTTGTAATATATTTTCATGCTTTCCTAGGCTTGTCATCAACAAATTCACTCGTTCTTATGTTAAATTGGCACCCTAATGTATTTTTAGGCCTAACTTAAGTGTGTTTCAGGAGACAAGCCCGTTAAACATCATTAATCACCTTTTAAATCTCGACTACCACTTGAATTTGTCAGAGTGGACTAAGTCACCACCTTGGGTGACTTAGTCCCTTTTGACATAAAAATCAAAATTAAAACAAATTTCTAGCAGGATTTTGCCTCCAAAACCCTAAGGTAGGCCTATAATGTGTTATTTTTGAGGAATTAGGGTATAACATGTATAAATAAGGGTTTTTCACCTCATTTTACCTCTATTTCTCTCCTAAACTTTCATTCATAACATATCTCATCTTCACAAGAACTCAATCTTCTCAAGCAAGCCTTCAAGCACTTAGCATTTCAGACATTATCCATTGGAGCTAGTTCTTGCACATATTCAAACTTCCTCAAGGGATTGGTGACTTGTTTTACTTGCATGCTATTCAATCATCTTTCCCTTTTCATTCTATTTAATTTGGGTTTGATTACCAACATGGGGTTTGACTAAGGAAAACCCCTATTCTCTAACCCTAACCTTTTCCTTCTCTTTGCATGTGTGCTTTGCAGGTTTGTATACAAATTAGTCAAGGAGTAAAGTGTTGAAAAGGTTTCATCATTCCATCCACATCATTCTAAGTCAACAAACCCTAGAAGGAGCTAAAAGATAACTTGCAAGTCATTTTCTGAAGATTTAAACACAGGTCTTTGTTAGAAATAGAAGTAAAAGTGGGCACCTACAGATTCTAGCCTCGAAACTCTCGAAAGCCCTAGGTGAACTAAGTTGCCATAATTGGCGAATTAGTCAGTATCCTAGGATTGAATTGTGGTTTTTATATTTCTAGGTACCCTTTTTCCATAAACATGTTCTAGCAAACTTTCCCGACAGGAGGACTAAGTCGCCCAATCTGGTGTAAGTATCCCTGTCAACATTTTTGGTAGATTCTAGAAGGTTCAAAATCTCCTCTTCATCATCCTTGAGTTTCCAGGTGCACCATTTTTGTCTCTTCTAGTTTCTTTACAACTAGCATACATTTTAGGTCATTCTTAGGACATTGCATATAGTTTACATTTCATACTTAGTTCATTTAATTACTTTGCAACACCTAGGAAAACACATCACAAGTATTCCAAACCATAATATTTGAATTAACTCCCCAAGAACACACCATTACCATGAAAGAGGCATTGTACCAACCAAGCTCCTAGGTAAAAAACCCTAGGGGCCTATTGGGGAATCCTCTTTCCCTATTGCATTGTTTTTGGTGGTTCAAGTTCGATCAGTGATGAGAGCACTAGAGCAATGAGATCTAGACCATTGGATCACCATCCACCTTTTCCAATATTCACCTTACATCATGCATTTTTTATTTATGTTTCAAATTCTAGACCACACAAATGATGGATGAAATGTAGTGATCGAACTGGATCAGGCCATGTGCATCCTTCTTCAAAATCAATGGCACAAAAATACCACTCATTCACCCCTTTAAACAACTCAAACAACTATCCATGATGAGTGATGGAAAGTAATACATAGAGTCCTAAGGTCATCACACATTGCTAATTAAAAACTTAAAGCTCAAGAGCAATTAGCGATAGCCGAAACCTCTAACGATACAAAGAGAAACTCAAGCATCGCACATTGCTAATACGAATCAAACATTCTCAAAGCCATCCGCGATGAGTGATGGAAAAGGGTGGTGGATAGGACTTAAGTGAAATAATTTGCACATGCTCATAATTTTTATTGAGAAAGGAGACTGCCTAGGACAATGTATAAAAATGCATCAAAGGACTTAAAACATTTTATTCAAAGGATGTAAAGGC
This sequence comes from Sequoiadendron giganteum, assembly GCA_007115665.2. Classification (NCBI taxonomy): domain Eukaryota; kingdom Viridiplantae; phylum Streptophyta; class Pinopsida; order Cupressales; family Cupressaceae; genus Sequoiadendron; species Sequoiadendron giganteum. The sequence goes on from CM021107.1 coordinate 596,606,737, forward strand.
CAAATAAGGTCAATCGATCAACCTTATATAAACTAAAAATATTTCTCACTTTGGCACAAAGGGTTGATAGCTTCATGAACTTTAATGGCTCAAGATGTTTTAACATGACTAGGGATGGGCAATAGAAGTTCAAAAATGGATCAAACATTGACAAGGGCTAAGACTTAAGGGTTTGTAGGAGAGATCTTAACAAAAAAATCCCAAGGCAATAACAATGGGAAAAACCCTAAGTCCAAATACTTGAAACTAGTTGAATTTTGCAGAGTTAAGAAATGGAAGGAAATGTTTTAGGGGTTCCATCACGTTCAATATATGAATGAATATGAACAAGTTAACATAAACATAATAATAATATTGTATATAATATTGACTATATATATATATAAATATATACATATTTTTCTATGCTCATGTATATATGTATTTATGTATATATCTTATATATGTATACATTTGATTGCACAATAAAGCACATACATATTTACCTATCTTATCGATAGGAGATATACATGTGATGAATATATACAAATAAATCTACTCTACATGTGCTCGCCTTATCGATACAAGCATATTAATATAGGGAAGATCTCATAAGCTCTAAACATATAAACATCATCCAAGAAAGCATTCAACAACAATCAAGAACCTTATTAATGCAAACACCCATGCTAAGGATGACTTACCAATTTCCAACACAATGACTAAACTCAACCATTCTACTATGAGTGTGTGTAAGGTCATATAGGTTATTGCTATCGATTTTTCATCATAGCTCAAATTGACAGAGCTGATTGATTAACGTTTATTTTAAGGTGAAGAGTTTCAATTCATTTTTGCAGATGTTTTTAACATTGCAAACATTTGAATTATTGAGTTCTTAAGAGGAGCGGTGTGTTTTAGTTTCCATTTATCATTTGTGGAAAGGAGTGCATGAAATTTTAAAGGAAGATGCTTTCATTATGTTTTAATTTATTCATCACACAATGTTTCATACATTTGTTGCAAGAGAAGCATAAAGGCAGAATTGAAAAAGAATTACATTAAATGTTATTTTGTATTCATTAATAAAAGAGAATCAAGTGTCCCACACAAGCCGTGGGAATAGATAGAACAATGAATCAAAAATAGTACACTACACTACTGAAGATAAAAGGAGAAGAGCATGTAAGAAAGAATGTATAATCATCATTGCCTGGTTGTGCTTTCGAGTTTCCTTCGGAGTTGTGCATCTTTCATTTCTTGTGTGCTCCAAGTGAACCTGGAAGTGGGTGAAAGTTTTGTTCGAGCTCAGACTATGAACCTTCCTACATGATCCATCAATAGTAATGTAGAATATTGTTTATGATGAATTGAGTAAATGGAGCAAAAGAAAATAAGTGTCCAAGAGAATACCAAAAGAGGAAACACCATAAGAAACATTGTAATTATTATTTTCAATTTAACATTGTTTGTTTCTTTTGTGGGTATAGGACAAGTCATGTTGTTGTTTTAATTTGAAGATCTTAAAGCGTGTGGTGTACAACAATCTCCCGCAATGGTTGAGCTTGACACGCTTCCCCTTAGCATTCAAATGGGGCTATGGGTATGTGCATGATCATGATGGGCCAAAAAGTGGCGATATGTAAGTGATATGATGACCTATATGGCTGACGACTTTTTTTACCCAAAATTGATGAAATGAAAAGGGTTCTTAAAAGAGATTCTAAAGTTTTCACCAATATAAATTATTCTTTACCTTGAATTTAATAAATAATTATTCATTTTCTATTTGAATTGCGACTAAAGTCCTGATTGATAGGTTGATTGAAAAACATTTATAGCTTTCAAATGGTATCACATTTTTTGAATCTGAAACATGCATCACATTCTATGCTTCACATACTATAGGATTTAAAAAATAATAATTGAATTTCATGAAGTTTTGACCATGTTAAGGTGGTCAGACATACAAGTTTTTATATTTTTTAAAATTTGTAATAAAAAAATCATAATTAATTATTTACTTGGAAAAAAATTACAAAAAAATATACATCACATCGAGACATGAGTCCTATAAATATATATAAAATATTAGAAAAAACTATTCTCATTTTATTGCAGTTAGGGTGCTTAGACAAACACCTACTTCTTATTTTTTCCCTGAAATTTAAGTACTACTGCATTGAAATTTCAAATTTTCACCAAATAGTTTTTTTTTTTTTTAAATAAACCTAGTAGTTTAGAAACTACATTCAATTTGCTACAGATTTTATTCTTACATATTTTTGAAAAAATATAGATAAATTATTCAAATTTTTACGTCAAGTTGCCTAACTCTAATTTTTCTGAATTTTATTGCCACTTAAGGGCCTGTTTTTTCCATGATGATCCTGCACATAGCCCTATGAGAAATTAAATACATTCACTATTCTTAGATGAGGAATTCACTAAAGGAATGAAACATTTATCAACCATGAGAAAATTAAGACCATTGGCCACTCATAATAGTCAAGTCCAAAAAGAAATGAAGTGAAGATTATGAGTGAACAAAGAACTTAATTGAAATGTAGAACCAAATGAAATACATCAATTTCCATGTTGAATAATTTTAATACTATCAATGTCAAGTGCATTTTTTTTTCCATAAGATGTTTCGTTCATATTATTCATGTTGTTTCAAAATGTCCATTGACCAATGCAACAAGTGTTTCATGTTTATGAATGGTGATAGTGAATAGGAATACATATGATTTGACAAATCAAGCTACATAATGAAAGAGTTTTGCACCATGGTAAGCTTTACATGTTTCAAATATTTTCTATGTAAATCTGAAGAGAGTCATATTACTTAACAACTGCTTTCAATCAATCATAAAATTGTATGAAGAGTGCAAAGAGGACAACAATTTTTCTATTAAGAATGATCTCAAAATTAAGAGAACTTGCATTGTGAGAGGAAGAAAGTGAAACTACAATAATATGTGTTTGAAAATGGAGAATAAAATCATTTTTTTCTCTTTCCAGAATGCAAGCAGTGAGTTAGGGTTTCATAATGGGACAAGTGTAAAATACCCAGTTTCAAATTGGTGTATATTAAGGGTTTCAAGATGCAGAAAGAAAGGTATTTTGAGCTCATAACCAGATGATAAATGGACATAGATGAACTCTCATGGCCGCGACTTGAGGGTTAATTTTCTCTCAAAAATGGTAATACCCATTTACCTGGTATTGTGTTCTAGACACAAATACAGAGAAAACCAAGTGTTTTGAGATTGTTACCAGTGAACCATGCCAATGTGAAGGGAAGATAATGGAGCTAATGGCGACGGCCATAAAGGGTTTGTAAACCCAAAAAGTGAAACAATACATTTTTTCAAATGTAATAGAAAGTGTGAGAAATGAAAATACATTGAAACCCTAACTGGCACTCTCATGTCGGTGACTTGAGAGGAAGTTTTCTTTCTCTACCAAGAAAACCCACTTGGGGTTTTGAATTTAAAATGTGAATACCAGAGATACAACAATGTTTCAATCTTGGGAGCTCTCATAAAATGGAAATATTGAAGCTAATGGTCATGGTCATGAAGGGTCTGCAAACCCTTGAAACAAAAACAAAATGCATAGTTTGCTCCAGATTTCTTACTCTTTGTAAATGTCATACATTTCTATGTGATGGTTCAGACCCACAAGCATGGGGTTTTTGCACAAATAAAAGAGCATACACAACATAGCCATGGCCCATACAATGGCCAAGTTTAGGTATCTTCTACAAAACCTCATTTTTTTTGTAAGAAAAGTTTGAATAAACTTTTATTTAAGAGGGAAATTCTTTTAAGAATAAAGAGTCAAGCTTACCTTGGTTGTTTGTGGAGAAGACTCATCAAAATTCATGGATAGAGCTTACAAATAGCTAGAATAGACCCTCCAATAGCATCCACAAAGGGTGGAAAAGAATGGAAAGGGGTGTCGACATAGAAGAAAACACAAAAATGCATCAATAACTAGTCATGGTCGTAGCCTATGGCCAAATTTCTTTTCAAATAGAGCCAAAAATGTATCAAAATGAATCTATGGGAAAGTCTTACCATTGAATGTATAGGTGAATCAACAAGAACCAAATAAAAATGGTGAACAATCAAGCTCCAAGGCTCCAAACCCTACTATCCATGGTGGCAGCTTGAGTAGAACTCTCTTTCTCCAAAATCCACATAGCCAAAATGAAATGCGAATCTTTAGGGTTTCAATTTTTTTTTTGTTAGTTTCCTTCATTAACCCTAAGTCACCTTTGGGATTTTTGCCACATTCTTTTAATTATTCATGCCTCCACTAATACCTTCGAGGTATTGTATTTGCCTTAGTGATAACTTATGACTAGGTTTATTCATAGCTTCGAATAATTTCATTGTTTTGCCTAGGTTGACCAATGCCTTAGGCATTTTTAATGATTTTTAAAGAAAATCAAACAAAAGTCTCATATCCCTTAGGTATTTGAATAGTCAAATATTTTGATGCCTTAGTCTTTTTATTGATTTTATAGAAATCAAGCTTATGTACTCAAATATTTAGTGTCCTAATGTTTTTATGATGTTTTGAAGAAAAAATAATTGTAATAGGCGTAATAAAGATTGTTATTTTTTGCAAATATTTTCCCAAAATCTTAATTGCAAAAAATCAGGATAGGGGCGAATTGAGAAAAATCAAACAAGGGATAAAGAGGAGCTTGATTTTTGTAATGAAACTACAAATAATGTAAATCGGTATTAAAAGCAACATCTTATAAATTTATTTTAAATATTTGATATTTATGGACTTAAAGCAGAGAAAAGGTGGCCAAGATCTTTTTGGATTTGATTTTTCTTTTAGGTGGATTTGGAGAAAAGAAAGCAAACCAAAGTTTCTATTTTCAGTTTCCAACTGTTTGCACCGGATTTTGAAGGATTTTTGGATCAAACCTTGGGGGATGGAAAGTTTCTATCCTTTTGGTGATTTTTGGAGATGTTCGAGGTTATCTTTTCAAGCCTTTTCGTGGGCTCAAAAATACAGAATGAATTTCTTTTTAGAGAAGCAGTGGGCCTGATTTTTTCTATTTTTGCACTACTGGTGTCACTTAATGGCTATAAGTTTGAGAAATTTTAGTTTCTTAGGGGTTCAGATAGATAGTCTTTTTCTCTCCTAATCACTTAGAGAGTCTTGCAGACTTATTTTGTACTCATATTTTTATAGTTTCATTCCTTCATTCAATAAAACAACAGAGTTTATTTTCACTTTCTTGTTTATTCTTTGGATTAATAATTTGATATGTTTTGTGATTCAACTCATTGAATCCTTCTTATATCTTGTTATTGTGAGGTGGTTTGCAAGAGTTTCCATTTGATTTAGGTTGTGTCTTGTGTTCGTTTTATGAGCCTTTATGCAAATTATTATTGAATCATATGTGTTGTATGAGATTGTGAGAATCGAGTTTTGAAGGTTGGTTAGAGTGAGTTATTATTAGAATATTCTTAGTTTTGGTTAATCACTTTAGGTTTTAGGATTTCAATCATAAGTTTTATCTTCTAACTCTTTTCTCCGCAAGTCAATAGAGTAGGTGATTATCAACAAGGAATTTGGCCTTCTTTGGAGATTCATTCTCACAATGAGTTACCCAAAACTCGAGAATGTTTCCATGTTTCAATAGATTTCCAAACCTTCATGTTCAATAGGGTGCAAATCTAATTAACAACAGTTACATTACTAGTTACCCGACCAATCACTTCTCCTGATACTTCCCCTCTACCTAGAGGAATGAACCTATCCCCGCAACCAATTCAACACACTTGCAATGGTAGTTAGACATTCATAATCAATCCATATGCATCATAACTTAAGAATATTCATAAAGAAATAAATGTAAACATATTTACTCTTCAAAGCTATATTAAGCATTTATCAATACTTTCACATAATACCTATTCCAGTATTCCATTCTTTTATCAAGAATATCAATCTCATGACTGCATTTACCATCTTATTTACCTGTGAAGGTAAAATTAAAACTATAACAACTAGATGGGGTGTAACAAATTTGTATGTATATATTTTCACCGAATTTGTGTTTTACTATAAAGATTCTTTGTTAGAGACTTAAAAAGAGCTAAAACAATTGAAATCAAATATATTGAGATCATTAGAGTTGAAAAAGTAAATCTTTTTAGTTAACATTTTAGAACTTAAAACTTGGATTAGAGAGTTAAGATTATTTAAATTATTGAAGCTAAGTATATATGATACAATTGTACTAATCTAGTTATATCTATAGGATATGATTTTATCCATATTTTTTGACTTCGTTCTAAGTAGAGTTTGATCTTCAGAACCTACAACTATTCACCTAATGATATTTGAGGTAAGAGAAACAATGGTGGTGATAAGGATCACATGAGGGCTTAACATGCAAGGATAGAAATCCATGTCTTCCTTGCTTATAAGTCAAGGCACAAGAATTAAATAGTAGCAAAATTTAGAGAGAAAAGAGGGTGGCAATGTATAATGATATAAGGTGGAAATAAATATATTGAGTTCATTTTTTATTTCTAACTTGAGTTGATGAGTGGTAGTGTTAACTAATAATTCCTTGGAGTGAACTTTTACAATGAAACTCACTTGTTGATTACTAAGAGATTGGTTATTATTGATTAATTGATGATTATTGTGCAATAATAAAATCAATGTAAAATGAACATACTTTGACAAATAGATTGATTCTAAATTTTTTTGTAGGAATTCCACCAAATAAAATAAATTCATTTGAAATATTAACAAATAAATATAAAATAGTTTCAAATAGTGCCAAAGAGAATAATTCATTTCAGAAAGTACTAATAAATGAAAGATCTTTTGAATTGTAAACATAGAAAATAAAAATAATGAAGGAAAAATAAATATACGATTTCATAATTTAGATTTAACCTTTTTTTTAGAAAAAAGCGTAAAAATTTATTTAATCATAGAAAGTCCAAGATTACAATCAACAAGAATACAACTAGCTAGAGCTACAAAGGCACAACTAGCCCTAAAGAGCTAGCGAGCACCCAACCACCCAACCAAGAAAAGTGGAGTCCATTCAAGGACCATGCATATCCTCTTGAATCAAATTTTTTAATTTATGAACATAGTCACTAGGAAGCTACTCCCACTCATCCACCTTCAATTCATGTCTAAACTTTGAAGTCCATTTAGATAGACAATCTTCCACATTGTTCCACTCCCAAAGGATATGAACAAATTACACCATCTCAAGTGAACTACATAACTGGTGAATTTGTCGCACAATTGAAGATAATTTCAAATTCACCCCATCACTACTCTACTTATTTAACAAATTAATCATGATTTGTGAATCTGATTCACAAATGATCTTGCACCAACCAAGAGCATAGGATTTTTCCAAGGCAACAAGAATAGCCAAAGCCTCCATGAAATTATTAGTCTAGATACCATGATACTTGGAGAAGAAGACAGCCCTAGAACTATCTCTCCCCAAAGCTCCCACACCAACATAACTCAAATTTCCCCTAGAAGATCCATCAATTTTAAATTTTAAAAATCCCAATAGGAGGTGGGAACCAACTACCTTCTCTCTAAATTTTCTTGTTGGGATGTCCCCTCCCAATGGAACAAGATCTCCTAGAACTGATACCATTCAGACCCAACCCTAGAAGCACTGCATCCTCCTCAACATTCAAAGGAGCTCCAACACCACATTTATCTGAAATAGTCTCCTAAAGCATACCAAGAATTCATTGCCAAACTTGTGTAACCACCAACTTCTTATCTTGGAATTTATCCTACAATTTCGCTCTAGCCAAATTTTCCAAAGAATGCATGAAGGCTTAATATTCCATGCCATCTAGAGAGGGAAAGATATAGCAAGGGGTCTCCCCAATTTCCTCCAACACCATAGCCGTCTTAGCATGCTCTAATTTCTCCTTAGCAACAAACATCTCAATTTGCTCTAATTCTATCTCTTTAACTCTCTCCATCCTTTTTTGGTATCTTTCCTATTGTTCTTGTGGTTTTTTTGTCATTTATCTTTCATGTTCAACTACCTTGTCAATTGGATCTCTTCTCTAATCTCTCTTAACCTCTTGTTATCTCATTTTGTTATCTAGGTGTTTAAACATTTTGAACTTCATTGGTCCTTTTATGCATCTCATGGTGTTCATGGTTGTCTTACTTTGAATTGCCATGCATCTTTTCAAGGATCTCTTTCAAGATCCCCAAATTTTCCATTTTGCATCCCCTAGGTGCCTAAATCCTCTCTCATGAGGCTACTTGACCTAAAAGAATTTATCACAATTCATAAAAAATATTTCTTATAATATATTTAATAAATTTCTTTGCTCCACAATTCCTACTTGGTATTCAAATTTATTATTTATTACTTTACCAAGGTCTCAACAACATAACTAAATGATGGCAATAAAAGTGGAATCATGAAGTGAAGTTTTGAGCCATGAACTCTTGTGTTCTATGTTTATACCCTTGTGACTAGAGTAAGAAAATGATCAGATGGTTTTTAGTATGTAAAACTAGCATGCAATACTTTAATAATGAACTAAGAGTACATTATACCTAATTTGAGCATTCACTATAAGAATTAGAACCACAAACTTGTATATGTATATGCATATTCATTTGTATATATATGTGTATATATGTATGTGTATATATACATATAAATGTTTACATATATATATGCATGCATACATACAAACATATATAAATATGCATATATACACATACAATTATGTATGCATAAACATGTATATACATACATACATACATATTCATCACTATATATAATAACATATATAATTTTCACTACTCATCTTATATTCTTTTCTTATTTGTATCGTTCATATACTTGCTACATATTGACTCCTATCATAGTTTCCTATACATATCAGTATAATGGGGATGTGTCCCTTCCAAAAGATGTAATAAATTTCACACTTATCTTCCACATCCCTTTTGTTGCCAAGTGTAGTGATCGTGAATGCTTTGTCGTGTGTCTTGATAGTAGTAATTGTTGTGGGTCTTATGATAGTAGTCTATATATACAATTTTATATAGAGAATATGGTGATAGAATGGCTTTGTATATTGAAATCATGACATTATGCCTTAGACATATGCCATTTTGTGTGGAGAAAAGTACACACCACAATAATGGAACTGGAAAATACATTACTTGTCATAGTAAAGAGATTAACTAATGCCAAGATAGAAATTGGTGCCATTGGAGTAACTAATTAACCACCATAGAGGAGGTAGATGAAATAGTAAAGAATGATAAATCAGATTCAAATGAGGAAAGAAAAGTTAATTGACCATGGGCCCCTCTTACTACCATCTCAAGAGTATCAAACGTAATATGGGTTCATGTGCTAGTTAAGCTTAGCTGATTTGTTTAGATTGAAAGCTTGAGCCTAAATTCCAGTGACCATTAACACTTTCACAATATATTTATGATCAATTATATAGGACACAAGAATTAATTTAAAAAATATTCTCATTTTTTCCCATGTATTTATATTGTTATAGATATATACATACACAACATATTAAAATACAATATTAATATTTTATAATAAAGTGGCCATAATAACTTTGTGGTATTTATAATTAAATAAATTATTCTGAATATAATTAATTTTTAAAAATTATTTTCCAAAATTGTTAAATATCTTGTTTACAATTTATTTGATCAAATTATAATTTGCTTCCACTGGTAAAACCTCTTTTATACTATACAATATGTAAAAGCAAATTTTAAATTTAAATTACAGAAGTTCGGACAGTAAGACATGTATAAAATTATATACCAAACACAGATTTTCCTAAATTAAGTCTTGTGTTTTCCTGAGCAGTGTCATGTGACTTTGCCAGAACGCTTTGGCTAATCTAAAGTACAGAACTTACCTTCACCTGCGCATCTTCTTCTTCTTTTCACTAACTTTCACATAGAAAATAGACTTTAATTTATGGCAATCTAATTTAAAAAATTATAGCAACAAGGAGCAATCATACAAAGCCCAAAACAACCAAACAGGATTGCTTTCCTAAAGCTAGAGATAATTGCAGAACATAAAGACAAATGAAAGTAACATAGCTGAGAAGAGAAAAACTGTTAGAAATAAACTCCAGCAAGGAATAAACACAATTCTACCAGAATGACCTTAGATGTGGTCTAAAGACATAATAGCAAAATCACTGATAACAAAGAAGCAATCAGTTATTCTGGGCATAAAAACCAAAACCTCAGCTTTTATAGATAATAACAGGAGCAACCATATGAAGATTCATCAGCAAAGTCACATGCAACCGCACAGCTGGGAGAAGATCCTGCTGGAAGATTGTTGATGATAAATAAGTAACAGGGCGCCCATAGAGACTCAGAAGAAGAGAGCATGCAGCAATAAACTCCATCAAAAGAAGACTGACTTCCTCCATGCCATAGATGCAAACCATCTACAGTTATGAATGCAGAGAGAAATGATAGAATTTAATATTAGTTTATCTATAAATTTGAATTGTATAAATATTTCAAAGAACAAGAACAAGAAATTCAAGAGTTTACCTCTTATATTTCTCTAATTTAGAGATGCATATTTCTTCATAGTGTCAAATTGTTCATCCATGGAAACAAAAACTTCAAGATTTTATCAATTTTATTGAAGTATTTCCTTTTCCAACTAATTTTTATCAAGATCAATGAAAGCATCCCTCCAAAAGCTACTCCATATGACAATCCCACTGATATCTTATACCATGGATATTTAGTACTTAACTTTTCTTTGTTCACAAAAATTGGAGGAGGAGGAGGAGCAAATTGTGGCCAAGAACAATTTTTCGGTAGAGGACATCCCCATAAATATGGATTACCTAAATAAGAGGATTCTCCAAATGTGTCAATTATATGTTGTCCTTGTGGTATGCTTCCTGAAAGATTGTTGTTTGATAAATTTAACGAACCCAAGGAGTTTAGAGATTCAAGTTCTATAGGGATTTTTCCTAAGAAATGATTTCTTGAAAGGTCTAATGACTCCAACTGACTCATTTCTCCCAAACTATTTGGAATGCTCCCTTTCAAATTGTTCATTGAAAGGTTTAGAAGCCTCAACCCCTTTAAATTCCCAAAATCAGAAGCAACTTCCCCCTCCAATTTATTGTTTGAGAGATCTATGGATGTGAGAGTGGAAAGAATATACTTGTACTGTTGAACTGTACCTTTTAAAGTCATTTCCAATCCTTCTCGATAAGGAACAATGGAAGTAGACAATACAAAACCATCTTGACTTTCTATTGCCATTGCTTGCAATGATACAATTGTGTGCGGAATTGACCCTGAGATATGATTGGAAGAAAGGAGCAAGATTTGGAGGCTCTTTAATTGACCAATCTCTAAAGGAATACTGCCTGTAAAATTGTTCTCCTTCATCACCAATACTCTTAGTCTTAGAAGATTTCTAATTGATATTGGTATTTCACCTCTAAATAAGTTGTTCCCAATATCAAGAACTTGCAGTTTTGAACAATTTAGTATTGAAAAAGGGAATGATCCATTAAGCTTATTACTCCGAACAACTAATGAATATAATTTACTTAGCTGACTGAAGTCATGGGGTAAGCTTCCTTCCAAACTATTGTTTCCCAGATTTATGACAATGAGGGAATAGCATTTGGACAAGCTCACAGGGATCACTCCGGTTAAGTAGTTGTTTGCAACATTTAATAGTTGGAGTTGAGATAATTTGCCCAAGCTCGCAGGTACCACTCCAGTTAAGTTGTTGCTTCCAAGATTTAATAACTGGAGTTGAGATAATCTGTCCAAGCTTGAAGGAATATTGCCACTAAACGAATTGTCATTGACCAGCAATTCTACCATATTAGGAGACCAAATTGATGGAATGTTCCCACTCAATGCATTTCCAGACACGTCTAGGATTACTAGTTGCTTCAATATTGAAGTATTATAGAGTAGGGTTCCTTCTAAATGATTTCGTGAAAGATTTAGATATTGCAACAGAGATTTGGTTTCCCATAGCCAAGACGGAATTTCTCCCACAATACCGGTGTTAACTAATCCTAGTCTAACAAGAGAGACTTGTGTTGAAATCCAAGGTGGAATTTTATCATCAATCATACATGACACTAAACTTATTCTAGCTAACTGAAAGGATGGAATCCAGGATCTGCTAATATTTAGCACACAATTGGATAAATGCAGTGACTTTAGGCTTGTAAGGTTCTGAAAGAAAGTTTCTGAAACTGACTGGTTATGGTTTAGTGTCAGGGATAGATTAACCAAAGAAGGTGGAAGTGACGAAGAAGCGATGGTTTCATTGAAACGATTGCCACGACCATACAAGTAAATGAGGGAGGAAAGATGAGCAAATGAAGGGGGAATGGTTCCACTTAGTTGGTTATGCGCAAGATCTAAATACCTCAGTAAAGAAAGATTGCCCAAGGAATTTGGAATGTTCCCACTTAATTGGTTGTCGGAGAGATTTAGATACTCAAGAGAAAAAAGATTGCCCAGGCAGAAAGGTATGCTTCCATTGAATTCATTCACGCTAAGATCAAGGTATGCAAGGCGGGTGAGAAAACAAATGGAAGAGGGAATCGTCCCAGTTAATTCATTGAAAGATAAATCAAGAGAGACAACGCGGTTGGTGTTATAGTCACAGAGTACGCCCTCCCAGATGGTGCAACAGTCTGTTCCGTTTACCCACGAACTGAGAGAGCCTTCTGAATCATTAATGAAGGCCGCTTTGAAGCGGAGCAGAGCTTCAGATTCGTGGGAAGAACATCCATTGGGCATTAATCGATGAGAAAGAGAAGGGCGTGGAGAGGCGAAGAAGACAGCAAAAACTGAAATGAAAACTAAACACAGCTTGTGTAAAGAGATGGCCATTTTGGGATGGACAACGGAGATGCAGATAATCTTTGGGTGGGTTATTTTTAATAACGAGCCCGTCAATGGTGAATGATTTTTTTTTTTTCATTTTCAAAATTAGATGATTATTTATGTGGCCGATGGTTGAGAAGGAAATTAAATTTGTTCTGGATTTTCTTATATTTTTATACAGATATCATAAAACCACCATTACAAAGAAGTCAAATAATATCTGAAATTTTAAATGGCAGACATCGACTATATCAGGGATTGACTTGTAATATTTTTCATCAGAGTAGGTAGTTGGTATTATCACAAATCTCCCATTACAAAGAAGTCAAATAATATCTTGGATTTTAAACGGTGGATATTAATTATATTAGGAATCTCATTTAAGAGTAGGTCATTGGCTTGCAATATTTTCCTACATCAGAGTAGGTAGTAGATATTATCACAACATTATGATTATAAATAATTCAAAGAATATTTTCTTAGTAGATATTATCAAAAAATTATGATTACAAATAATTTAAATAATATCTGAATTTTAAATGGTGGATATTGAATATATCAAGAATCTCATCTAGGAGTAGGTCAGTAGATATTATCACAAAACTATGATTACAAATAATTCAAAGAATATCTAGAATTTTAAATGGTGGATATTGAATATATCAAGGATCTCATCTAAGAGTAGGCTATTGACTTACAATATTTTCCTACACCAAAATAGGTAGTAGATATTATCACAAAACTGCAATTACAAAGATGTCAGATAATTTCTGAAATTTTAAATGGAAAACATTCACTATATAGGGATATCATTTAAGAGTAGGTCATTGACTTGCAATATTTTCCTGCATTTGAGTAGGTAGTAGATATTATCACAAAACTACAATTACAAAGAATTTAAATAATATCTTGAATTTTAAATAGAAAACATTTACTATATTAGGGATCTCATCTAAGAATAGGTCACTAACTTCCAATATTTTCCTACATTAGAGTAGGTAGTAGATATTTTCACCAAATTTTTGAGAGAAAACAAATTTGTACATCTACAAGATTTTAAGGGGAATACGATATTCTTTTATCAAGTAGGGCCTCTTAGGCCTTCTCTTATTTTTTGTCTTTTTATTTTAAGGGGCATACAATATTCTTTGATCAAGTAGGGCCTCTTAGGCCTTCTCTTATTTTTTGTCTTTTATTTTAAGGGGCATACAATATTCTTTGATCAAGTTAATTTATTTGATTAGTTGATTATTATAATAGTTGTAAAAATCCAAAGTCTTTAAGCACTCTCTTCCTAATAGAATAAGGGATTTCTTTGATCAAATATGAACAATTAAAGTAGATTTGGGCATTTGAAGTGTTTAGTAGACTGTAAAAATAATTTAGATGAAATTTTGGTTAGAGTTATTTGATCCTATAATGTGTTTGTGGCTCTTTATTATTAATGTGGTTCAAATCTTTCTAGTAGGCTCAAACATTCATATGTGTTTTCACTTGATATTGTTAGCAATGGACTAAAACATTAACCTTGAGTAGGTAATCCTTTTGTATTTGAATACATTATTTTTTCTTTATAGTTTAGTTTAATTAGTTACCTATCATTTTGCATAAATAAATACCTACAAGTACTTTACCATATATCTTGTGAGCCTAAACTTAATTATAATTCTTTTGAGGGATATTTATTTTTATAATTTCAAGGGTTAAGTATGAAAGGAAGTAGAGGTTTCTAGTATATTTCTTACATTAATATATGAGAGGATTTTTGTGATAAATTAAAACTTGGTGTATTATTACAAGGAAATACGAGTAAAAAAGTGATATAGCATAACATAGTTATTTATGTGGGGAAAAAACTTTTGGGAGAAAAAATCCACACTCCAATTTTTTTTTAAAGTATCATGTAGTAATTAATAGTTGTAATACACTTGTACAATCCTAGCCTTTGGAGGATTTTTACCAACAAGAGATTTGAAGTGATTATGTTAGAATAATAGTACTTACAAAAATAACTATGAAACCTTCATACCAAGAATCCAATAAATAAGAGAAGAGAAAAATGTCACAATCAAATGGTAATTAGGAAATCATGAGTTAAAATCACCCAAACTATGGTTCTCAAGTCCCTAGTCAAAATCCATTGTTCAAATGTCAAGACAAGTTCATAGGCTAAAACTAACATATTTATTACACCTATCAAAAACTTGTCATGACTCACACATGAGCTTGAGCAATCCCTTTTGGATTTATCATCTCTAATAAAGATGATTTATGATATTTAATAATATACATCAAGAAGTGTAACTCCCTCTTACAACCCTCTAATGCATCATAGATGCTTTTACATTTCTGATGTGGGAGGCCAAACTTTAGGAGATCATAACTTTTGACTTGGGAATTTGATTGAGGTTTTTTTATAATTGAATATTTCAATGAGGTCCAGACCACAATTAATTTCTCCAAGTAAGGCCATTTTGACATCTTTTTAGGGCCAAAATCAATCTCTAGAGCCTTGAGAATTACATTTTTGTGTTATATAGCCTAGAATTATATATTTTTATTTTATAATTAGTATATAATATTGAGACACCTTTCCTAATATTCTTTCATTGAACACATTACTAAGGTAAAGGTAATATAAAAATTTCAACTATTTACTAGGGGTTGAGAGGCTTATAGAACTATTACATTGTTCTTAAACTTCTCTATGTTTATTGGCCTCATCATCATATCTATGGCATTTTATAAAGTGCAAAATTTCTTCATAATAATTCTCCCAAGCTCTACCACATCATAAATAAAATGGTACTAGGTCTTTTTGTTCTTCCTTGCATGAAAGGTTGATTTATTTCTCAGCTATGACATTTAATATCACAAATAAATTTGATACCTTCTTAAATAATTCACACATGTGAACACAATATCTTAAGATAGATAGCCACATTATTACATTTTTCAACTTCCATGTACTAATCTATATAGTGAATAAAGAGGCCATAGATATTCCTTACTCAACCAATTAATAGTGGTCACCAAATAAACTAAACACATATCCACTAGTGGATATTTTATTTTCAACATCTCCTACCCAATTTGAATCCACAAATAAATGAACATATCAACTAAGTGATTGTCCCATATAAAATAACCATAAAAAAAATATAGTACTCAAATGTGCCCTATAAATATTTGAATACCCTCTTGGTTGCACCCTAATTATCTAATCCAAGATTAGCCATAATGCAACTCAAAACTCACACTTCCTTTGTAATATCTATTCTAGTATATACTATAGCATGTATCCAACTCCCAACTATACTAACATAAGGAATAAAATCCATATTATCCATCTATATGGGTGTTGTAAGACACTACTCAACTCAAATCTTAGTTTCCAAAAAAATAAAAGACACACTCAATTGTCTACTATCTACCATGCTAGAATGTTATAGTAAAGGGTTCACATACTTACTCTAGTCCAACCAACTCTATTATTTCACTTTCTTATCCAATATACATGGTAACCCCTAACCTCTTTATGCTAAAACTTGTCAAAAGCTAAGAATTGAAATTACAAATTACATGCTTACGATTACCCAAAAATAACATATCATATGTGTACAATGTGATACAAGGAATCAATTACCATCCATTTTTTTTATAAAAACAATGATCTAATTTATATCTCAAAAATATGAAGCCCAAAAGGAATGAATCAAATTTCTCATACCATATTCCAGGATAATATTTGAGGCCATACAAAGATATTTTCAATCTACAAACCAAAGACTCCTTGATTTTAACATAATAGTCTAGTTATGACATGAAGATATTTTTTCCCGTCATCATGTAGGAATATTGTCAACATATCTAATTTTTCTATCTCTAATCAAAATCTACTACTATAGATAACAATAATTTTATAGATGGAAACTTAGAAGTTGTGGAAAAACCTATCTAAATTTTATTCCCTCAACATAGAAATATCCTTTAGCAACTAATCTTTCCTTGCACTTTTTAATATCACCATCTAAACAAATCTTTTCTTGGAGCACCCATTTACATCTAATGTTTTATTCCTTCCGGAAATGGAACTAAGTCCCATGTATCACTCTTCTTCAACATATACATATCTTCATCCATAACTAATTTCAAATACTTAGAAGATCGCCCATATGCATCACCTTCATCACATTTATAGGCACATTGATATTAGTAATCAAAGAAAAAATATCTCCTATTGTGATGATTATATGTTTCTAGTTTTTTATTTTTTGATTGAATTTCACTAGTTGAGGTGTAGCTACTCAGAAACTATCAAAGTTATCTAATATCTCCTCCTTTCCAAGTCCTTCATGAGCTTATAGTTCAATATTATGTCTTTAGGGCTACTTGATTCAAATATTTCTTCTCATCCACTTGTGGCTACAAAACTACAAAATAAGAATTAATCTCTTTGAAAATAACACTTATTATATTTAAATTCCATGTCCATATGGTGCCAAATATTGTGCATTTTCACACCATCACCATAGCTATTAAAGATACATTCCACTACATTTTTCTCTAACTTGACCTCTTCTCCTTAGGCATAAACATGTATGCTTAGTGACCAAAATCATAAACATGATGTAATAAGGGATTTTACCCATCTATTCCTCTAGAAGAGTCTTCTCAGCAAGAGACAAGATAGGAAACTTGTTAATAAAGTGGAAATCTCTAGCAACCATTTCCAATTAAAAATTCTACATTAATCTATTCTCACTAAGCATAATTTTATCCATCTTCATCAATGTCATTTTCATTCTTTCTACAATTCTTCTTTTCTAGTAGGTACACTATGTTTTCATATATATTTTAAACTCATACTCTTTACTAAATTTGTCAAATTTTATAGAAAAGAATAATACCACTTTCAATCCTCAAAACCTTAATTTTCTTATGATTTTGGTCTTCCAAAAGACCATTAAACTCCTTAAACTAATTGAAGAATTCAAATTTAGTCCTAAGAAAATACACCAATGTCCTTTTGGAATAATCATCTATAAAAATATAGTTTAAAAACTTAAAAAATAAAGGAACTATAAATAAATTTTTCCTTTAATCCTTTGTGGTTTTCTGCCCTTACTCTTTTTCATCTTTAGGATGAATCCACACCCAAAATGTGAAGAATTCTCCTACATAAAGGCATGCAATGTGTCACGTGGTGGCTGCACGACTTTATTTACATACTGTTTTCCTTTTGGGTGCAAGTCGGGACACGTGTCAGCTTGGCAGGGGTTTTCTTCAGAGCTACTCTCACAAATTTGAGATTCCCCGCTCGCTTGACACATCATCTATTCGTTTTAGGTAGTTTGTATTTTTGTAGAGTTTTCTCTTTGGGTGGAGTTTTTTGAGAACACGGTGGGTGTCTTGCTTTCGAGGTGGAACCTTCAAGTCAGCGTCATTGACCTCTATGGTTGATCAATCAGATTTTTTCCAGGTTGTGTTAAAATCTGTTTGTTTTCTGACAACTATCTTTCCTAAAATATCTAAAGCCATTAATGAAGTTTTTGGGACTTAATGAGCAAAGATTTATGCGATCTAATCAAGATCTAAGATTGGATTATGGGCTATCAGGATCATCTGCATCTGAAATTTTCTACTTTTGGAATGTTTGTGATGATGCTCTCTTCTTTTGGTTATAAATATGGGTTGGCAACATAACTAAAAAAGTTAGAAAAATTGTTTCGAAAATATTTTCGAAGGATATAGATCTATTAAGGAGTTTATATTTTCAGAAGTAGAAGGTTTTACAAAATACTATTATTTTCTTTGGCATGTTATATTAATTCAAGCTATCATCGGATTGGCATCCAACCTTTGTTTTTCAGTTCATATACTATTGAAGTTTGATCTATTTGGGGAAAATCTTTGAAATTATGCATGTTATGGCCTTTGTCAAGTTTCTTCTTTATATTTTATTCATGTTAAAAACATTGTTTTAAGTTTTGTTTGGTATTTCGAATAGCTAATTTTCATGTTATTAAGCTTCTATATTGAATGCTATCTTTTGGAAATTGGATTATGTCTATTGAAATTTTCCATTTTTTGTAAAAAAAATTATCATTTTCTATATTATGTTGTGAAGGGAGAAAAGTTATGTGAGTCTCTAGATATTTTTGTTAATCTTTAGAGTTTTCTTATGTCTGATTGGACCTTAATGGGTGCTTCCCATGGGAGATTTCAAAGACTGCACTCTACTTTCACTAGCCTTTGTTGCTCACTATCTTCCCAACAGTGAAGGGTATGCAACATTTTGTGCCTATCATATCAGTTATAAGGAATAGTTAAGGTTTGGAATATTGTAAAATCTTTGGTGCATCGCCATTTTTTTATGTTTTATTCACACTTATTTCTACCTTTTCCCCAAAACACAAAGAAGAGTAATCTTTGTATAAAAATCTCAGAGGTCATTCAGTGAGGCACAAATTGGTCCCCCACTCACTGGATTTCCCATATTAGAGAAGCGTAAGATTTGATGATCAATAGTTTTTTTTCTAGCATGCTCGGTGGGATAAAAAAAATTTGAATATCTAATTAGAAGAAAGAAATATTTCTTAAATCATACCAAGAAAAGAGGCTAGACATTTCGTGCCCAGAATCCAAACAAGAGAGTCTTCAAGAGGCCATTTCCAATACTCCTAGTTACCTACTACGGTTTCAAGGAGAAGAAGACTTATAGGTTTTGTATCACCTGTAAGAAGCAACAAGGCAAGAAGTGTTAGCCCATGATCCAAAGTTTTATCTACTCGACTAGGAGGTCAAACTTTCCAAATTAGAATACCAATTACCCTATCCATAGGAATCTATTTTTAGTGGCTCTTCTAGGTACCCCCACTCCTAGAAATTTTGTAACCTGGGATAGTGGTAGTCCACTAAAACCACCTACACCCACAGATGTATGGCCCACCATACCTGCCAATGCTCTCAAGGCCATCCCAAAGTTTTCCAGGGATGATTTCAAGACCCCCTCCAAACATCTCCAAGATATAGCAGAGGTATGCAAAGTACATAATATCGTGGAAGAGAATGTTTCTCTTAGGTTACTAGTCGCATCTTTGAAAGGAAAATCCCAAGACTGGTATAGGTCTTTAGCTTCTGGTTCTATCCATTCTTGGGACCAGCTTAGAGAGAAGTTGTTTGACCGCTTCTCCAAAAAGGGAGATCACTCCTCTTTACTACAACAATTAATCACCATCGAAAGGGCCCCACAAGAGGCAATGAGAAACTTCAACACTAGGTTTCATAAAACATGGCAAAGGATTCATGTCACCGTGAGGCCTTCGACCACTATGGCGTTCATGTTTTATCTAAAGACTTTCAATTCTACTATCGTGGTCATGGTTCAGTCTATGGGAGGAGATATTTTTATCAACACATATGATCTAGTTGTGCACGTAGAAAATAGTTTGATCGATGTTAGGAATCTTCCACCACGTCCGTCGATGCCTATGTTTGTGGAAATATCTAATTTCCCCTAGAAAGAAGTACCTTCGAGAACCTCTCCTCCATAAGAAACCATGTCAACTATACCACCATCCATATACATATACCCTATTGTGAAACCAAGCACATTAGACTCCTCTTCATTAGCAACAGATTTCAATGATATGAAGAATCTCGTGTATTCCTTTGTGAATGAGCTAGTCCTCATGTAATGATAACAAGCAACACCTCTGAATCCTCCCACATAGACCTATCAAGGAGGAAGGAAATCTTATGAACATAATGCATATGAAGGAGCCTCGAAAGGAGGAATTCAACAATCGACACCTGCAAACCAAATAGTCTTGGTTACCATGCCACTTCAACGCATCAAGAATAGTCCAAGAAAATATTTAGTCCAAGGTTGAACAACCTGGTGGAGGATGAGAATACATGGTGCTTCCCATGTAATGATAGTCATATGCCCCAAACTTGTCAAGGGGAAATCTACAACAGAAGATAGCAGAGTAGAGAAGTCATGGCGTGTTCTCAAGCATGGAAGAATATCAGTCTCCCGAAATAGAGAATGTCTTCTTTAGAGCACAAGCACAAGGAATTTCATTAGAAAAGAGATGGATATCACACCTGACCAAGAACTTTTCTCTTGGATGGAGGATGAAGATGTAGTATTTTTAAATGATGCTCTGATGACTAGTGCCACACAAGTATAGTCAGACTACAACACAAGTTCCAAAAGAAGGCTCACTAGAGAATATGTGCAACAAGCTCCACAATGTCCATAGCCGTAAGAAAAGAAATCCATGCAGGTCCAACCCACTCAACAATAAAAATATCTACTATTGCTAGAGAAGGAGATAGACAAAGCACCGAGCCCACCCACATCGGATTGGCCTCTCCCAAAGATCAAAGAGATACCACCATTCAAACCCAAGGTGCCTCTAGTCAGAACGCTCAACGTGGTTAAATAGTTGAAGAATTGCCCTGCTAATGTATCTCTCTAGGACATTATATTGATTTTGGAGAAAAATACATTTCTCTAGGAAGAATTAAAGAAGGAAGAAAAAATACCATGGGTGGATGCGATTCCACCGCATGATCAATTTAAAGACAAGGATCTCACGTCGAATCCCCAATCTTTGAGAGCCACAACCTACTTGAAAATTGTGGATAATGCAAAGGTAAAAGAGATAAGCAAGACAAAGCCCACACCTTTCTTTTTAACACTTATTTTGGGAGATAATCTTTTACACAATAACATGATTGATTCAGGATCTAGTACTACGGTCATACCTAAACAAGTGGTCAATTCCTTGAAACTCAAGTATGAGCCTCTTGAGAAAGGGATCATGCAATTAGACGTGAAGAAGGTTTTGACCATCATTCACATTAAGGATCTATCATTGATCCTCTTCTCATTTCCAAGCCAAATAGTCACGCAAGAAATAGTTGTGATAGAAATCCCCCCAATATTTGGGATGTGCCTTTCAAGGGACTTTACAGTGAAGCTTGGTGGATTTTAGCACTCAATTGCTCTCATTTGATATTGTGGACCATGCATGGGGCAAAGATGAAGATCATGTCTAAATCCTTGCACCCAAAATATATAGCGTACAATGTGGTCCTATGCTTTGAATTAATGCATACCTCCTTCTTAAAAGGGGAGACATATTGTGTAGAAATGTAAGAAGATGAGGAGGACACAAGTGAGCGGAACCCTGAAGAGGAGGTCCTCCTCAACCAATTTATTGATTTCGACTTGTTTGGAAACTTCCATTCTACTAGATTAGGCACCTATGTAATCTTCAATAATGACCAAGTCTTCCCAAAATTGGTAAAAGAATAGGAAGCGCCTAGTGGTTCGGGTGACAACAGTCTATGGACGTTATTTTTTTTGGCACCAAATGCAAGGTCAGTTCTGGAGCAAGTATCTGATTGGTATCCCTGACTAGATCAGAGACCCTAAAAGCTTTCCATTTCTAGTTCCCATGCTCAAATAATGATGTTGGGTATGAGGCCTTGGTCCATGGTTTGTTTCTTGTTGAACAAATGGGCGTGAAGAGAGTACAAGAATTTAGAGATTCAGAGTTGGTTATAAGCCAAGTCTATGGGTAGGCAGCTGCCAAAAATGTAAGAGTGGAGTCTTATAGACATAGATTATGGGATATGATCAAGAGATTTGAATCTTTTAACATACAAGTTATCTCGTGGTCCCAAAATAATTTTGTTGATCATATGGTTTCGATTGGTTCACAATTTGAGCCAATTTTTGAATCAGCAATGAAGCAGAATACAATGTAGATCATCATCCAACCGTCAATTCCCAACAATGATCAGAATTAGCAGGTTTTTGAGGATGACATTTAGATTGCCACTTTTTATAGAAATCAGGAAAATATTTTGACCATTCACAATCTGAAGAAAGAAAAGCTACGGAAGGGAAAGTGGTCTAATTAAAACGTAATAAGCTCCCTCGAGATTTGATTTCACTTGAAAATATTTTTGATTAGGAGGATGCGAGAAATAGAAAACAAATATTCATTGTTGATGAGGAAGACTATGAAGATCTCGATGTCGAAAATGGCAGAAAGTTAAAATTCAGAAGAAACATTCCACAGAGGGATAAAGAGAGACTAAAAGGGCTATTTTCTAGATACGACAGGGTAGTATCTTTGACCTATGATGATCTAAGATGATACGATCTAGGCATAATCCAACATAATATTGACTTGATCACAAGCTTAAAGCTTGCCTAACAAAAAAAAAGGCCAGTCAATCCAAAATTCGAAGCATTGATGGCACAAGAAATCACCAAATTAATCAAATCAACAATCATATACCTGGGTGGGTGCATGGAAACGGGTAGCCATTTCATGGACACCTTTCAAATTTTTTTTTGAAAAGTCATAATGTGAGTGTATTATAATGCACTCGCGTTATGTCTTGTTGTGTTGAGCCTGAGGCTCGACATAAAAAAGAAAATAACATGAGCACGTTATAGCACACTCGTGTTATTACTTGTTAAAAGCAAAAAAAAAAAGAGAAAACATGTCATTCTTATTTTGACTATTTTTTTCTTCTAGCCGTGGCCAAAACCCCCATATTTTTGCGCTCACGTTCTAGGAGGATCAATTCAACAAATTTATTCACCAACAATTTCTATTTCTTCACAACAATGGTGCCATAATGACGAGGAGGTGTAAGAGGTAAGGATTTTGTGGTTTTTGTTTTGAATTAGTTAGTTTTAGGTTGAATTTGATATATATTTGTTTGAATTTTTAGGAGATGCAAATCAACCTACAAACCCTCAAGATCCTCAAAAGGAAGACCAACCAAATCCTCAAGATCAAAATCAACCACAACAACAACCTCCTCCAGCAATCACTCAACCCCCTTCTAGCACTCAACAAAATTTAATGAGTGAAATTGAGAAGAACAAAAATAAAATTGAGGATTTGATTAGTAGGTTGATTGATCCAAATGGTTCAACTTCAGAAAGAATGACCCTAGGAAATTCATTGAAAGATATGTTAAAAAAATATAGATTCAATTAGCAAACAAATAATTGGATGGGAAGATAGGAGGTAGGAAGCTAGGGATTGTTATGCAAATAAACTATCATACAAAGATGTAAGGGATTTAAAATTTACAAAAGGTGATTTGTGCTCATTATTCATTGACCCACGTACAAATCAAAATCTTACCCTCAATGCGAAGAGGTTTCCTATCCATTGGTGCCACCATCAACAGATTAGGGACCAATTTTATGATAGGTGGTACATGGTCTTCGATTACCCACCATGTAACAATTGCGAGGTCCCGTAATATTTTCTTAGGAAACTATATAGTGAGTTCATATTGAACAAAATCCAAAATTATTTTGATATGAGGGATTTTAGGGGAGAGGTGGGGGCTCAGCTCAGGATAGACCCAATGCACAGCTGGATCCTATGCAGCAAGGTAGATGAGATCTCAAGAGGCCACCTCATGAGCACATTGTTATGCCTTCCATCATGAAGGAAAGTGTTGATGTAGAGACATTGCAAGTGATCAACACTTTGACCCAGAGTGGCATCCATCATACTAGCCCTATTCTACAGTGCCATCTAGGGGAGTCCTCGAGTGGTGGCCTTCAAACACATGTGTTTCAATCTTGTGGGGCTACTTGTTCATATGACCCCACCGAAACTCAAGAGACTGGTACATAGGATCCGTCTACAACTATGGAGATGGAGAGGGTAGCTTAAATTTTGCATGAGGAATATGGAATTGATAGTTAAGTAAAATTTAGTGCATGTTCAATGAATTTAATTTATTAAATTTTGATTTTGAAATGCAAGATTAACTAAAAATCTTTTATGATTTTAATAAAATTGTAGGGTCACAGTGTTGAGACTAGATACACTAGCCCCCCACCTACTTATTTCTGCAGTACACCTATCATTGGGTTATGTAACTAGAAAATAACTATAAATTTATTGCATGTTAATAGCATTGTTTTACAAATAGTAATTTAATATGCGATTTTGGATGTTGAATAGACTAATATTGGATGTTTCAATGGAACACTTCCCAATGGCGGTGGATTTGATCAAACCTACATGAAGGTAATAGAATAAATATTTTAAGTAATGAATCAAGTACTTAATAGATTTGTGTAGTTTATATGCACATCGTTGATTACGTTGAATAATTTTTTGTTTTATTTTCAGATGTTGCAAGCTGAAACACCTTCGAATGTGATGAGGGAAATGGTGATTGGTGTTTCATCTACTATACAATACTCAATGGCTTTGATAGGAAAGGTATGAGGCAATTTAGTAAATTTCAATTTAGATTTGTTGTTATAGATGTTAGTTAGTGAAAAATCAAACCATTATTGATTCACGTAGTTTAATTTCTATGTGTATGGTTTATACAGGGCTTGAGCATGCCTAAGCATGGGCGTGAGAATATTTCCCTCATGGAGAGACCATGAGATGGTGGTAAGTGATTATTTTGTCAAATATATCATTTTTTATAATGTAATTTCTATATATTAATGTCTTTACTTCTTATTGTAACAGTTAAAAATTCACCATGATCTAAACCCTAGGAGCAATAGGAGCACTCCTCAAGTGTAAAAAAAATGAGTGATAGATCTATTGCCATCCGATTGAAAAGGAAAGGGAAAGAATTTATTTCAAGGGCATGGAGAGCAATGACTTTTGATTCCAAAGCCCTTTGTTGTATGCCTACATAGCAGTTTTGTACATATTTTTTATTAGACATATTTTACATTGTATGCCTATATAGGATTCTCATAAGCCTATATGGCTATTTTGTACATATATTTCATACTTATATCGACATATATTGATGTATGCCTACATGGCAGTTTTGTACATATTTTTTATTAGACATATTTGACATTGTATGCCTATATGGGATTCTCGTAAGCCTATATGGCTATTTTGTACATATATTTCATACTTATATCGACATATATTGATGTATGCCTACATGGCTTTTTGGTTAATACAAATATCTTTTATCTATGGTGTCCATATTTGCATTCTAAATTGATGGTTCAATAGATATGAGTTATGTGTATTCAAGTGTATACTTTGCAACTTATGTGTATACTTTGTGACTTACATATGTTCGAAAGTATACTTTGTGTCTTATGTGTTTTCATGCGTATACCTTGTATTCATGCATATACTTTGTATTAATTTGTGTATACTATGTATTCGTGTGTATATTCTTTGAGGCTTACGTATTTTTAAGTACTTGTGCTTCCCTTATTTACATGTACATGCTTGACTTATTCACGTGTATAATTATTAATTGGTTAGCCCTAGCATTGATCATTATTTTCCTTCATGGTTTGTCTTGAATATTAATTGATTGATGCTAAACAACTTTATCTAAAAGAAAAAAAACATGTTTACAATTGGCATTCCATGAAATGATTCATAAAAAGATTGCAATATTTTCTTGATGCATCACTATCAAAAGATTTATATGTCAAATTTTTACAATATTATTTCTTGTATACAAAATGGACTCGGGAGAAAGAAAGTTATAATTTATAATACAAATAAGAAATGGACTCAACATTGTCCTAGACCCTCGAATAGGTCTATTTAACAAAGCAACATGCTCTCAATCAATCTTTGAATTGCAAAGCACCATTGGTGATGCAGAGTAGCTCAACCAAGTTGTGATTTGACACAACTTCTCTCAAATATGCCCACTAAGACTCCAACAGTCACTTTACTCAACGATGAGAAATATCCTATTCCTTTATGGTTTTGCACCAAACCACCACCAAAATAAAGCCAACTCAGCCCTCTTTCAATCCATGTCAGCCTTGGGACCGTATAGGAAAGCTAGAGGTCATACCAAGTACAGGATCAACAAGGTTGTATCAAAAATCTAAAAAATAGAGAACAGTGTGAATAATTCTTATCAGATCTTCTCTAAAAGTTCATCAACAACCTCCATTCGAGCCTCTCAAGGATTTATATAGTGTTTTACACCCTTCTCTAACTAATCCACACCCTCAACTAACTAAAAACCAACTTTCAAAACAAGTAACCATTGCATTTCAAATTTGTTGCTTTAAGCAACTTATAAATTTGCAACTTTAGACTCCTCCAACCTAATGAGTACATCTAATGACCTCTAAACCCACACAAATGAATTACAAACAGCGTTATTACATTGAAAAAACTCCATTCTTTCACAATCATATACAAATTCACAAATTTTCCTTCAAAGGCTACAAAGACAACTTCTAGTGCAAGATTCAAATTTTCACATTTTTTATCACTAGACCCAAAAGTCACCCTAAAACATACCTAATGGTCGTAATTGACCTTATTCAAGACAAAGAATGCTCAAAATACAAACAACAACCTATTGAACAACCTATTCACCATCAGATAATCACTAAAACCACTGAACTAGACCTTCTTCATCAAATGGAGGAACAAGGTGCTCTGCACCAATGATCACACTTTTTGTGTGGAATACTCAAACTTCTCAACCGTCATTTGTATGTTTCTCTTTTCCAGTGTTTTGTGTGCCATCACAAGGGATCAAGTTGGTTGAATGCAAGTCGGATCAATTCCATGTGTTTGGGTGCGAAAGAGGACCATGCCTAGTGTAAACCTACCTATTGGGATGCGTTGGAGTAGTTAGTTTGGTCACACAAATTGCAAAATGAAAGTCGCACCACTTTGCAACTTTGCACAACTTGAATTTGACACTTTTTCCATCAAGTGAAAATTTGTCGCCACGGGAAAACCACTCTGAAATAGAAAAAACTAAGAGAGTTTTTTGTAAAGGGGCCCAACGCGATCCTATAAGATAAGATGATAAGTTTCTAAGCATCATGGTATCTGAGTAATAGAATGCTGAAGTTTGCAACCATTCTGCACTTTGGACCCTTAAGGGATCGATCCAGTGGAACATAGCTCGGAGCGATTCCACGTGTATCAGTGTGAAAGAGGACCATTCCTAGTGTAAAAATACCTATTTGGATGAATTGGAACAGTCCACTTGGTCAGACGAGTTGCAGAACAAAATTTGCACCACTTTACAACTTTGCACAACTTGAATTTGACATTTTTTCCATCAAGTGAAAATCTGTTGCCACGGGAAAACCACTCCGAGATAGCCAAAACTGAGAGAGGTTTTTGTAGAGGGGTCCAAAATGATCTTGTTGGATTAGACAATAATTTTCTAAGCATCACGGTATCGGAGTAATAGAATGTTGAAGTGTGTAGCCATTTTGCACTTTGGACCCTTAAGGGATCGATCCGCTGGAACGTAGCTTGGAGCGATTCCGCATGTTTGGGTACAAAAGAGGACCATTCCTAGTGTAAAAATACCTATTCAAACTTTTTGGAACAGTCTGTTTGGTCACACAATTTGTAGAATGGAAGTTACACCACTTTACAACTTTGCATTTACAACTTTGCATTGCTTGCATTTGACGCTTTTTCCATGAAATGAAAATTTTTCGCCACGAAAAAACAACTCCGAGATAGCCAAAACCAAGAGAGGTTTTTGTAGAGGGGCCCAACATGATCCTATTGGATCATACGAGAATATTCTAAAAATCATGGTATCCGAGTAATAGCATGCTGAATTTTGCAGCCATTTTGCACTTTGGACCCTTAAGGGATCGATCTGGTGGAACATAGCTTAGAGAGATTCCGCGTGTTTTGGTGCAAAAGAAGACCATTTCTAGCATAAAAATACCTATTCAGATGTATTGGAGTAGTTAGTTTGGTCACACGAGTTGCAAAGCGAAAGTTGCACCACTTTGCAACTTTGCGCAACTTGAATTTGACACTTTTTTATCAAGTGAAAATCCGCCACCATGGGAAAAACCACTCCGAGATAGCCAAAACCGAGAGATATTTTTGTAGAGGGGCCCAATGCGATCTTGTAGGATCAGATGAGAAGTTTCTAAGCATCACGATATTCGAGTAATAACATGTTGAAGTTTGCAGCCATTTTGCACTTTGGAACCTTAAGGGATCGATCCGATGGAACATAGCT
The DNA here is from genome assembly GCA_007115665.2 of Sequoiadendron giganteum. Classification (NCBI taxonomy): domain Eukaryota; kingdom Viridiplantae; phylum Streptophyta; class Pinopsida; order Cupressales; family Cupressaceae; genus Sequoiadendron; species Sequoiadendron giganteum. The sequence goes on from CM021107.1 coordinate 596,635,708, forward strand.
CAGAGCGATTCCTTGTGTTTCAGTGCGAAAGAGGACCATGCCTATCATAAACAAACCTATTTAGATGCGTTGGAACATTCCACTTGGTCACATGAGTTGCAAAGCGAAATTTTCACCAATTTGCAACTTTGCACAACTTGAATTTGACACTTTTTCCATCAAGTGAAAATCTACCGCCACGCGAAAACCACTCCAAGATAGCTTAAATTGAGAGAGGTTTTTGTAGAGGGGCCCAATGTAATCTTGTAGGATCAATCAAGAAATTTCTAAGCATCATGGTATCCGAGTAATAGCAGGATGAAGTTTGCATCCATTTTGCACTTTGGACCCTTAAGGGATCGATCCGGTGGAACGTAGCTCAGAGCGATTCCGCGTGTTTCGGTGTGAAAGAGGACCATGTCTATCATTAACATACCTATTTGAACATGTTGGAATAGTCTTCTTGGTCAAACAAGTTCCAGAATGAAATTTGCACCACTTTGCAACTTTGCACTGCTTGCATTTGATGCTTTTTCCATCGAGTGAAAATCCGCTGCCATGAGAAAGCCACTCTAAGATAGCCAAAACCAAGAGAGGGTTTTGTAGAGGGGCCCAACATGATCCTGTAGGATTAGATGATAATTTTATAAGCATCATGGTAACTGACTAATAGCATGTTAAATTTTGCAGCCATTTTGCACTTTGGACCCTTAAGTGATCGATCCGATGGAACGTAGCTCAGAGCGATTCCTCATGTTTCAGTGTGAAAAAAGACCATTTCTAGCGTAAAAATACCTAGTCAGATGTGTTGAAGGAGTTAGTTTGGTCACACGAGTTGCAAAGCGAAATTTGCACCACTTTGCAACTTTGCACAACTTGAATTTGACACTTTTTCCATCAAGTGAAAATTCGCCACCACGGGAGAACCACTCTGAGATAGCCAAAACCGAGAGAATTTTTTCTAGAGGGGCCCAAAATGATCCTGTAGGATAAGATGAGAAATTTCTAAGTGAAATGGAATAATTTTGATGGGGTTTGTGTTGCTGCCCCTTTAGATTTTGATGGAAAAGGTCATGAAAAATGAGGTTTCACCCTAGGGTTTGATAAAATATTGCATGTAGAGATTGGGTGATTGTCTTTTGAGTTTGTGTAGGTGATTTTAAGAAGGTTTCAGGTGGTGGCATGTTCTGGTAAGGTGTGGAACCATTCCATTCAATAAACCCTCCTTATACTAGCATAAAATAAGGGTTTTGGTTTGGCATGGTGGAGTGAGTTTGTCCTGAGACAAATTATGGATCTCAGGGTTTGGATACATGATAATTTCTCCCCAACAAGTTAAGGGGGTTCTTGAATGTTTAAAGGTATGTTCCTTTGTAAATTAGGCCTAATTAGTCTAATGAGGACAACGAAGGTCATTTTTGATGCACATGTTCAAAGATAGTCACTAGTGATTTTGAAGTATGTGTTGTAACTCAATAATAGCTATCTAGATCAGTCATTTCTTTGTGAATTCATTTGAGAATATTTCCTCAAAACACGACTTGGAGCCACTGCTTTCACTTGAAAATTCATCATAAAACCCTTTAGCAGCAACTCCAACTTTGTTTCTTGAATTCCCCTGCACAAATAAACACACACACACTTAAAAAATTATAATACTAACTTATTGGACACTGATCTAAACTATCATATTCGGTGGAGTAGTCATTATTGGTTTACAAACCAAGTTGAGGAAAACCAGTTCAAACTAATGATAAAATCAATGGATAACCTCCTAAATAGATTCAAACGAAAGATACTTCACTATTCTACCTTAAAAAACAAAATTCAATTCCTTAAACTAATGTACAGGCCATACAAGTTAATGAACAACTGGAAAAACTCATAAAATCACTAAAATAGGGACTTTATTGATTGTAAATATTGAAGAATACAAAAGATCTATGTTTTGCTCGACCTTACATGCTTTATATTACTTATCTAATCACCTAATGACCTCTTTGAGAATTTGAATACATTACATATGACCTTTACATGACCTTTTTCACATTGTTTACATTTCAAAATTCAAATTTTGCAAATTTTCCCATTGAAGGCATTTACAGAACAAGGTGCCACTGCACCAAACAGGAACAACAAAATTACAATATTTGAGTAAATCTCATTATGTAAGTAAATCTCATTACAATGCCTTAGGTGCTTTTTTCTCATAGATCTCTTACAATGTCACTCATACATTTGAGATTCTCTTTAAATTTCTACATCATAGGTGGTCATTATGAGGTTAACTTCAATTGAGTAACTTGAGATTCCCTCACTAAGCTTCACATGCTCTTTTATAATGGCTTGAAATAAAAATTGGGATTTGTCAAGATCATCAAAATAAAGATGTTGCATTACCTTTTTGGCTGAGATTCTCTTTGATGGCTCATAAATCAACATTTTCTGCAACGAGAGATCAATCAATTTTTAGTAGTTTACTTACAAATATGCAAATTAAAAGAGAAAAAGAAAGAGCATCCAAAATGGAAATGAAATAAAAATAGATGGAAGGCACTTACAAATAGGCATGTAGGTTTCACAAATTAGTCACTCCTAGTCATACTTCTTCACTGGGAATTCCAACATACCTATTGCACACAACACCTCTCATGAATAGAGTAAGTCAAAATTTCAGATGCTCTTATAATGTCTACATCATAGCTGCTCATGATAAGGTTAACTTCAAATGAATAACTTGAAATTCCCTCACCAATCTTTGCACACACTTTTCTAATGGCTTAAAATCATGATTGAGATTTGGCAAGATCATCAAAATAAGGATGTTGCATTGCTTTTATGGCTGACATTCTCTTGGATGCCTCATATATCTGCATTTTTTGCAAGGGGACACCGATCACTGTTTAGTATGTTAATTACAAATATGCAAAGTAAAATAAGATGATATCATTGGCATCAAACAAATTAATGTGCATACAAGTATAAATTAATAAGAAGCAATGTGCATATACTTACAAATTAATCCAATGAACCATCTGGGTTTGCTCTACTCTTTATTGTGTCAAGTATTGCCTCATGGTCAGACTCACGGACCTTCCACAAGGTCTTGTTCAAAGTTCTACCCCCATATTTGGTCAAACAAATATTATATGCCACGACAAGGTTCGAGTAATGAAGAATCTTACGATGCATGTCAAAGTCCTGAAATAGCCAATGTTTAACACTCGAATGTGGGTACCTTCTAAGCCATGTTCCAGTAACCACAACTGAGCCTGTAGGGTATTCGATGTTTAGTCCATCTATAATTGGGGCCTCTAATTTCTTTTGGCCTCAACACAATGATAAAAGTAATAGTTTGTTCCCTCTTCATTGTCTTCATCTGCAATAACTGCATAAACATGCCTTGCATTGATATATGCAGAAAATCTCTTGAAATTTGTTGACATTACGAATACAGTAAAAAGTAAGATAACGATATGGAATTTCAACAACTAAGAAAGTAGATATATCACCTGGCTGAACTAGATCTGATACATAGTCAAAGTCAATCGAGGATTCCATCTGTGTTAGTTTCAATGTCGTCAGAGGGAAATATGTGTGAAGTGGGCTAAGATAACTTGTCAGCCATTTGTCAACCCACTCCCCTAACTCACGATCATTTGAGGCTTGCATTGTACATGAAGAACAAAAGCATGCCATCTTTCGTGTATCGATACTCCATGAACTTGCATTTGGGCTAAGAAAATATTGTACCTCACTCGATCTTGTTAGTGTACAACAGTCTTCATATGGTGCAATGTTAGTATCATCCATCAACCAAAATAATCTATGAACTCAAGACATACCTTCATTACCTAGACCCATTGAAGCATTACACCACTCGACGATTGATGATGCATCTGTCAAATTTTCACTATATTTATACTTTAACTCTTCTTGTGCTAATTCTCTTTCCACGCATGCTCATGCACCATCATGCTCCCCCTTTCCATGTTTGGCCTCACAAAAGTTCCAAATATGTTGAACACCTGTAATGACATGCATCCTGCACAACTAGTAGAAAATGCACGAGTTCTTGAACTGTGTTGCATAGTTATCAAACCATATTATATGTCAGTCGTATTCTATGCCCCTCTAGCCAAACCATTGTAGAACATTTGGAAGCAACCTTGCACGAAATCTAAAGAATGTGTGTGATAATCACTAATGTAAAAGTGGTACTCCCTCAATACCTTCCTTTTGTCATTTGTACTATCATATGCATGAATGAATGCTATGTGCACAAATATTGAAACCTGTGTGGAGTTGTAATACTATGAATGCACCTCACGTTGTGGCTATAGAGTGTAGTTCTCCACAAATTCAACCACTGATACTATCCTTCCAACTGGAAAGGTGTCCTTGCATAGCTTGAATTGCATGTCCAAACATTAGGCTCTATGGGTATGAATTGCATACTTAGAAAATATATTGTCACGAAACATGGACATAAACTGGTACATTGGAATATTCTCAATAACCAAATCACACTTTTTTGCTTGAGACCCATCTTTTGTAGCATATGCCACTATTTTATACTTCCCGAACTCTACTAGCTTTTGTCCCACCTCATCTGTGCTTTCCATATGTTGACATACTCGCATACGCTGGAAGCCACCGCAACTCTCGCATGAACCATCCAAGGATGTTGTCCTATAGAATATTTGGCCAACCTCTATTTCACATAATTTTTTTGATAAGAACTCTCTTGAAGATTCTGGTGGGGCTTCTATGCCACAATCTAGAAAAACATTGTTAGTATGTAAATCTAAACATATAGAATGATAAACATCATAATGGTTAGAAAAATAAACATGTAGTCTACAAAAACAAGTAGTGCATGTGTGATTTATCTTGACACAAAAAGGTTTAAGAATTTCAAAAAATCTTTGAGAAATACTAATTTGAGGATAATCATTTTCAAATTTTTGAAAAAATTGGGTTTGAATCATATCCAAAAAATGCTTTGGATGTGGCTCACGATTCCAAGTACCGATTCTCCTTCTTACCACATCCCTTTGATTCAGAGATGGCCTTGTGTTATTCTTCTAATACTCTTCAATTAGTGTTATCAAGGCTTCGACAACTTCTTTATCTTTTCGTGACAGTCTCCCCGAGAATTCCAATAATTCATTTGAATCATTTCCCTCAATTCTTTGTCGCCTTTGAATAGCTCTTGAAAAAAAAAATCTACTAATTCTTGTTTGTTCACTCGTCTTTCTAATGAGATGAGCTCTCTTTGTTTGACAACTTACCAAATTCGATGTAATGACACGTCGGGTGAAATTACTATCCTTTGATCTTGAGGTCTTACCCACTCTCTCATAAGCATCCATTAGATTCTTCACAATAGTGTCTTCCCTCGATGCATTCGATATTCTCAACCCAAGAGTCTTCATGATGTTCCTAAACATTACACCCCGCATCATTTCAACAAATAGTTGACATCTTGCAGTCTCATTTAGCCTTTCAAAGAATCATTCCCAAATATTATCAACATATCTTCTACAAGTTTGTGTTGATATCTTACCTTCCATGTGCTGCAAAATCTCATCATCAATATTAATCAAATACTTTGGCTTTCTATGCAAAATTCTAGGTGGTGTTCTCCTAGGTACATACATCTCAACATTAGGAATTTCATCAATATTTAATTGAGGTGGGCTAGATTGCATACCTTCGATCAAGGGTCGAGAAGAAGACATACCTTGAGATTCACATGGGGATGATGGCATACCTTCTTCATCAAATCTGAGTGATGATGTACTCTCAACTTGAGATGTGTTGGATGGTGTCCAAAAATATTCACTTGCGATAGATGGTGTCCCTCCATATTCACTTGTAGTAGATGGTGTCCATCCATATTCACTTGTGCTATATTGTGTCCCTCCATATTTTCTTGTTCTTAATGGTGTCCCTTCATATTCACTTGTCGTAGAGGGTGTGTCTCCAACTACGGTATCTGAATCTGTCTTACGATGATGCTTTCACATTTGTACCTTTTGTGCTGCCAATTCTCATTCTCTTTTTGATGGTTGAGGTTCCTCTTCAATTTTCTTTTTTTTCGTCAATCATTTCCAATTTCTTCTTTTCACAATATGCCGCCACTCGAACTCTCTCCTTTTCTTTGAAGGTTTCGTTCTCTTCATCTTTTAGTTTCCTCTTTGTCTTTTTCTTTGGCATGGCAGATAATTTTATCTATACCATGGTAAGGAGATGAATATTACTTCCTAAAAAATGTATCCATTCAAGTTATTGAAAAATATATGTCATTCAAGGATTCATTTAAATAATACTTACAATCATCCTGTACAAAATTTAACCTAGCATAGACAAAGGTGACATGATTTTTTTCAATCTTGAATGCCTTAAAGAAAAGTGGTAACGTGGCATGCCATGATTGCAAGATAGGCTCAAAATGGAAGCATGGAAAACCATAAAAAATTTCAACTTATGTCATATATATGTATACAAATTTTGCAAGCATACATGGTGTGGGAGCACCATTGAATGAAAAGGGTGTTGGGCATGAATCCCTATATTGAAATTTTGAGTTTTCCATGAAATTTTGAGTGGTTTTGATATGCTAAAGTGTGTTTTGAGTTGGGGTAGTGTGGTTTCTTGTTGAATTTAATTTTTTCACACCATTTTAGACCTGTTTGAAGTATTCATAAGATTGTAAATGGGTTGGATGAGTGTTTTTTAATAAACCACTAGTTTCTTGGGTAAAAAGGAGGGTTTTTGGTGCATGTGAAGATGGGTAAAAGTAAGGTTCTTGTTGTTTTTGAGTCTAAGATAATTATTTATGTTAAATAAGGTCAATGAGATCACTCTTAATATGTATTTATCTCTTTTGATTCATTCTTGGTGTTTAGGGGGGAGATTTGGCTTGACATCAAGCAAAAAATTGCATTTTTTGGTAAAGTTGTGAAGAAATAAGTTAGTTACGAAGTTAAAAAAATATTTAGATATGTTGGGGGAGTTGATTTTGAAGATAAATAATATAAATATCATGTAAATTCTCGAATGGAGGCTTCTCTCCAAGATTTGAATCAAATCAAATAAAGGAATTCTCTAATTTTTGTGATTTTCTTGTGTTTTCCTGTGTTCTTTCTCTGTGTATGGACCCGTACAGGGTTGTGATGCCTTGAAGGTTTGGGAGATAATTTATGCATGACTTTATCTTCACTTGAATAAGGTTTGGTGTCTTAATACCATTTTAGAAGATATTTTCAGTCATTTCTCCAAGTCTACCCTATTTTGACAGTGTAAGGGTTTGAGGCTATAATGTATTGATTTTCACCAATGCACCCACTATGATGGATCTGTAACTCAGTGGATTGGTGTGTAACATAATAATTTACATGTAAAATGTGTTTGGGAGTCTCGAAGAGCATGGGTTTGGTCAGTAGAGTGATGCACTGGGCTAGCCAGAGCACATTTCTATGTGAAAGTGAATAACCATGATGGTGATTCTGAAAACTAATGAGTGTAATGGAATTGTGAGTGTTTTATAAGTTTTTTCAGAGGTATTGGAAGTTGTTTGGACCCTTGGGAGGAATGGGAGAGGCTCAGAGTTGTGAAATCCTTGAAAACCCTTGTTTTTGCTTGTGTTTTGGAGGGTTTCTTGGGACATTAGGGTAATGACCTTATGTGGGAAAAGTAATCATGAAATTGGTCATTTGGTATCATGAAAATTGAATATTATCAATGTTTAATTGGAAACCTCACCTTTAAAAGGTACTTCCTTTCCAAATTTGGGGTAATTGGGAAGCCTTTTGCTAGGTAGGCTTATTGGAAGTCAAACATAGTCCAAAGAAGTCACCCCTAGTTCTGATGTATGTTGTGTTCCTATAACTAGGTTGATGCAAAGTGGTGGTAATCCAAGATAAAAATTGACACAACTTCTCTAAAATATGCCAACCAAGACATCAACCTTCAATTGACTCAATAGGACAACAGGGTTACCTATCAACCATGACTCTTCATTATGACTCCAAATTGAAATTTGATGAAGGAAAAGAGTTTCAACACCCTCAAGATGTCAAAATTTTGACATTCAACCACCTACAAAAATAATATCAAACAAACTCTTCTAAAAGCCACTTTTGACCCGACATTGCCTTGTAAGCTTCACAAACCAGTTTTAGGGATTTTTCTCACAAACCTCCCAAAACACCTGTCAAACACATGATTGATCTAGATATCAATTTCAGCGGTATGGTACATATTAAAAATCCAAATATTACTCTTTTAAGACACTTTCCTCAAAATGACAAATTTTGGAACATATAGGTTTCAAATACTGCTAGGGGAAGCATGCTCAAAGAATGAATTTTGTGAGATATTTGGAATGTGTATTTGGTTTTTTTTAATCAATAACATGCTGATTATAGTTTCTTGGATGTCTGGATAAAGGTTGGTAGTTACCTTCCATTATTTGTTGTTATTTTTCCATGTAAGTTGCAGCATTGAGTTCTTGAATTAGTGAATCATGAACGAATTGAATGGTTCTAATTTTCTAATCAGCTTTATGCTATGTTACAATCAATTTTATGACGTTTAATCTATTTTTGAGTTTGAAAAAGAGTTGAAACCAAGTTCTAATGTTTTGTGGAAATATGAAATCAAGTGAAATTGAAGGATTTTGATGAAAAGATGATTGAGTTTGTTCGTTGATCTTCTTCAATTTAAGTTAGGGTCAGAAGTACCCTTGATGATTTTTGGATGCTAGTAGATGCTCTGCATCAATTTTAAAATGGTAATTGGCAAGTGTATATAATTGTGTAATTTAAAATGTGCATTGACAATGTAAGGTTATAATGACAAACAAAAATGAAAGCAAGCCATAATAGAATGAAAGAAAATGTGTAAAGACTTCACATACCTAAAAAACTAGACTTTGAAATGGAGGAGTTCAATCCAATTATGTAGTGCATTAGCTTCTTCTTTCTTCAAACTCCACAACAATTTGACTTGTTCAAAAGCTTGTTCCCCTCCAAACTTCAATTGTATATCAGTTTTCAATGGAATTCAAACTTCAATTGATATTATGTCTTTCAACGTGGAAACTCTACTATTTCATGCAAAGGTGGTAGAAGGATCATGGAAAAGGTGGTGGAATGTGAAAAAAATGATTGCACACTTCACAACATCATCAAAAAGATACTTTTTGTTGGAGCACAGGCAAAACCAGGAGAATATGTAGATTGTGGGCCTTGACATCACGAGTATATTGAGTTTTTTTACCATTTAAGTGGAATGAAAAACATGCTCACGTTATAACGTGAGTGTGTTATAACATGACCACATTATTTCTTCCTAAAACGGTGACATCTCTACTTCTTCGAAATGCACACATGCTATATGAAATATGGTTTTCTTAATATTTTTTTTTTCTCCCTCTTTGTCTATACCCTCTATCCTAATTCTATATCTCTCCCCTATACCCCTATAGTAGAGGAGATAGAGGTGAGTGTGTGTGTGTGTGAGAGAGAGAGAGGTAGAGTGAGAGTGGGAGAGAAAGAGTGAGAGAGAGGGAGGGAGGGAGGTAGGGAGAGGGAGAGGGGGAGAAAGAGATAGTGGGAGAGATGGAGATAGATAGGGAGGGAGAGAGGGGGAGAGTGGGAGAAAGAGAGAGTGGGGAGTGGGAGGGGGAGAGAAAGATAGGAGTGGGAGGAGAGGGAGATTGGGAGAAGAGGTGGGAGAGAAAGGGGAGAGGGAGGTGGGAGATGAGAGAGGGAGGGAGATGGAGGGGAGAAAGAGATAGTGGGAGAGATGGAGATAAAGAGGGAGGGAGAGAGGGGGAGAGTGCGAGAGTGGGAGAAGGGGGAGTGGGAGAAAGAGTGAGTGGGAGAGAGTAGGAGAAGGGGAGAGTGGGAGAAAGATAGAGTGGGAGGGAGAGAGGGGAAAGTGGGAGAAAGAGAGATTGGGAGAGAAAGAGGGAGAGAGGGAGAGAGGGATGTAGAGGGAGAGGGGGAGAAAGATATAGTGGGAGAGATGGAGATATAGAGGGAGGGAGAGGGGAGAGTGGTAGAAGAGAGTGGGAGAGTGGGGAGGTGGGAGGAGTGGGAGAAGAGAGTGGGAGGGAGAGGGAGTGGGAGAGAAAGATGGAGATAGGGAGGGAGAGGGGGAGGGGGAGAAAGAGAGAGTGGGAGATAAAGATGGAGAGAGGGAGGGAGAGGGAGAGGGGGAGAAAGAGATAGTGGGAGATATGGAGATAGAGAGGGAGGGAGAGAGGGTGGCAGTGGGAGAAAGAGAGAGTGGGAGAGTGGGAGAAGGGGAGAGGGGGAGAAAGATAGAGTGGGAGGGAGAGGGGGATAGTGGGAGGAGGAAATAGAGGTGGGAGAGAAGGGGAGGGGAGGGAGGAGAGGGGGTGGGAGAGAAGGGAGGGAGAGGGAGAGGGAGAAAGAGATAGTGGGAGAGATGGAGATGAGAGAGGGAGGGAGAGAGGGGGAGAGGGAGAAAGATAGATTGGGAGAGAGTGGGAGAGTGGGAGAATGGGAGAGTGGGAGAAAGAGAGAGTGGGAGAGAGTGAGAGAGTGGGAGAAGGGGAGAGTGGGAGAAAGATAGAGTGGGAGGGAGAGAGGGGGAGAGTGGGAGAGAAAGAGGGAGAGAGGGAGGAAGAGGGAGTGGGAGAGAAAGAGGGATAGAGGGACGAAGAGGGAGAGAGGGAGAAAGATATAGTGGGAGAGATGGAGATATAGAGGGAGGGAGAGACAGACTGATAGAGAGATAGAGGGTAGAGGGTTAAGAGTTAAGTGTATAAGGGTTAAGGGTTTAAATGGTTAAGAGATAGAGGGTATATGGAGATAGAGGGAGATATGCATAACCCTATACCCTCTTAGTCCCTCAACTCTCAACCCTCAACCATTGAACCCAAATCCCTTAACCCCTATGGCCTCTTAATCCCTCAACCATCAACCCTCCACCCTTAAACCTTAATCCCTCAACCCCTGTACCCTCTTAATACCTAAATCCTCAACCCTCAACCCTTAAACCCTAATCCCTCAACCTCTATACCCTCTTAATCCCTCAACCCTCAACCCTTGAACCCTAATCCCTCAACCCCTATACCTTATTAATCCCTCAACTCTCAACCCTTAAAACCTAATCCCTCAATCCATATACCCTCTTAATCCTTGAACCCTGAACCCTTAAACCCTAATCTCTCAACCCTTAAATCCTAATCCCTCAACCCTCAACCCTCAACCCTCAACCCTCAACCCTTCAACCCGAATCCCTCAACCCCTATACCCTCTTAATCCTCATCATCAACCCCTCAACCTCAACCCTCACCTCAACCCTCAACCCTCAACCCTCAACCCTCAACCCTTAAACCCTAATCCCTCAACCCCTATACCCTCTTAATCCCTCAACCCTCATCCCTTAAAACCTAATCCCTCAACCCCTATACCCTCTTAATCCTTTAATCCTCAAACCTCAACCCTTAAAGCCTAATCCATCAACCCCTATACCCTCTTAATCCCTCAACCCTCAACCCTTAAACCCTAATCCCTCAACCCCTATACCCTCTTAATCCCTCAACCCTCAACCCTTAAACCCTAATCCCTCAACCCCTATACCCTCATAATTCCTCAACCCTCAATCCTCTACCCTCAACCCTTAAACCCTAATCCCTCAACCCCTATACCCTCTACCCTATAACCTCTTAATCCCTCAACCATAAACCCTAAACCCTAAACCCTTAAACCCTAACCCGTAAACCCTCTACCCTCTACCGTCAATCCTCTACCCTCTACCCTCAACCCTAATCCCCCAACCCTTCAACCCACTTAGTAAACTCTCAACCCTCTTGACCCTTAAACCCTCAACCCTTAAACCCTTAAACACTCAACCCTAAACCCTTGACCCTCAACCCTCAACCCTTAAACCCTAAACTCTTAAACCCTTTACCCTTTACCCTCTACCCTCTACCCTCTACCCTCTACCCTCTACCCTCTACCCTCTACCCAATACTCTCTACCCTAAACCCTAATCCCTCAACCCTTACACTGTTAAATCCAATAAAAATATCTACCCTAATCCGTAAACCCTCAAACTTTAATCTCTCAACCCAATAACCTCTACCCTATATATTGGACCCTCAACCCTAATCCCTCGACCATATACCCTATACCCTCAACCCTCAACCCTCAACCTTAAACCCTCAATCTTCAACCCTTAAACCCTCTACCCTCTACCCTCTACCCTATACATTAAACCCTCAACCCTCAATTCTCAACCATCAACCCATAATCCCTCAAGCCTCAATTCTTAAACCCTAAACCCTCGACCCCTATACCTGTTACCCCTTACATTGGACCCTAAACCTAATCCTTCAACCATATACCCTTAAACCTATACCCTAAACCCTCTACCCTCAACCAAGTAAACCCTTAACCCTAAACCCTTCAACCCTAAACCCTTAAACCTTCTACCCTATACCCTCAACCAAATACCCTCTACCATTGTTCCTGTTCCCTCAACCCTCAAACCTTAAACCCTAATACCCTAGAAACCATCAACCCTATAGGTCCTCCACCCTAATCCCTCAACCCTATACCCTCAACCCCTATCACTTTCTCTCTATCTATACATCTCATCTCTCCCTCCCTCCTACGCTCTCTAATTGTCTCTATCTACCATCTCCCTCTTTCTGCATACCTCTCGTTCAATAACTCCCTACCACCCTCTCTCACTCCCTCTATCCATCTCTCTCTATGTCCCTCCCACTCTATCCCACTCTCTCCCACTCCTCTCTCCCTCTCTCTCATGTCTCTCCCTCTCACACCCTCTATCTCTCAGGTCTCTCCCTCTTGAAACCTACCTAGGTAACTCTCTCTTTATCTCTCTCCCCTCTCTCTATCTATCCCTCCCACCCTACCTAAATAAATCCCTTTCAATCCACCCCCCTCTTTCTCTACCTCTATTAGGTCACTCCCTCCCACACCCTCTCCCTCTCTCAGGTCTCTCACTCACACTCCCTCTCTCTCCCACTCTGTCTCTCTCACACTCCCTCTCACTACCTATCTCTCAAGTATCTCCCTCTCACCCCCTCACACTCTCAAGTCTCTCCCTTTGGCACTCTACCTACATAACTCTCTCTTTCTCTTTATCTCTCCCTCTCCCCCCTCTCTCTCTCTCCCTCTCTCTCAATTCTCTCTCCACCCCTCTCTCTCTCTCTCTCTCTCCCTCTATTCCTCCCACCCTACCTAGCTAAGTTCCTCTCACTCCAACCCCTTCTCTCCCACTCCCTCTCTCTTAAACTCTCACTTCCACCCCCTCTCCATCTCTCCAGACTCTCTCTCTCTAAATTCTCCCTCCCTCTAAAGACATATGTAAATACATACATACAAGAATAATACATATGCACATATAATTCTACATTCGTACAAGAATACATACATACATACATGTGTAGATAAAATCTTACATACATACAAGCATACATACAGGCATACATACATACATACAAGCATGCATACATACATACATACAAGCATGCATACATACATGCATACATACATGACATACACACATACATGTACATACAAACATACAAATATATCAGCATACATTCAATATATTAGCATTTAACATAAAGGAGGACATAATGCAAGCGTATTATAATACACTCACATTATGTCTTAGTTGACATGTTTCCCGCAAAAGCAAAAACCATGTCAAAATTGAGATATAATGCGAGCGCGTTATAGCACACTTGCGTTACATCTTGCTTTGGGAATTCTCGAGCCTTAGGATTGGTATTTTCCTTGGAATACCAAGCCAAAGTCTTGGAGGGCATTGCCAACGACCAGAGACACGTTTTTAAAAAATCTACGATATTTCACATAATCGAGTTCATGCTGACTGTTAGGATTGCACGTGGTTCAATATTGAAAAAATCGAACACATGGGTAATGTTGGGTTCTCTCTTAGCTATCAAACGATGTAATTTTTTTCACTTTCTAAAAATGTTAAGCCTTTCATCCATAATATATTTTATTTGTATGTCTTTTTTTTCCAAAAAATAGTGTTTAGTATTTTTTCATTATAAATTAACCGTTTATCAAATTTTCAAATAAATTACATTTTTTAGAAACTAGAATCCATTCTACAATTTTTTATTTTAAAAAAAAAAAAATCATTTAGTTTCCAAAATTTTTAGGGGTAGCACGGCCAAAATTATGCTTTTCAGGAAGTCTCCAATTCGAAAATTAGTTAAAAATCAAATATTCATTAAAAAATTACCAAAAAAATCATGCATCAACTACATACTGTTAGCTAATTTATGACCGTTGCGATTTTAAAAATACTAAAAAAAAGTTCACCATACGAGGGTCATACAAGAATTGCTATGTTATATTTTTGTGACAAAAACAACACCAATTTGTGTACATCCCTCTTTTAAACCCCTTAATCTCAACCATTTTAAAAATAAATTAGTAGTTTAGAAAGTAGACTTGGTGCACTTTGATCCTTGTTTTTGTTCCATTTCAAAATTTTGAGTGTAACTATCCTCAATTTCACGTCCAAGGTCAGTATTTCTTGATTTTAGAAAAAAGTTGCCCACTTAAGTCCCCTTTTTGGGAACTATCTTGGTGCACTTACCCACCTAATCAAACATTCCACCTATGTGTCTAATCTTGTACCAATTTGGAAAAAGAATGGTAATATTCGGCTCTACGTGGATTTTAGGAATTTGAACAAATCTTCGCTAAATGATCACCACCCTTTGCCTTCAATGGAGCAGATTCTATAGATTGTTGTTGGATCGAAGATGTTCTCATTGCTCGATGGTTTTTTGGGTTATAACCAGGTCTATGTAAAGGAGGAAGACCAGCATAAAACAATGTTCACTACCAAGTGGGGAACGTTCACATACTCAAAAATTCCCTTTGGGCTCTCTAATGCTTGTGCGACCTTTTAGTGAGCAATGGATATCACTTTCAAGGAGTTGATTAATTAGATTATCTTAATATATCAAGATGACCTAACAATTTTTTCAAAATCAAAGGATGGTCACTTTGATCATTTGGAAGAGGTCTTCCATAAATGCAAACAGTTTGAGATTTCTTTAAATCCCAAGAAATGTGTTTTTGAAGTGCCCCAAGGCAGGCTACTTGGTTTTGTGGTATCAAAGGAAGGAATAACTATTGATCCAAAAAGGGTAAAAGATATAATACAACTAACGATGCTAGTCAACCAGAAGGGGCTAGAATCATTTTAGGGGAAAATTAATTTCGTCAACGAGTTCATTTCAAACTTTGCAAGTATCGCAAGACCTATCATGCTGATGTTAAAAAATAATCTAGTGTTTAAATGGACTTTTGAAGGCAAGATGGCTTTTGAGTGAATAAAGGAAACCATCTCCACAACCACAATGTTAGCTAACCTGAACCTCTCCAAGGATTTCTTGCTCTATGTCTACAGTGGCCAACACATCATAACTTCGGTGCTCACTCAGAAAGATGAAGAAAATAGCGGAGGGAATCTCATCGCATTCCACTGTAGGACCGTCAAAGGATATGAAGCCAAGTACAATTTTTTTGAGAAATATGCTTTTGTTATTGTTAAAAGCCTTAAGAAATTCTGACACATGGTATCAGCCAATAGAGTCACCATCCTCGTCGCCCATCCTAGAGTATTTGGGAGTATATCACTGAGGGAGAAATAATTGAAAAGAGGGCTAACTAAATTACTAGGATTCTAGAATACGATGTAGAAATTTGACTAACCAAGCTGGTTCAGGGAAGAGGTCTTTGCGAATACCTCATGCAAGAACTAAGCTTCCTAGAGAAGGAAGAGACTGATCAAGCCTATATAAATTAATTCGAGTCTAATGAGTCATGGGTGATGGATCAGACACGATATATGAAAAAGGGGCAATACTCGACCAACATTTTGCCTCACAAAAGATGCTACTATTGACTGCAAGGCACCAGGTATGTATTAATTGAGGGTGTTTTTTATAAAAGGAATTATGATGTTATCCTACTCCATTTCTTAGATAAGCCACAAGCGAAAAAAGTTTTAAATGAGTTCCATATCAGTCTTGAGGGAAGACTTTTCTCTACCAAAGCTACTTATTTGAAAATAAGATGGGTAGGATATTACTGGCCTTCCATCTTTTCCAAGGTGCACCACATGGTGTGAAAATGTACTCAGTGCAAATATTTCGTCGGCAAGCAGAAGAATTTTTCCATGCCACTGAGCTTGATTATAACTGAAGAACCATTTTCTCAATGGGGTTTGGATTTTTTTGGGATGATAAATCCTATCTCCAGCACTGGCCATAAGTGGGTATTTATGATAACCGATTATTTCACAAGATGGGTGAAGGTCGATCTCCTAAAAAATACTATAAAAATTTAAATTGTCAATTATCTTGAGCTGGTAGCAAGGTTTCATTTGCCAAAAACTATCATATCCAATAATGCACAAGCTTTTGTGGGCTCCTGGATGTCATACTTCACTCTCAAGCATGGGGTCTACCTCAAGACTTCATCAAATTATTACTCGCAAGGAAATGGGTTATCAAAATCGACCAACAAGAACCTGATTAGGTTAATTAAGCACACCGAGTCAGAACGCCAAAAGAAATGGAACAAGCACCTATGATCTGCTCTATTGGCTAATAGAATTATGCCCAAACAAATCTTGAAAGAATCTCCTTATGAACTAGTGTATGGAAAGGAGGTGGTTTTACCTGTTTCTATAGAAATTTTGGCATTGCAATTATTAAAGGCTTTGAAAGTTGAAGAAAGCAACGAAATGGAAGTGAGGTTCGCAAAACTCCTGAATCTTGAGGAAAAGGGGGAAAAGCATATGATTCCATGATCGGGCACCAATAGATAGTCAAAATATGGTTTGCTAAAAAGGCCTCCAACCGAGATTTTCGGGAGGGAAGCCTAGCGCTAAAGTATGACGAGTGCTCTAAAAAACTAGGACAACATGAAAAATTTGAAGCACTATGGAATGGTCTCTTCCATATTCACACGTGCAAAGAAAAGAACACATATGAGCTAGAATACATGGATGGAAACATTCTACATATAATGATAAGTAGTATTCATCTAAAATTATTTCATTGAAGCACGCAAGTTTTTTTAAAATTTTCATAGTTATGTACCTATAGACACTGAAAAATGTCTTGATCAATATCATGCACTCAAAATAGGTTTACTAACATCATTTCCTCTAAAACCCATCCTCTATTCGATTAATTGATTAAATTATCCTAGCTATTTAATTAATTATGTTATTTTCATATATTAATCTAATTTATTAAATCATGTTAAATCACCCCCTTTCATGCTAACATTTCATCTTATTAAATTAAATAAATCAACATATTTAATTTAATTCCCTAAGTCTTCTGATTTAATTATATAACCTTAAGTTATTTAATTAAGTATCATTTCATCTCTCTCCCATTCATTAAATCATTTAATTTAATGAAAATCACTTTATTCCTCCAAATCCCCTATTTGTGTGAGTAAACCTTGTTTAATTAACAACTAAACTAATTTTCCTCTAAAGGGGAATATTCCCATGGAATATTTTTTATCCCCCTTTTTTGCACAATTAAAAATTTCTTTTAATTTGCAAAATATCTTTATCCTCGCCCATGAGAATATTCTAAAAGGAATATTCTATCTTCTCCAATCAATTAAGAAAGGGATATTCTCACTTAACTTCAATTGCAAGTTATCTTTTAACCTTTTGAACAAGTCACCTTCTGACTTGTGTTTGCAGGTCAAAAGTGTGTTTTTTTAAACCAAGTGTGAGACCTTGATTAATTTTCATCTTGCATTCTCATTCGTTGATGAGAATCCATGATTCATGCCTCTTCTTCCTTTCATCTTGGACTGTTGATTAATCTTTTCAATCTCAACCCTCTATTTCCCATTTGCTCTCCTATAAATAGAACCCTATTTGGAGACAAATGGATCCATCATTCAATTGCAAACTTATGCTATTGAATTAACTTGCATTCACACTCATACTTTACTCATTTTTAACTTGTTTTAGTTCATTTTAGTTGCATAAATAGCTTAAGACATCCATTAATGGTTGTCATGCATCCATCTTAGCTTGTTTATAAATTAGGGTTTTCATATTTTAGCTTAGAATTAGCTTAGATTAGCTTAGCAATTGCATATTTAGATCATTTTTAGCATAAAATTATGTTAACATAGCTTACATCATTTTCATTTAGCTTAAATCAAGTTTTAAACCATTTTATCACAAAGGTTTCATCGATTCTCTTCTATAGAATCGATTGAAACAGGCTCGCTGATCATGAGATTGGGAAAAGGGTCGTTGTTCCACATCAACATGAAATCAATTCCAAAACAGGATAAGTTTCAAATGGGTTAGAGTAGGAATTTAACTATTTTCATAGTTTGTAGTTTTCAATTTCAATAAATTCTTAGTTTCACTTTGAATTTGATTGATCTTGTTTGGTAGATTGAGGTTTAGTGGCTTCATTATACTTAAATTCATTTTGGATCAAGTGTAATCAATCTAGCCTAATGATCCTTGTCTCATATTCTGGCGCTAGGAGGGAAAACCGTTAACATTTTTTTAGCTCGAATTTCATTTGTTTGTTGTTTTACAGGTTACAGTGAAGCCCAAACTAAAAATAGCGATGCTTTTTGAAGAGGTTTTCATATAGCGACACCCTCATAATTTGAAACACCGATCCCAAATTAATGTGTTGACATTGATTTAAATCTGGCAATGCCAATTTAATCTGGAGGTATGAAAGAGTTCAAACAGTGATGCCTTACTTCACTAGAGCGATGCTGATTTTTTTTTAAATGTGATGCTACTGTTAGTAGTGATGCTAGACCAAATCCCGATGCTATCATGCTCATAGTTTCTATTGTAGAGCAATGCCCATTTTCACCAAAGCGATGTCCATACTTCAAATTGTGGCGCCATCATGTTTAGCGATGCCCAACTTTGGGAAGAAGTTTTTTTATCATTTTTTTCAACACATGCTTTAATTTCCTTGATTTATCTTATTAATAATGCACGTCTAACTATGTTCAGGTTGTTAGACTAACAAGGTTTTGTAGGTTGAAAGACATGGAGATAAAATGAAGAAATATTCTTCTATCTTTAATTCTATAGTTGTAACAAGCATTTAACACTTTGGGGCAATTATAACCCAACATTCATGCTTTCTTCTTTATGCTTTAGGATAACTAATTTTCCATTAGGTTTATGACTTACAATATTAGGACCAACTAGATTTCAATTGGGCTGAAAACTCATTTTCAAAGTTGGCTAAAATTGAACCCTCGTCATTGTTTTTTGGGTTTAAAATGAACGCACAAAGTTGAATAAAATTGAACCTTCACATCATCATTTTACTTTGGGCTTAAAATTGAATAAGGCAACTTCATATTTTATTTGGTGCTTAAAATGAACTCATCACTACTTTGAAGGGTTAAAATTTACAACTATTTGCTATGTTTTGTTATTTACAAAGTTGTTAGTGAATGTGTATGCAATTCTCTTGTTCCATTTGGTGACCTTGAGAAACATAAACATTCTTTAACACTTTGAAAAAACACCTACATCTTTCATATTGGATTAAAACTAAACCCCCTTTGTGAGTGTGAGAAAAAGATGTGGCACATGTTCTCTCTTTGTTCATGCAAGCAAAGATGATCGAATTATGAATGTACTTCCTCACCATTGTTCATCTTTGGAGGGCCTACCTCCTCACTTTGAAAGGAGGGAACGACCCAAGTGGTAATGAGCTAAAGCCAAGTTTTTCCAAACTGCGATATAAATCTATGGTTGCAATCAAAATTTTGATCAATGGGATGCAGTACATGATAGCTCTCCCCTAGTATCTTTATGATATGTAAATCCCTTGTTCTAAGGGCTGGGAGACCTCTTGAGGGAGTTTATCATTACACCCCCTAAACTGGAAGCCCTTATTACAAACATGTGTTATAGATTCTAAAAATCCTTAATACTTGTTGGTGCAAGAACAATTGTTCTGAAGTCATCCCACATTCTTTCTATTCAATTGTAGAAATAAAAAAATCCTTTTGATCTTTATATTTTAAGGATTTTGAGATTTGGTGGTCCCGAGAAGTGTGTGTCGTGGAGGGGAGCCAGTGTCACCAAATCTCTAACTATTTGCATTGTTTAGTGTTTGGAGAAATCCAAGTGGGAATTCAACAAGTATATCCATTTTGAACCTAGGATTGTAAGTGATTGTGAGTTAGTTTGATACATTGCTTGGTTCTAAAATGTTTCAAAAAAAAACATTCACTATCTTCAAAATTTTAAACACTTTGGTTTCAACACGAATTCCTCTTGATTTAGCCTTGATATTACTATTGATCCTAAGGGTTTCTATCCTTAGTGATTTATAAATATCTTGACTTAATATTAATCCATATTTCCCAAAGACAACATAGGAAATTATGACTCTAATCTCATGATTTTCACAAAATGGACATTGTGAAAGTTATAAGGTTTTGACATAAACATTTAGTTTGAAAACATAATAAAGACGAGTGTTTATAAAATTAATTCACTTAAGCAAGATAAGCTTGACATAATTGAACCCCACATGACCATTTGGAGACCGATCGCACCCATTCTACAACCCAACCTTACAAGTGCTATCATTCAACAAAAAATTGAATACATTGAGGGAGAACAAACAAATATTATCAGCAGTTTAAGAACCTCCAGTTTTGAAACCAAGAAAAAATCTAATCAGTGGAGAATTTTTGCAACCATCTTGGATAAAGAAGAACAAAGAGCTGATATTGTGGCTAGAAGGCCCATATTACCACCTCCCGCGTGGCAATAAATATCTTCTTCTTCATTAATGATCTCACACAAAATCAAGATCCAAAAAATAAGATCTATAGGTCATCTTTTTAAGCTCAAACATCTTAAACCAAAATTTTTCAAGAAACACCTTCTAACACTTCACAAGAATAGAGATAGGGTGGTAGAAAATTTTTATAGACACGCTTCAAGGTATAGTCCAAAATTATATGTATTCTTTTGGAGTCAAAATCTTGGTCTTTTTCATGATACTGAGCTTCTCTAAATGATCCATCACACAATCAAAGTTTGTGAATTAAAACCTACATCTCGTCATCATAGACATAGATATCGTGATTCAATTTTTTTTTGAAAGTGGGTTGTAATACTTTACCGTAATCGCTACCGTTTGTTAAGAAACTACTATGTTTGAGCTAGGAGGAGGAGAATAGTTTTAAACGTCCACATTTATCCTCTCATCTAAGTCAAACATTGGGTCTTTAGGATTTGAACATTTTAGAGGTCTAGCATCATTCTCACTACCTTGGTATTGGGAATTAAAGGTTCATTCTAAGTCAACATTGGGTCAAACATTTCATCCATCCCTTCATCAAAATTTCATCCTTCACCTCATCTATCTTTGCAAGACTTTTTAATATACCAACACTTCTTTGACTTAAACATAAATCAAAACAACCTCTAACTTGGCTATGTTGTATGTGAAACGTATCCTTTTCCATGCACCTAGTTAAGTTAGTTATCATCCTTGAACTATTTTATCTTGAAGTTTATGAGTCTACCCTAAAGATTCTCCAATTCATCAACATCCTTTATCCTAATATAAAAACATCAAACTCAATTCAAAAGTGTTTTCCCAAAATGATTGCAAAGATCACTTTCCATATCATCCACATTTTCATCCCCCATTCTCATCATTTCTCCAAAAAGACTTAGAACATCCCTTTTACCTAGATTTGAGTCAACTAGAGAGTTTGAACAATATAAATCTCAACACAACTCTCTATCAATGACCCAAAATTTATGGTAAAAACAAGAGAATCATGGAGAAAACCAAACTAACATTTACCTCAAGTGATCTAAATCCTCTATAATTTGACCCAAGAAGCCAAGTAATACCATTACAACAACCATCATCTCCGATAGGACCATATGAGAGAAGATGTCACAAACAATCCCTTCAAGCTCACTAAGGAGGAAAGCATGGAACATCAAACCTTTGAAAACATAGCTCCTATTTCCCCATCATTTATGGCACAAAACTTGGCACAAGGCTTCACCACTCCACCATCGGGGATAAATCAAACATCTACTCCTAGTCTTACAACTAGTCTTGCTAAGGACATCGGTTTAACTCTTCCATTTGAAAGTAGTACACTTGTGGGTACCCTTGATACCAATCCTCTGCCTCCAACAACCACTTGGACACCTACCTTTTGTGCTCCTCCCATCCCCAAAAATCCAAAACAACTACATAAAACTCTTGACCTTCATTACTCCGCCTATCAAGGGCACCCATCTTCATCTACATCCATGAGTACCACGTGTACCCACCATCACACAAAGTAGTATGGACCAAGTATCTCATGATAGTACACAAGGGCATGTCAATATTGTATCATAGAGTCAAACCCCAATTCAAATAGTGACATCTTTACACAATCCTCTCACAGGTTCATCTATACCCTTGGCATCACAAAACACATCCAACCCATCTATCATTGATCCAAATCAAACCAACACCTTTGTTATGAACCCTATGAACCAAGAAAGTACCTTGACCACATCCCAAGAACAATAAAATTACCCAAGCATTAGTCAAGGGAATCCTTTCAATCAATGGAATCAAGGTCCTAGTATGTTGGTACCATTGCAAAATCTAATGACAAGATATACATCTTTCCCTATAGTCCCCTTCACTATTCAAAATCAAATGGGGTCTAAAACTTACATTCCTCCATCTCAATCCACCATTTTACAAGGAATTTTCAACCAAGGAAACTCCCAACCTCTCATCACCAACTCACAACCCATCCAAAGCATCAAAACCCACAATCCATCATAGATGTCCCAACAACCAACTGGTCCCATATTGCAAAATCATACCTTAGCCCTACAAAAAGCACAACAAGCTTATCAGCAAGCCATCCAACAACAGTAAAAATAGCAAGCAGCCTTAGCCGCACAAAAACAACAAAAAAAACAAGAAGCCTTAGTTGCACAAAAAAAATAACAACAACAACAACAAAAATAGCAAGCTTATCAAGCATCCTTAGCAGTGCAACAACAACAAGCCCATCAAGCATCCTTAGCAGCACAACAACAACAACAAGCCATGATGGTGGAGCAACAACAAGCCATTACGGTGCAACATCAACATCAGGCCTACCAAAAAGCCATCATGATGCAGCAACAATAGTAGGCCCAACAACAAGCCCTTGTGGTGCAACAACAATAGCAAGCCTTACTAGCTCAACAGTATGCTCAACATTAGCAAAACAAAAGTTCCTACTATAATCCTCAACAGATAATCATCAATAAAAATGTGTTAGGAACATACACATCAACACATCAATCAACTTCACATAATATCACACCACCATACATCCCATACAACACACCATCATATCAAAACCCCATATACAACTCATCCATCATCCCATCATATGTTCGTCGACAAAACCCACAAGACAATCTAGCTTCACAACTCAAGGTACTTGGTGCAAGAGTACCCACAAGTTACCTTGGGTTGCCTAGAAAGTCTTGGCTTGGCAATTTGTTTAGGACTAACCTAGAAAACTTTTCATGTTCCTTTATGTTTTTTCCTTTGTGACATTTGTGAGCAAGTGTTGAATTGTTAAAGGTCATGTTGACCATTGGATAGGTTTGAGGTTTTGGCTACAAGGAAGGCTTAAGACCTTTTTAGGTGTTAGTTTTTCTAATTTTTGCAAATAAGGCTTAAGGGAAGCCACAAGCGTCCAAGGAGTAGTTAAGACCGAGCCTAACTATTTTAGAGACCCTATTTAAGGGTGACCTTGACATGGAAGTAAGGTCGGAAGCATTTACATTGTTTGGAGTTTTTGAATTCAAGGAAAATAGTGGTGTTCTTAGTGTGAATTTATGTTTTTGTCTCAAAGTAGAGTTTTAATGGATTGACTTTGATTCAGTAGTGTAAGTAGGATGCAGTGTACTTGTTGGTTAAGCACTATGTGGTAGTGGATTAGTTTATTAGTTCACTTTCAAGCACCGTGGTAGATAGTTGTTTCCTTTCACTTGCTGATCTGACAGGTTGTTTGTAGAAAATGGAGGGTTAGATCACATTCCCACTATACATAATGTATGGCCCCTTGGGAATTGTGACTAGACTCCATGCCTATACATACTGTAGAGTTAGGAGGTCTTAACAGTTCTGTAAGCACCATGGAAGTCTTCTACTAGGTGAGCCAGGAATTGTCTGGCTAGGGAAGACAAGGAGTGCATAGCACTTGATTTGTAGGGGTGTCTATTTCCTATCAAATCATGGTATGGAGAGGGTAGGTATGAACCCTGCCATGGCATAGCATGGAGTAGGAAGCTCCACCAATCCTTCTGGTGAGTGAACAACTTGATAGACTGTTGTGTGGTCAGGAAATGGGCTTAAAAAGGCCCAATTTGCCAAATTGAGGGTTAAGTCTGTGTATGGACAGTTGAGGGTTAAGACCTCTAGAATCTTTGAGGGATGGGCATAAGGACCAGGAACCCTAAGGAAAGATTATGTTTTATTTTGGAAACTTTGGAGAACTAACCTATTTTCTCGGAGAAGGAGACCTAATTGGGGCTCCTAGGCTAGTAGTCTTTTTAACCCTAAATGAGGGTTTGGTGGAAGCGATGAGAAGAAGGAGTTAGGTGGACCCTTAAGAGCCATAATGGGATGGAATGAACCTATTAGAAACACCTCCACACCCCTGCAAAGCTAAGCTCTAGGTTTGGAGCATTGTAGCCTTTAAAGTGGATTAAGGGCTAGGTGAGAATTGCAAGATTGCACCAAGGTGGACTTGGTAGGAAGAACTATGGTGATAGGTGGGTTGGAAAAGAGAACCAGGGGATCCTAGGTTAGAAGTGATCCTATAGGTTGCAAGGGGTAGGAAAAGATACCCCAAAGGTCTTGCAAGCAAGACCTAGAGCATGAATCAGTGATTGATTCACCCAACCTCCCTATCAGTACTATCCCAAGAAATGTAGGACCTTTGAATGGGAAAGACAAAGAATCCCCATACACATAATCTATATCCTTATCCATTTGATCGAAACATTGCAATAGTTCCATTTCCTCCCGAATTTGAAATCCCCAAGTTTGATAAATGCAAAGGGAGAGGAAGTCCCATGGACCATGTCAAAGAATTCAACATCATGTGTATGGAGGTGGCCTATAATGTTTCATATCTAATGTGTCTCTTCCCTTGAAGCTTAACAGGTCCTAATATGTATTTCTTTTCTCATCTATCTCCCAGCATCAAAAAATTTCAAGAAATTACTGATAAATTCATCTATCACTTCTCCTTTAATCTTGACATGAACATTAGTTTATAAGAGTTGTATACTCTCAAAGAAGCCAAAGGAGAATCTTTCGTCAATTTCTTGCAATGACGGAGACAAAAAGCTAGTAAGAGCAAGTGGACCCTTCCTAATTAACAACAAGTGGGAGTCATCATAGCCAATCTGGATCCCGATCTATCTTTCCACTTGAAAATACAATGCATCACATCTAATGACAAGCTTGTCCCTCGAGCCCTTCACATTGAATGATCTCTAATATCATAGGGAAATAATCAAGCTTACAACCGGGAATCAACTAGTGCAAATGACAAACCTTGTGTCTGGGCTAAAACATAAATGTGACAAATGATGGTGCGGTAGATGCTAAGGTGGTCCTAAGTGCTCCTAGACCTGAAAATAATTAAGTTGCTAACATTAAACTGACTATGCAACAAACAACACCGAGATGCAACAAAGGCAAACTACCAACATGAATAACTATCCCAAGCATAAGTACACACAATTGATTGAGCCTATCGAAACCTGTTGATGGCTATTTTAGTACTTCTCAACACAGGTAATGCATAGGTGCATTACCTTTCTTGAAAGGAAATATGCAACAACAAGTTTCTGAAAATCACCTCAAGGTCTCTCGAGTGTCAGTTCATGACATGCACAAAATATCTCAGTTGTTTTAATGTGATCTTGCTCATAATCACAGGGAAGACTTACGTGAGTTAAGCTAGGAAGAATTGGTTTGTTTAATGAAGTTCTTAAGATGGGAAGTTACTACATAATTGATGTAGGTTTGAACAGTAGTCTAAAACTCCTATTTCAGCTTTAGATTTGGCTTTACAATGCGCAATGAACCTCATTCAAAGTCACTGAAAAAAAATGTAAAAGGGGTAAGGAAGTGAAAATGGAGGTTGCTACAGTGGGCCAACCGTCCCAAGTCTTAGTTCCACTTAACCAAGAAATTCTACAATATCATGAAACTAGTGCAATCTTCTAAGGTCTGCAGCTTTTAGCTTTTCATCCACCATGAATATGAATAAAGAGATGAGATTTAAGTGTAGAAATAATATAAAGTTTAGACTAACTTTGCATAGTTGTATATCATCAAAATGCAGCAAAAAGTATGAACTAAGAAGAGGTCAACACCATAGCAATATCCAGCATCAATGAAAAACATCTAACTAATCTACTAAAGCAAATTGAAACACATAGAACAACTAAGTAAAACTACTCAAATTCACACACTATGAGAAAAAGAATCATGCAACTTGAATTTGGAACTCAAGAATCCTCCAAATCAATGAATTTCTATTAACATTCTAGCAGCATGTCTTTACAACAACTCAACTCTCTCTTGAAAATGAGAGGAGACCCCCTATTTATAGTTTTCTAAAATTGAAATGAATGGCCAGGATTTAATTTCATTGTGTGGCCCAGATTCATTTTACATTAGGGTTTCACCTACCCCCAAATATATAGCAATTTAAAATTACATTTTGTATTTTAGCCTATTTTGTCTCCTTGTGAGCAACACTGTAGCATTTTATCATCTTGTTGATTTCCTTTGCTACAACTACACCATGAGGAATTCATCATCTATAACATGCTTTCCAACTTCCTTTTGTGATGTGCCATACTCCATGAATTTTACGATCAAAGTAAGGAGCTTATCCCACTCCAAAATGTCAGATTGAAGCAACTAGAAATTCAATTTACTCAATTGACGAGTGAGTGTGTCTCAATCCATGTCACTCTTGGGTGTATTTTCCTTTACGTATTCAGATTGGGAAAAGGCTCAAGTGGAAAAACCCATAAAATTTGTTGTGAGCTCGCACATAGTTCCATTTTCCATCTTCTTATGGAAGTAGGGTCTTATCTTCTCTAGATCGAGCTCAACGACTGACATTTCAAAGTCTGTCACTAATTTCAAATTCTCCCCAGAGGTTGCTCTGGTTTCTTCAGCCTAATCAATATCTTGCTCCACTTCATGGAGCACCCGCTCTAAGATTTTCTTCCTATAATCAAGGCCCAATCTCTAGTTTTCCACAAGCCAATGATCATCTTTCACCAGAGCAAGCTCTTTTTCCAATGTTTTTTTGGGAATCTTGAGGATTGCCTCAATTTTAGGATACGTAATCCTATATAACTCAGGGAAGTCAATGCAAAATTTATTTATACCCTCAAGATACTTTTGCACCTCTAATAATTTTTTTTTTGTCCTGATAGCACATCCAATGCCCATGTTTCCATTGTAGAGGACCTGTTGAAACCAATTTCCAGTAGCTTTGGTCCAAATCTTTCTCTTTTCTATCTTTTTGATGTGTTCTTCTAACAACAACAATGGGGGAGCTAATGACATAGTGGGTAGCTCTTCATTTAAAGACCATTATTGAATATAGGTTGTCAGATCCACCACCTGTGCCTTTAGATCCTCTTTGGGGGTCTTATCTTTATACATTTGATGCACGATGGTGGCGACGGATCCCTGAAGATGGTCAATTTTATGCTTTCTAGTACATATCCCCAAATCAATGGTAGAAATATTATAGCTAACCCCTTCCTCACCCATCAATGGGGTGGAAATTTGCATTGTCCTAGATCCAGATGCATCCATTGTTAGATGAGATCTAACCCTTGGTTTCTTTTCCTTCTTTGTACTGATTTGGGCTTGAGCCAAGATGGTTTCGAGCCTTGCCTTTGGATCTTCTAGGGTTGGGGTCTTCTTCTTTAGTTGCCTCTCGAGCCACCCGAGCATCTGAGATTCCATTTTTGGTGATTCGTGACCACCTTCTTCCTCATGGGTGCATTGGATTTGCATTACGTTGCCACTCATTGTTTCCTGCTCTGACTTTTCTCCTTATTCTTCATCTGAATCCTAGATGAATACTATTTATTTCCTTGGGGATTCGGTAGCTATATGCTCTTTGGGGATGTCCTTCCCCTCAAACATTTTCTGTTCTTCTTGTGCACACCTATGTTCATCATGGCGTTCCATTTTCGAGCCTTTTTCTCATTTCAACCTCTTCTCGAGGCTTCTCTTCTTCTTTCTTTTCTTTCTCCTCCTCCCCTTATTCTTCCAAAGGAGGTATCTCTTTATCATGCTTGGGGCTTAGATCTTGCTCCCTTGTTAGAGGCTCATGTCCTCCATTTCTTCATCAGTATATTTCTCTTCAATGAAGGGCTGCTTCTCAACCTCCTCTCCAACATCTTTGATTTGTTGGGCCAACTCTTCTTTGAGCTAAAGATCAAAAGTCTCCACAATATAATTCTCACTTAGCTCCTCATAATCTTCCTTAGAGGATTTTGTTTCCTCTTCCTCGTGGACTACATCATCAATCAAAAAATGTTGATATGGGGGATGCTCATGGTAGTCATCTGCATCTTCTTCCATTTTCTTGCTTGCTTATTTTTGTTGCCTATCCAATTCCTAAGAGAGTTGCATTGTTTCCTCCATCGTAGGGGGCTCAATAGGAGGAGGGATGGGAAGGAAATTTATAGCCTGAGCCAGGTGGCCTACACTACATGGTTTCAAAACATTCCAAAAAGCTCTAAGGGTATATTTTGCATGTACTTTGAAAAGGCTTCTAGGAGGATGAGAGTGGGAATTGGCATTGTTGCAGTAGCTAGTGCGAGGGCTGATGATGGAGACATGCACGAGGAAGAGAGTGGGGAAGTGGTGATAGATGAGGAATCTAAAGCTATGATTTGAGCCATAGGAGAGGTAGAGGCTCTTGTATGTTGTGGTTGTGTTGCTGATATGTGGTTGTCATTGTTGTCAACACTATTAGTATTAATGTTGCTTAGGGTTGTATATGTCGAGCAGAATGAGAAAATTGTAATAAATATATCTTCTGGCAGCCAGTGAAGCTGTGAAGGTTAGAATGGTGAAATGTTACGTACGTTGATATTCAGGTGTTGCATGCTAATGGTTTTATTTCTGAACCTATCTAGTATGTTGTTCAGAATTCTCAATGGTACGCATCAATATTTGTGCAAGTAAAGTGTTTTGGTGTTCCTACAGTCATTTTTTTACGGTAGCAGTTGTTCTCGGAAGAGGAAGTTGGAATTTTGGTAATTCCAGTTATCATGTGTGTTCATGTGATGTTCATGGATGATTCTAGATCATTTTTATCTCTGTTGTATGTCTACACTATTTGGTGTGATCACAATCAAAGATTTTTCTGATGCATGTTTGGGTTTTCATGTTCTTGGCCAACATGATGGTAGTAGTGTGTTATGCATCCTTATGGATTAATTTCTTTTTGTTTGGCGTATTCGAGGATGTTGGTTTGGGTCCTATCTTTGTTGTAACCAACTTGTGTTGGTGCGTATAAATATTTATTCATGTATTGAGGCCGACAGTTGTAATTCATCTATTATTTGTGGTCGACAGAGTTTCTGATGCAAATCTGTGTAGAGGATATATAAGAAATGTTGTTTTGTGGTATGAAAATAAGAGAGCAGTGTGAATAGAGTGTGTAGTGTGTGTGTGGTGTGTACTCCATGTGTATGTGTGAAACACATGTGCGAATAAAGATAAAATCATTCAAGAGAAGAGAAGAGTATGAAAGAAGATTGAGAAGAGTGTATGTGCCTAACCAGAACTGTCATCAAGATTTTGTAGAAGCTATTTTCTCAGTTCATTCCACTTAGATGGTTTTAATCTGATTGTAGTTTCTTTGAGAAATGATCTCTAGGCAGTGTGCTTGAATGCAAGTGCATTCCTTATTCATTTTTCATTATAATTTTAACAGCGTATAATTGTGGATTAACCTCCACTGTGTTTTTCTCCCTTAACGGGGTTTCCATTCAAAAATATTGGTGTTATGTGTTTCTAATGTGTTGTGTACTTCTTGCTTTCACTATTAACCATTAGATCTAGAATTAAAGGTTAATAGTTTGATTGAAGTTGTAAATTCTGTGACAACTGATTCACCCCCCTTTCTTAGTTGTATCTTCTTATTTTTCCAACAATTGGTATCAAAGCTAGTTCCTCTAAAGGTGAAGCTTAACAGTTTGAGGTTATCCACAATGGCATCTTAGAAGAAGGATAGTCTGAGATTCGATGGTACAAACTACACCATGTGGAAAGTCAAAATGGAATGTCATTTGAAGTGCATTGGTGAACCCTTTTGGAAGATTACAAAAGATACATATACTATTCCTCGGAATGGCCCCTCTACTGCTGATGAGATCAAAGAAGCTGAAATTAATACAAGAGCTATTGAAGCATTGGTGAGTGCCTTGACAGATTCTGAAATGTCAAATGTGATGGGTCTGAATACTGCACATGGGATCTGGACAAAGCTATAGTTATTGTATGAAGGAGATCTACTTCTAAAAATTGCTAAGCTACAAAGTCTAAAAGGAAAATGGGAGGACATGAAGATGAGAAAATATGAGAACATCTACTCTTTCTCTCAGAAGATAAATGAACTAGTGATGAGCATCAGATGTGCTAGTGGTGTCTTGGATGATGAATAAATTGTTGCTAAGATACTAAGATATATGCCTCCTTCCTACAAATCGAGAGCTCATGCTATTGATGAACTCAGGTTACTAACTAAAATAACAAAGGACATTCTAATTGGAAAATTTGCAGCCTTTGAGTTGAGTGAATTTGGTGAAACTACTCCTAAAGTAGAGTTTGCATTTAAAGCCATAGTATCCGAGAAAAAGAAAAATGATACAGGAGAAACTTCCAAGAAGAAATTTAAGTATGAAGATGAGATGAAAAATATTGAAGAGGAAGAAAGGGAGCTAGAATAGTTGGAAGCACTAATTGTAAGAAGAGAATCCAAAGGCCATGGTAAGTACAAAGGAAAGCTACCTATTAAATTTTTTTCCTATAGTAAAATAGGTCATTTTACATCAAGGTGTCCTGAAAGAATTTCTAAGTACAAGCCTAAAGACACTAGATTTCATAGGAAATGCTATTATGTTGAAGAAGGTGTTATTGATGATGAATTTGATAAAGAAACTGGAAATGAAGATAGATGGGTATTTATTGCTATCAAAGAGAATAGTCAAGTGTCCACTGAATTTTCTAGTAACGTGAATGTTGGGAAAGCTCTAGCAGCCAAAGTTGAAGAAAAGGATGAATGGGTGATTGACAGCGGATGTTCACATCACATGACTGGTGAAAAAAATAAGTTTGTTAGCTTGGAGAATTATGATGGTGGCATTGTAAGATTTGGAGACAAAAAATCTAGTGTGGTTCATGGAAGAGGCACTATTTCTTTTGGTGGTAAGCATAATAATGATAATGTTCTTTATGTAGAAGGCTTAGAGAATAATTTGTTGAGTGCTGGATAGATGGTAGACAAGGGATACAATCTGAAATTCAAGGATGGTAAGTGCAAGATACTGGGAAACACAAGAAAATTAATTGCCTCAAGTACAAAGAAAAAAGGTAATATCTTTCATTTGAGTACTGCTAGTGAAATTTGCTTGATTTCTCAAATTGATGTAAGTTGGTTATGACATAGGTGGTTGTGTCATGTGAAATTTGATAATATTGTAAAGATAATTTTTTCTCAAGCGGTCAAAAATCTTCCTAAGATAGTGAAGCCTACTAACACTGTGTGCAAGGAATGTCAGATGGGAAAGAAAAATAGAAATTCTTTTTGGATAAAACAATACAACTCTAATGGAATATTGGAATTGGTACATACTGATCTATGTGGTCCCTCCAGAATCAAAATTCTACAAGGTGAAAGGTACTTTATGTTGCTTATTGATGATTATTCAAGAATGATATGGGTTGCCTTCCTAAAAGAAAAACATGAAGCATTAGATAAGTTCAAAAGTTTCAAAGTTATGGCATAGAATGAGACAGGTCTAAAGGTTAAATGTTTGAGATCAGACATAGGTGGAGAATTCACTTCCAGGGAATTCAAAACTTTTTGTGAAGAGCATGTAATTCAAAGATAATTACCTGTTCCCCGGACCCCGTAACAAAATGGAGTTGTTGAAAAAAAGAACATAACAGTTCTAGCCACTGCTAGAACCATGATGTTGGAAGCAAATGTTCCTCATTTCTACTGGAGAGAAGCAGTAAGCACTATTATGTACACTATCAATAGGGTAAATATCAATAATAATTCTGGTAAGACTCCTTTTGAGCTATGGTTTGGTTATAAGCCTACTGTGAAGTATTTTAAATTTTTTGGAAGCAAATGCTACATCAAGAGAGATGATGATATAGGAAAGTTTGAGCTAGAAGTGATGAAGGAATCTTCCTAGGTTACTCTACTAAGAGTAAAGCTTATTGATATTTTAATAAAAGGTTGATGAAAATGGTTGAAAGTACTAATGTCAAAGTTGATGAAGATATTGATAGACCATCTAGATGTAATGGATATGATTCAGATGGTAATCATGAACATTCTAATAATGGAAAGAATATTTAGACACAGAATCAATTGCAAATTGTTCCAGTGAACCAAGGAAATCAAGAAGCAGAAAGAAATGAAAATGCTGAAGGAAGAGCAGAACAAGCAGAAGTCAAAGAAGATACGAAAACTCTAAAGTATGTAAAGCGAAATCATTTTGATAGTTAGATCATTGGTGATAAGAGTAAAGGTGTACAAACTAGAAGGAGAATTCTAGAAGAATATTGTTTGATTTCTAAAGATGAGCCTAACAATATCAATGAAGCATGCAAGGATGAATATTGGATGGAAGCCATGAAAGAAGAACTAATGCAGATACAAAAAATGAGACATGGGAACTTATTCCTAGACCTAAAAAAAACAATCTGATTGGAACCAAATGGGTGTTTCGGAAAAAACTTAATGAGAAAGGTGAACTATTCAAAAATAAAGCAAGATTAGTTTGGGTATGTGGAGGATCATCATGGAAAAGACAGGCCCTTAAGTGGCAATTTTTTTAAAAAAATCAGAGTTAGGGAACTTGACATAAAAATTTCAATAAGTTATCTATATTATTTCAAAAATATGTAAGAACAAAATTTGTAGAAAATTGAATGTAGTTTCTAAATTAATAGGTTTATTTACAAAAAAATAAAATCTATTTGGTGAAAATTTAAAATTTCAATATAGTAGTAGTTAAATTTCAGGGAAAAAATAAGTAGGTGTCTTTCCGACCACCCTAACCACATTAAAATGATAATATTTTTTTATAATATTTTAGATATAAGTAGAGGACTCATGTCCCAATGTGATGCATTTTTTTTTGTAATTTGTTTCCAAGTAAATAATTAATTATAAATTATTTATGACAACTTTTTAAAAACATAAAAACTTGTCTGTCTGACCACCTTAACTTGGTCAAAACTTCATGAAATTCAATTTTTTCTTTTTTAATATTATATTATGTGAAGCATAGAATGGGATGGATGTTTTGGATTCAAAAAATATGATAGCGTTTGAAAGCTATAGATGTTTTTAAATCAGCTTAAAAATCAGGACTTTAGTCGTAATTCAATAGAAAAAGAATAATAATTATTTATTAAATTCAAAGTAAAGCATAATTTATAATGGTGGAAAGCTGAGAATCTCCTTTAAAAACCCTTTTCGTTTCATCAATTTTGGGTAAAAAAAAGGTCGTCAGCCACATACCCATCATATTGGCACTTTTTGGCCCATCATAATCGTGCACATACTCATTTGCAAAGGGTATTCACAAATGGAAGGTATTGATTTTGATGAAATTTTTTCCCCTGTTGCTAGAATAGAAGTTGTGAGATTATTTCTTGCCTATGCTACTTTCAAGAATTACAAAGTTTATCACATGGATGTAAAGTCAACACTTCTGAATGGTGAACTAGAAGAAGTTTATGTTGAACAACCAGATGGATTTCAATTGACTGATGAAAAGGATATGGTGTTTCAATTGAAGAAATCTCTGTATGGACTTAAGAAAGCTCCTAGAGCTTGGTATGCTAGATTGGATAAATATTTATTGAATCTTGGATTTAGTAAAGGTACTGCTGATAGCAATTTGTATTTCAAGTTGGATGAGAACAAAGAATTAATCATTGAAGTCTTTGTTGATGATATTATCTTTGAAGGAGATGATGATTTGTGTATGAAGTATGTTGATGAAATGAATAGTGAATTTTAAATTTCAATGATAGGAGAGCTAAAATTCTTTTTGGGATTGCAAATCACTCAATTAGAAGATGGGATCTTAATATCTCAGTCCAAATATGTAAGAGATTTACTAAAAATGTTTGGCATGGAAGAAGCAAAGCCTATTGGTACACCTATGGTGACCGGATGTAAACTCACACAAAATGATGAATCTCCTAAAGAAAATAAAATAAGGTATAGATCAATGATTGGTGGGTTGCTCTACTTGACTCAGACAAGGCCAGATATAATCAATGTTGTGTGCATGGTTGCTAGATTTCAAGCAGATCCAAGGGAATCACATGTAACTGTTGTAAAAAGAATTTTCAGATACCTAAACAAAACAGTTGATTTCGGATTATGGTATCTAAAATATGATGATCTTATTCTGAATGCTTATAATGATACGGATTGAGTAGATGATGTCAATCATAGAAAAATTACAAGTGGTGATGCGTTCTTCCTAGGGAATAAGTTGGTGTCTTGGTTAAGAAAAAAGAAAAACTTAGTTTCCTTATCTACTGCCAAAGCAAAATACATTGTTTCTACTAACAACTGTACTCAAGTAATCTGGATGAAGCAGATGCTAAGTGATGTCAAGATTGAGTATGAAGATCCTATTACCATATTTTGTCACAATTCAAGCACCATAAACATTTCCAAGAATCCGGTGATGCATTCGAAGACAAAGCATATCTCCATCAAGTATCACTTCTTGAAATACAAAGTGAATGATAGAGAAGTCAAAGTAGAATCTGTACCTACTAAAGAGAAAATTGTAGAAATTTTCACTAAGTTGTTGGCTAAGGATAATTTTGAGTACCTCAAAGGAAAGTTAGGGGTGATTTTCCCTCCTGATCAGAGTTGATGATGTAGGTGTTTGCATCAGTCTACGAATTCATTAATATATCTTATTTTGGATTGATGTTGTGACTGCTACTCAAGGGGAGTAGTCAGATGTTTTAGAAATATGTGGCTCAGAGCATGTGAACCTTTTCCATTGATGTCAAAGGGCGAGAGAAGTGTAATGTGAAAAAAAAAAGTGCAATAGGAGAGAAGTGTAATGTGAAGAACCTTTGTGGAACAAAGGGGGAGAAGTGCAATTAGAGCCAAGGGAGAAGATGGAAGAGTTAGTTTGGGTTGATGGTACTCTTTTTCACATCATGTGTTGCCATCAATGCCAAAGGGGGAGATTGTTGGATGTTGTGGTTGTGTTTTTGATATGTGGTTGTCATTAATGTCAACACTATTAATATTAATGTTGCTTAAGGTTGTATATGTCGAGGAGATTGAGAAAATTGTAATAAATATATCTTCTGGCAGCTAATGAAGCTGTGAAGGTCAGAATGGTGAAATGTTATGTATGTTGGTATTTAGGTTTTTCATGCTAATGGGTTTATTGGTGAACCTATCTAGTATGTTTTTTGGAAGTCTCAGTGATACACATCAAGATTTGTGCAAGTCAAGTGTTTTGGTGTTCCTACAATAATTCTGGTATTGTAGCAGTTGTTCTTAGAAGAGGAAGTTGGAATTATAGTAATTCCATTTGTTGTGTATGTTCCTATGATGTTAGTGGATGATTCTTGATCATATTCTATCTCTTTTGTATATCCACCCCATTTGGTTTGATCGCAATCGAAGATTTTTCTAATGCATGTTGAGGTTTTCATGTTCTTGGTTGACATGATGGTAGTAGCGTGTTGCACATCCTTATGGATTAATTTCTTGTTGTTTAGCATTTTTGAGGATGTTGGCTTGGGTCCTATATTTTTTTTAAATGCCTTGTTTTGGTGCACATAAATATTTATTCATGTATTGAGGCCAATAGTTGTAATTCATCTATTATTTATGGCCGATAGAGTTGTTGATGTAAATCAGTGTAGCGGATATATAAGAAAGGTTGTTTTGTGGCATGAAAAGAAGAGAGTAGTGTGAATAGAGCATGTAGTGTGTTTGGTGTGTGCTCAGTGTATATGTGTGAAACACACGTGTGAATAAAGATAAAATCATTCAAGAGAAGAGCATAGTATGAAAGAAGATTGAGTAGAGTGTATGTGCCTAATCGGAACTGTCATCAAGATTTTGTAGAAGCTATTCTCTCAGTTCATTCCACTCAGATGGTTTTAATCTGATTGTATTTTCTTTGAGCAATGACCTCTAGGAAATATGACTGAATGCAAGTGCATTCCTTATTCATTTTTCCTTATACTTTTAACAGGGTATAATTGTGGATTAACCTCCACCGTGGTTTTCTCCCTTAACAGGGTTTCCACTAAAAAATATTGGTGTTATTTTTTTTTGATGTGTTGTGTACTTCTTTCTTTCACTGTTAATCATCATATCTAGAATTAAAGGTTAATAGTTTGATTAAAGTTGTAAATTCTTTGAGAACTGATTCACCCCCCCCCCCTCTCAGTTGCATCTTCTTGTTTTTCCAACAAAGGAAAGGTGGACTGAAATATCTTTTGTAGGTGGAGAGGTGGCAACCATTGCGTGCAAAGCAGGTGGAGGAGTAATAGTGGTAGTGACTATTGTCCCTAAGGTTGTAAGTGTAGAAGCTGGATACTTTAGTTTTTCTCCTCTTTCATGGAGTGGGTCCTCCTAAATGGTGGTCATCCTTGTGAAACTACCCGATCCCCTTGATTTTTTGGAAGTTTCAACTTTTGAATCCTTCCTTGAAGACTCCTTACATTTGGGTTGACGCTTAGCAGCCTCCTTTCTCTTCTTAGACCATGTATTTGGGAGAGATTGTGAAGTCTCTCCAATTGGGGCAGCATCAACAAAGGCACAATCAGTCTCACCTTTTGTTGTATCTTCGAGTTCCCCATATGTTAGGGTTACTCCTTGCAACTTTAGTTAAGCAATGTTCCCATCAATCCATTTTTTTTTTCTTGCCTCAATAGGCTTTGTTAGAATGTCGAGGTCATTGACCTCTTCTTCATTCTAGTCAATTAATGGTAGTGGTAGGTTGGCAACAACGTTATACCTTGGATCCACTACCGTGTTTTCTTCTTCAACTACTTTTTCTGGCATTGGGAACAATTTTACTATCCTTACGAAGTATGTCATCATGCACATGTATTTCCACATACAGACCTTGTTGCCATGTTTGTATTTGTCCTAAAAGTATTTAACATTATGTAGATGGGAATATTCAAGTTTGACCATCTTCTTGAGCTTGCCATATGGATCCATTCGTGGTTAGGTAGTGTGGAGCCTCAGGTTATATTCATTTAATTTCTTATCAGAATACTCCGCACACTGGGATGTGTGAATTTCATACATTCCCTGGCCAAAGGAGAGAGGATAAGGGATCCCCACTCTATTTTTGTCACTTAGGAGGGTGTATGCTCATTGCAACTGTCAAGAGAGTTCAAACAATATCAACTGATCATTTGGGTACCGGGGTAGCTTATATGGTTTCTCAAAGAAACCCTTGGCTTGAATGTACGTGAACTTTGGAAATTGTACAAACAAAAAGATGAACCAACAGATGAAAGCGTTAGTACTACGTGAGACTCTTCTTTCAGGGTCACCCCAAGAATTCTGATGATATGGCCTATGAAGGCTTCATTGACTCTACAGTAGAAGCACTTGAAATTCTATTATTGGAGCTAAGGGTACTTGTCATACACCTTTAGCTCCCTTTCTGGAGTTAGATTTGGTGCCACAAATAATCCCCTATATTGGCCATGATCGGCAAGCAAGTAGAATAAGTATGATTTCATATAGAACCGTGAGGTTTTCTTCACTGCCACAAAATTCTCGTGCAAGTAGTTTCTAATCATCCTAGTAAAACTTAGTGTCCCCTCAAATTATTTCATCTATAAAATAGAGCATTCGTTCTTGAAAGAAGGCCATAGTTGGGAGGCCCATAGCTCTACTCAAAAAGGTTACCAAGTCATGGTAATATTCATAGAAATCACTTCGGAAGAGCTCTTGGGCCACTTTATTAGTGCTACCCCTCTTTCCCTTCAGCCAATAATTATTGATGAGTTTTTTGCATTTGAGGGATCAACATCCCACATTTTCTTACCATATTCCTTAGGTGTCTCCTCCATCTCGTTTAAGGTAGGGATGTGAAAGGTCCTTCCTATTGACTTGGCCAATAGGTTAGATAATACATTCCCATCTTTGTCCACTATTACTTTTGTATCTTCCTAATATATCTCCCTGCAGACCATTAGAAGCTCAAGGGCTATGAGAGCTGGTGGAAATCTGATAGCCTTGGCCAAACCTCTGCCACTGATCCTTCTAGATATTTTTTTTATAGGGTTGAGTCAGACACTTTGCTTAAATTCGTCAATGTCAATGTCTCCCAGATTGGTGTTTGAAATCTCTTTCTAGTCTATGGTGACCTTTGAATTAAGGGGTTCCCCTTGGAACTTATATCTCATTTAATCCTTATCCTCCTTACCCCTGGGTGCCTTGGTGATATTCTTTCCTTTTTCGTTCTCCAAGGTCATCCCCGAGGACCCGACAGCTGGTTCCATATATCCTGTAGGAAAAGGAGAATTAAGCATATTGAAGCATGAAGCTATGAGGAACATTAGCCAAAACACTAGAAAATAGTGTTAGAGATGATAAATCATCCACCAAAAGTCATAATAGTCATTGAGTGTTAGCTTTCACCTCTCATTTGGGGGAGATTGGACAATGCGGGCCCAAGGAGGTAGGTTTCCCTGGGCTGGAAATTGTTTTGGAGGCTCCACCATTGAGAATGGTGTTGGCAAGGTGACATCCCACAACAGGTGTCCCACAATGTAGGACGTACGAGATCAAAGGATGACAATCACCATGTGTTCAAACTTTTAAGGGTGTGGGCCAAAAGGTGCAGAAGGATGCCAAGTGTTGGTTGTTCTAAATGGCATCGGTGGGATGGAAGTTTGGCAAGGGAGGCCCGCATGGTCGGGTCTATGGGAGGTAAGTGCATTGATCATTTTTTCACCAGACAACTACAATGAAAAGGTGTCGAGCCCCATGTAGCAGGCAGATAGGGATCAATGTCCATTTCCAAATGGTGGGAGCAAGGTGGAAATTTGTGAATGACAGCCCACATGGGCTAGTCAGCCAATGGGTCGATCATTAATCATTTTCATTTTAAATTAGTTGGTGATAGCGGGTTTGGGATCTGCAAGTGGGAAGGACATTATCCTCTCATAGTCTTGAGTTGGCCATTTGAAATGGTTAAAGGTCGGCGAAAACCCGCAAAGGATGACCCGTAATGGATTTGTCTTGGTTGTGGGTTCAAACGACGGTCGGGAGTGCGGGGTCTAGTGAGTAGAAGGATGTGTTGTGATGGCTATTTGGAATGATGATGCCTGAAAAGAAGTCTACGAATGGAATTCCATGAGGAGAACCCTGCACTGGGTCGGGACTTAGATTTTTTAAGCTTAAGTGTCAACCGTAAAGGCAATATTTGAGTACTAGGAGGGTGCAATCAGATGGTTATCCAAAATGACAGAGCTTAGAAGAATCTCATGGATGGAGGTCCGTGCTTGTGGACTTGAGAGGGTCGAAGGGTCAATTGTTTGGGGTTAATGAAATTTTGCAAGGTTTGCAATGGCCCAACTAAGGAAGCATCCCACAGATGTGGGCCCGATGGAGGTGGTCGCCATTTTCAAAAGTTCAAATATTTTGTAAGGGAATGTGGAGGCGATGGGAGAACTGTGGGACCAAAGGACACACGGTAGGAATGATAAGTTTCACCGAACCCAGATCATTGATTTTCAGGGATTTTCAAGTTTGTAGAACATGGGTTTTGCAAGGAAGGTGTTCTTCTATTTAATTTTTGAGGTTTTCACTCAAGAAAATTTAACCATTTTCAGATTTAGAATAAAACACATAGCCAAGGGTGATGGAAAACCTACCTCAGAATCTCGCATTGACGTCGACAAATCGTACCTCAAACGTTTCTCGAATCAACAAATGTAAGGTGCGGGCGAGAAGTCGACAAGGGCAGGAGGCTCTAACACGTTCTTTGCAAAGGAATAATTATAAAAATGACAAGTCGGTGCCACCATTTATAGGTTTAAAGAAATTAAATACCCTCTTTAAATGCGAGTACGGTGGCGGTCACGATGAGTGAGAGGTCATTTTGAAAACGACAGTGGGAACATCAAAGTCCGATGAGCGGGTGATAGTCGTGCATTTTACGCTTGGAGCGGTCAATAGAGAAAACAACCATTGAGGGCATGGGTTTCGTGGCACAGAAGGACACTGAGAAAAATTTATTCGAAATGGCGGACACGCAAAGGAAACCCACACAAGGTGGCCTGCAGGGGCAGAGCTACATTGCACTAAGGATGATAGTTTAAAAATTGAAGGCAAACAACCAAGGAAGTTCTACAAAGGCCTAGGACTTTGAAATTTTGAGCGTAGAAAAATATGGTCGGCTCCAAATGATTCTTCTAAGGTTCCTCGACCACTTAGGACTCAAAATAGGGGGCATGCAAAATGAGGCAAAGACAAGAGTGACCCAGTGAAGAAAAAATAGAGGGGTTCATCATTCTGAATGGGGCATGTGTGTTGTAGGCACAACAAATGGTGGCCCTATTGGGAGAACGCTCCTAGCGTTCTAGGGATAAATATTCATTTAGAATCCAAAATCTCTAGTTTCGCAAACCAGGGGCTAGTTTCCAAAAGTGAACTAAGAAGCAGGTTAAGGGCAAGATCCTTGGTTGAATTTTTTTACAGGGTCATCATGGAAATGTGTGTGACGTTCATCGGGCAAGGGCAAGCTATGTAAGCTGTCTAACCCCAAAAGTAACTTGGACATTGCTCCGCTGCCAGTCAGGCATTCATAGCCCCGACGGAGTTATCGTTGTGACCCCATGAACATAGCTCTACTGCCAACTAGGAATCCATAGCCCTGATAGAGTTATTTGTACACCCATACAGTTGCATAAATTTGAATTTTATTTTCTTTTCTTTTTTGATGTTTCTTTTTAGTACTTTCTTTTCTTTTACTCAACTATCTAAGCACTGAAGCTCACAATGGGTTTTGGAATCACAATGGTCATTGGAGCAGACTTAATATTTTTCACTAGTTGAGCCCTTCTAGCAATTACCACATAATTCCTTTGAAAATTTTAAAGTGTGTTCTTGTGTATGATCTATGATAAGCATAAATGGATTCAAATAAGGATGCAATCCTAGGTTAGTTCAAATTTCAAAGGAGGAAACCAACTCCCAGAGGCATTTAGAAATCGATATTTGGAAATGAATTCTTATCAAGAGAACAAACAAGAGCGGGAAAAAAAATGAATCATTTGTCAAGCCGAGCATGGCCACCACACTAGGAACAAAAGACATCCTCAACAAAGCAAAATAGCTAGGAAACGAGCAAAACAAAAGTGAAAGAAAAACAAAAAAGAAAGGGAAACCTAACCTAACCTATGTACAAAAATTTACAAGAGCAGCGTGAGGAGGCTTAGGCTTGGAAATAATGCTTCAGGTGATGCTCGTTGACAAGCAATGGGACAACTTCACTAGTTAAGGTCTTTAAACGAAAAGAATTATCTCTGAGGATTTATGCAATCTAAAAGGGGCCAATCCATAGCTTTTTGAATTTATCATGTCCCCTTTTCTTCTCATGGGCCTTGTCCTAGCATAGGACCAGATTAACGATTCTAAAGTCCTTTACTTTGGCTCGGTGATCAAACCATCTTTTGACTATGCCCTGATGTTTGGTGAAATTTTCAATGGCACAGTCACACACTTCTTCTAAGTGGAGCAACTCATCTAAGTGAGCCTCCCTTCGATCCCCTTCTTCATAAAATGTGTTAATGAATTGGAGGGTGGGGATTTTGAGGTGAATTAGGAACATAGGCTCTAGGCCATAGACAAGGTGAGCAGCCTTATGACGTGTATGATTTGTCGAGAGGGAAAAACGGAGTTGGGTATGCTAGTCCTTGGGATTCTTATCAAGTAGCTTCTTGATGATAGTGATTAGGTTCTTATTGGTCGATTCAAAAAGGCCATTGCCTTAGGGGTAGTATTTGGATGATAATTTTAAGGCAACGCCATAGTCAAAGGCCCAACTAGAAAATTTTAGCAAGGCGAAAGAAGGACCATTATCGTAGACTAAAGCATAGGGGCAACCAAAATGATTTACTATGAAACTTTCAAGGAAATCAATAACTACCTCTGTAGTACATTATCTACATGCAATAGCTTATTTCCATCTAATACAATAATCAGAGGTGGTTAGAATTTACTTGTGACCCACATAAGATGGTGGGCT
This sequence comes from Sequoiadendron giganteum, assembly GCA_007115665.2. Taxonomy (NCBI): domain Eukaryota; kingdom Viridiplantae; phylum Streptophyta; class Pinopsida; order Cupressales; family Cupressaceae; genus Sequoiadendron; species Sequoiadendron giganteum. The sequence continues at coordinate 596,678,425 of CM021107.1, forward strand.
TACCGGACCAATGAAGTCAAGACCCCATTGCTTGAATGGTCTTACCTCCAAGACAGGTTGCACCAGGACAACAACGTTCCTCTCTCTGGTTGTAGTGGTCTAGAAAACATGACACATTCAAACATGATTATGGGAATCCTTGAACACTGTGGGCTAGTAGTATCCTACTCATAGGATTTGATGAGTAGTAGAGGGGCCCGACCCATGAATAGTACCAAAATTGTCATGGAACTCTTTCATCACACACATTGCCTCTTCCTTGCCCAGGCACATGAGGTAAATCCCCTCATGATTTTTCTTATAGAGTATAGAACCTTGCAGCATATAGCTACTGCTTTTCAGTCTGATGGCATGCTTTTGAACTCCTTGTAAGTGAGGAAGACATCTATTATTCAACAAATAATAAACAATCTCATCATACCACTCTCCAGGGGAGACATCTTCGAGTTGGTATTGTGGAACTATAAGCTCGAGTTTTGCTTCAGCTATCATTCAGGTGAGTGCTTACCCCCTAACCAATTTCTTTGGTTGTATTCCATCTCATATTATTGCAGCAAGGTGACTCATTTTTCCCTTCTTTCTCCTAACTTATTTTGCATCAGTAGTGTCTTTACTACTAGGTCAGGCACTATGGAAAATACCTTGTTTCATAGGATGTAGTGTCTGAACTTCTTGACTCCTCTAAAAAGAGTGTATGCTTTCTTTTCCACATTGTGATATCTAAGTCCAGCATATTTTAATGGGGCACTCATGAAAGCAATTGGGTGCTCATTTCCTTTGTCATATTTCTGAGTCAATATGTTGGTGCAGGAATGTTCTAAAGCAAAAGAATAGATGTAGAATGACTTCAGATAGTCTGGACTGACTAGCACAGGTTTGTCAGCAATTGATTTTTTTATTTCCCCAAAGGCATGCTTTGCCTCTAGAGTCCACTCAATTTTGCCATCTTGCTTCAACATGACATTGAGTGGTTTAACTATTTTAGCAAATCCTATAATGAATTTCTTGATGAAGTTTATCTTTCCAAAGAAAGACTTCAGTTCTTTCTTGTTGCCTGGAAGCTGAATCTTCATTATGTCTTGGATGCACTCGGGGTCTATGGAAATCCCTTTCTCTAAGAGGACATGTCCCAACAACTTGCCCTCAGTCACCCCAAAGATGCACTTATTTGGATTCAACAAAATGATGAACTCTCTGCATTTCTAGAAGACCTTACACAAATTAGAGACATGGTCTCCCCTATTCTTCAAAAACACTATAAGATCATTCATATAAATGATGATGCACTTACTAATTATGTCCTTAAAGGAAATTTTCATCACATGCTGGAATGTGGCACCTGTGTTGATCAATCCGAAAGGAATTCTCTTGTATGCCAAGGTTCCCCACTTGGTGGTGAACATCATTTTATGCTTGTCCTCATATTGCACCATTACCTAACTGTACCCAAAGTACCCATCCAGGATGGACATCATTCAAGATCCATTGACAATCTGCAATACCTCATCTAGCAAAGGCACAGGATAGTTATCATTTTCTGAAGCTCTGTTCAAATTTCAGAAATCAACACACAACCTGATTTTGCCATTCTTCTTCCTGACTAGAATGAGATTTTCCACCCATGTGGAGTGTTTGACTAGAAATATGATTCTTGCAAACAACAAATTCTGCACCTCTTTGTAAATAATTGAATCCAACAACGCATTGACGAGGTGTTGTCACTGTCGAAACAACCTTACGTCTGGTCTAAGAGGAATAGTGTGTGTGATGATTGACATGTCATATGTCTTCAAATCCTCGTAACTCCAAGAAACTACATCATGATATTTCTATAGAGAATCAATGATACCTTTTGTTTCTTCTGGTGTGCACACCTTACCAATGAATACATTCTTACCTTCCTTGGTTGTTCTGAGATTATGGGTGTCACACTGATTGCTGATGGTGTCTTTCTTTGTTTTCTGATCCTAACCTCTTATCTGATCTAAGTCAAATATCCACTCTAAATGGACCATACCTCTGGGAATAGTGCTAGTCTTGAGGTTGATGGCCCCTTCTATGTCTATCTTGGCCTCTTTAGGCTTAGCTTCATCAATTATTTGGTCTGCAAACACATTAGAGCTGGTGATGAAATCCAAGATGTGCTTATCATCATTGAACACTTAGAAATAAGCCACATTGTCTAACACAGATGAGATAGAGTTGAGCTCAATAGTGAATCTCTTGAGGCTAAACAATGATAGGGGTTGTAGGGTACTGGTCTCCTAGGCTAAAGGATTAGTAGTATAATTTTGAGAGCATGGGATCAATTGAATATTAAATGGATCTAGTTTCTCTAATAAATCCCATACCTTATGTTTGTAATTGGTTAGCCTTCTATCATAGCAGGAATAGAGTTTTCTCACTTGTTTCATGACTAAATCTAAGTCACCAAAGACTTGTAACATCCTGACCTTTTTCATTAATTCCATTAAGAGACCAAGAACTAATGCCTCATATTTTGCTACATTATTTGTGCAATAAATTTGAAGTCTATGGGCAACAAAATATGACTTACCCATTGGGTTGATCAATTTGAAGCCAACTCCAACTCCTTGCTTGGATTTGGACCCGTCAAAGAACAACATCCAGAACTTGGAAGAATCCTTGATCCTAGGATCAACAGACCTTGCCCTCACTTTTGATGACACCTTCACTTCAGCAACATGAGGAGATTGTGTAGGTTCAGTGTGGCCTTGCTCTAGTCATACAAGTTGAGCTCCCTCTTTAAGAGTGATATGTCCTTTAATGTGCTCAATTGTTTTCTAGAACAAGCAACATTCAAATTCTGAATGGGCAACACTATGTATGTTGCACCAACTATGTAACATGAGCTCTTGAAAATTCATTCTTGTGCCTAAACTAAGTTTATCTTGCATGCACTTTTCCATAAAATCTTGGAAGCCATCTAGCAATCTGAGATTTCCATCCTCATAGGAATCTTCGTCATCTGACTCAATCAAAATTTCTATGCTCTAGGGCATGTGGGTCAAGCCAATAGGCGGACTGCACAATACAAGAAGGACCTCCTCGGTTGCATCTTCTTCATAGAATTCCTGTTCATCTAGATACGCCACAAGATAGTAATTCCCTAGCTCTATTTCAGAAAACATCACTTCATTCATGTTGTATTTTGTAATCATGAATTTCATGCATAGTTCTTAGTCTATACGGATCTGATTTGGCAACGCTTTCCATGGTAGCCATAGGTGAGAATATTTTGTGGTAGCATATCCATTCAATGCCAATGTGAAATCCCTACCCAAGATGATGCCATAAGTGTCTGAGATATCGACGATTTGAATGTCAATCGTTTGTTGTATCCTTGGATCAACAACAATTTGCATAGGTATTCTATTAATCTCACCAACTATGTTGATTTATGTTTTATTTAGTTGCATCACCTTGCATCGGGAGGGAGTTAGAATGATTTGCAAATCTTTGCACACCGTCAAGGGCATGGCATTGGTAGAGGCTCCTGAATCAAGCAAGCAATTATGAAGATTCTTCCCAAATATTCTAATGGTGGTCAAGAAGGGAGGGTTTCCAATTTTCCTTGAAATAGTCCTCCAAAGATATCAACTTGGGCTACCTAACCTTTTTCTTTATCATTGCCTTTATTTTGGGTTTTGGCCTGATCCGGTTCCTTGGCTGCTTGCTTGTTTGATTGCTGATTTGAAGGAAGTTCTATTTTATTATTGAAAACTTGTCAACTGACAGGCTCACTTTGTGAACCTTCAATGGACACCCTCCTAGCGGGCGCTTCCTAGGTTGACTTAGATGAAGGAGTCCCAATGATCATTCTAAAAAAGGCATTCCTAACTACTGGAACCTTGAGTAACTCGAAAGCAAACACACATAACTTGAACTTCTTGAATTCTTTTTCCAAATACTCCCCTATTTGTTCAATTTTAGCTTCCCAAGGGGCATTCTTGAAGGGGCTAGTAGATTGGTTTTGGTTTTGACCCTACTGCCTATTCTTGTTAAAATATTGAGTAGGTACATGGGGATAGTCATGGTTATTGCTAGCATTCGGGTCAAGAGGAGTGCTAAAGTTATTAGGTGGGGTAGAAGTGGTGAAGGGGCCACCTATTTGACCGCTTGCTTGTCTATTCCTTAGGTCATATGGGCTATTTCTTTGGTGGAACATTTGGACTTCATTTTCTCTTGACTCTTCCTTGTCTACTAGACCATTATCTATAGAATTAAAGAGCTGAGACAAAGGGCTTTCAGTACTTACCTCCCCCGGTTTCTCATCATTTGAGGCAACAATCTCCTTCTCGGGCACATTGTTTTAAGCCTTTGGGAAAGGAGCCTTATTGACCACGAGCACCAAAGAATCATATGGTTCAGATGGAACGTGATCCATGCATCCCAAACTATCGACCGCATTCTGAACCTCTATCTAGAAAATCTCAGCAGCTATCTAGAACTTGGGACAATCCAACTCAGAATGTTAGCTCATATTTTGAATGTGGCACCAGTCAAATAAGGCAACCTCAGCCAACTATACCCCACTTATAGTCTTATCACCACCATTGGGCTGGTCGAGAGGTATGCAAATTCCACCAATATTTGGCCTTGTATTCCACATTCAATATTGTCTCTGAGAAGGCCTTCTATCAAAGTTTTGCCCTAAATTTTGGTTCCTTTCATAATTCTGTCTAGAAGAGGTATCGACATCATGGTTGTCACGGTCACCGCAGTTGTCCCAATTGAGGTTAGCTTGGATGCTTCTTTTCGAGGATTGCAACTTATTGTTATGGCTCCTTAAGTGTGTCATCTCAACTGAATTCTTCTTGATCATTTTCGTTAACTCATCGATCTGGTCCTTCTCCGCATTGTTCTATTGTGACATTGAATTCTTGAGGAAAAATAGTTGTACTACTGGTTGATTATGATGAGCGGGTAGGAACTTGGAAGTTTAAAGGTATGTTGTTACTTAGGGTGGTTGAGCATGAAATTTTTTCTGGGGTTGCAATAATTGGGGCACAAGAGTCACTTGATTCAATAGCTTTCTAGGGTGAGGCACCATTGCAAGTTGTGGAATTGGATTCATCAAGGGTGTCTACTATGCCAAAGCCTAGGTAATCCCTTGGACCTGATATGGATGGGCAACCAGCCCCAGAGATGGGAGCAGACCAACAATGTGTTGTCCTAGATCTATGCTAGCCTTAACTACCTCTTCATAGGCCTTCATCAACTGTCTGGATGGTGGGTTCATCCTTTTCACCAAGGTGGAAGTGAGGTTGTCCAGGGTTGCATAGTACACTAGGTGGGCAAAAACATTGTCAACCACATAAGGTGTCTGCAATCTCATGTAGGCTATGTGGAATCAGTCATTAAAAGAGTTGATCAACTCGTTGACTTCTCTTTGGATGGCCATGAATTGCTCGCATAGCTCTGAGGTACTAACTTGGACCTTAATTTTTTGGAAAAAGGAATTCTTCAATAAGTCCCCAGTGTTAATGGATCCTATCGGCAAATGGATGTACCAGTAGAAGGCCTCTTCCCCCAAATAATAAGGGAAGAGCCTACATGCCACGTCTTCATGTTGAATATGCATGTCTTTCAAAGCTTTTCGGAAGATCTTAATGTGTTCTTCAGCCATCCTTTTCGAATTGTGGGGGTTAAACTTTGTGAAAAATCCCTTCGGGTTCTTGTGCATATCATGCTAAAGGTTGAAGGATAGAGGAGACAAATTGTTTCCTAGCCATGCCATGGGAGGTGGAGGTGGAGGGGGCTCTGCCAGATTGACTTGGGGTTGCAAAGGGAAAACAACACCTATAGGGGAAATGCCCAAAAAGGGAGTTACATTGGGTAGAAAGGCAACGCCTAGGCTATGGGAGATGGCACCCTGGAAGACTGTTTGGAATGGTTGAGAGGAGAGATACACTACCTAAGGTGAGGGAGAAGATGAAGGTGAATGGGTGGAAGGAGAGGATGAGGATGAAGGTGAGGTGGCTTGGTTGGGTGCATTGGAGGACGATGCTTCCCCTATTCTAGCTCTTCTAGCTCGGGTAGGGGGTGGTAGCTCTTAAAATTCCCCTCTATTTGGTGTGGATCTTAAATCTATGTGGAAGCTTTCAAGGGAAAATGACCCAATTCGATCCATCTTAACTTCAAAGAGGCCCTCCTTCTAGCACGAGTTATGTTGATGGGTGTTTTAGCACTTCTCAACACAGGTAATGCATAGGTGCATTACCTTTCTTGAAAGTAAATATCCAACAAGTTTTTGAAAATCACCTCAAGGTCTCTCAAGTGTCAGTTCATGAAATGCACGAAATAGCTTAGTTTTTTTAATGTGATCTTGATGGTAATCATAGGGAAAACTTACGTGAGTTAAGCTGGGAAGAAATGGTTCATTTAATGGAGTTCTTACGATGGGAAGTTAGTACACAATTGTTGTAGGTTCGAACAATATTCTAAAACTCCTATTTTAGCTTCAGATTTGACTTTACAATGTGCAATGAACCTTGTTCAAAGTCACTAAAAAAATCAAAAGGGATAGGGAAGTGAAGAGATTCCTCGATCTGAAACTAGCGATGAGTAGTGACAATGGAGGTTGTTATAGTGGGCTAGCCTTCCCAAGACTTAGTTCCACTTAACCAAGAAAGTCTACAGTATCATGAAACTAGTGCAATCTTCTAAGGTCTGAAGATTTCAGCTTTTCATCCACCATGAATATGAATAAAGAGATGAGATTTAAGTGTAGAAATAATATAAATTTCAAACTAACTTTTCACAATTGTATATCATCAATATGTAGAAAAAATTATGAACTAAGAAGAGGTCAACACCATAGCAATATCAAACATCAATGAACAACATCTAACTAATCTACTAGATCAAACTGAAACACATAGAACAACTAAGTAAATCTACTCAAATTCACAAACTATGAGAAGAAGAATCATGCAACATGAAGTTGGAACTCAAGAATCCACCAAATCAATGAATTTATATTAACATTCTAGCAACATGTCTTTACAACAACTCAACTCTCTCTTGAAAATGAGATCAGACCCCCTATTTATAGTGTTCTAAAAGTGAAATGAATGGCCAAGATTTACTTTCATTGTGTGGCCCATATTCCTTTTACATTAGGGTTTCACCTACCACCAAATGTATAGCAATTCAAAATTACATTTTGTCTTTTAGCCTATTCTATCTCCTTGTGAGCAGCACTATAGCATTTTGTCTTTTTTCTGATTTCTTTTGCTGCAGCTACATCATGAGGAATTCATCATCTATAATAGGCTTTCCAGCTTCCTTTTGTGATGTGGCATACTCCATGAATTTTCCAATCAAAGTTTGAAGCTTATCCCACTCCAAAAACTTGAATTGAAGCACCTAGAAGTTCAATTTCCTAGATCAACGGGTGAGTGTATCCCAATCCTTCTCGCTCTTGGGTGTATTTTCCTTTACCTGTTCAGATTGTGCAAAGGCCCGAATGGAAAAACCCATAAAATCTATTGTAAGCTCGCCTACTGTTAAATTTTCCATCTTCTTATGGCAATAGGGTCTTATCTTCTCTAGATCGAGCTCAATGACAAACATTTCAAAGTTTTTCATTAATTTCAAATACTCCCCATAGGTCACCCTGGTTTCTTTAGTCTAGTCAATATCTTGCTCCACTTCATGGAGCACCCACTCTAATATTTCCTTCGTGTAATCAAGGCCCAATCTCTAGTTTTCCACAAGCCAGTGATCATCTTCTGCCAGAGAAAGCTCTTTTTCTAATGTTTTTTCGAGCATCTTGAGGATTTCCTCAATTTTAGGATACGTAATCCTATATAACTCAGGGAATTCAGTGCAAAATTTATTTATACCCTCAAGATACTTTTGTACCTCTAAGATTTGTTTTTTGTCCTGAAAACACATCCAATACCCATGTTCCCATTGTAGAGGACCTACCGAAACCAATCTTCAGTAGCTTTGGTCCAACTCTTTCTTTTTTCTAACTTGTTGATGTGTTCTTCTGATAGCAGCAATGGGGGAGACGATCATGTAGTGGGGAGCTCCTCAGTTGAAGACCATTGTTCAATATAGGTTGTTAGATCTACCACCTATTCCTTTAACTCCTCTTTGGAGGTCTTATATTTATACATTTGATGCATGATTGTGACAATGAATCCCTAAAGATGGTCGATTTTCTACTCTCTAGTAGTTGTCTCCAAATCAATGGTAGAAATATTATAGTTGACCCATTCCTCGCCCATAAATAGGGTGGGAATTTGCACTATCCTAGATCTAGATGCATCCATTGTCAGATGAGGTCTGCACCTTAGTTTCTTTTCCTTATTTGTGTTGATTTGGGCTTGAGCCAAGATGGCTTCTAGCCTTGCCTTTGGATTTGTTGGGTTCAAGGTCTTCTTCTCAAGTTGCCTCTTGAGCCACCTGAGCATCTAAGATTCTCTTTTTGGTGATTCATGACCACCTTCTTCCTCACGGGTGCGTTGGATTTGCATTTCATTGCCACCCAAATTTTCCTACTTTGGATTTTCTCCTTCTTCTTCATTCAAATCCTGGACGAATACTATTTATTTCCTTGGGGATTCGGTAGCTATATGCTCTTTGGGGCTATCTTTCTCCTTGGAAGTTTTATCTTCTTCTTGTTGTGCACACCTATGTTCATCATGATGTTCCATTTCTAAGCCTTTTCTCGTTTCAACCTCTTCTTGAGGCTTGTCTTCTTCTTTCTTTTCTTTCTCCTCCTCCCCTTGTTCTTCCGAAGGAGGTATCTCTTTATTATGCTTGGGGCTTAGATCTTTCTCCCCTATTGGAGGCTCAGTATCCTCCATTTCCTCATCAGTATCTTTCTCTTCAATGGTGGGATACTTCTCAACCTCCTCTCCAACATCTTTGAGTTGTCGGGCCAACTCTTCTTCGAGCTCAAGATCAAAAGTCTCCACAATATACTTTGCACTTAACTCCTCATCATCTTTCTTGGAGGATTTTTTTTCCTCTTCCTCATGGACTACTTCATCAATCACAAAATGTTGATATGGGAGATGCTCATGGTAGTCATCTGCCTCTTCTTCCATTTTCTTGCTTGCTTCTTTTTGTTGCCTATCCAGTTCCTCAGAGATTTGCATTGTTTCCTCCATCGTAGGGGGCTTAGTACGAGGAGGAGGGATGGGAAGGCCAATTATAGCTTAAGCTAGGGTGGCCTACACTGTAGGGTTTGCAAACATTCCAAAAATCTCCGAGGGGATATTCTGAATGTACTTGGAAAAGGCTTTTGGGAGGATGATAATGGGTATTTTCATTGTTGCAGTATCTAGTGGGAGGGATGATGATGGAGACATGGATGAAGAAGAGAGCAGGGAAGTGGTGGAATATGAGGAATCTACAACTATGATCTGAGGCACAGGAGAGGTAGAGGCAAGGTGGACTAAAATATCTACTACGAGAGGAGAGGTGGCAACCATTGCGTGCGAAGCAAGCAGAGGAGTAATAGTGGTAGTTGTTGGAGTGAAAAAGACACTGAGAGGGGGGGTGAATCAATGATTTTAATTGTTTTCACAATTTTAATGAAACTGAAATAAACCAAATGTATGCTCTCATTTATCAATGATAAAATCATTCATGTATTGAATGCAATCACATAAACTAAAATGAGAATTGTAGTACAGAAACATATCATATTAAAGAATTCATGCAATGAATCAGATGAACCATAGATAATCAAATAAACACAAGATATTCCAAGTGGAAAACCCTCCTAGGGTAGAAAAACTACTCCTTAACTTGCTACCTTTTTCAAGCTTTCATTTCAATAATTATTTTTGACAATGCCTCATAGGCTAATTTCTGAGCACCAACCCCTCTTTTAGAAACACCAATTTCAAGGAGCACCAACCCCTTTTCTATTTTCAGTAAATCATACAATAATACAAAGGATCTCTTTGTTTCTCTAATTTCAGCCAAGTGCCTCTTGATGGACAATGTAAACAATTCTCAAGGTTCAAGTATAACCCTTTAGAATTCTACCCATTGTCAAGCCTTAAGAAAACTTGAGGAAATAGCTCATAAAGTTTGATTTTTCAATCTCAATACAAATTCTCCTCAATACATTCATAGTGATATGTTCTCACACTTGTTTTTCAAAGTCTATCTCATACTTCTCTCATTGTTCATCACAAAACAGTTAACCCCACATTCTCATTTTTTTCTTTTAGTAAAAAATAATAACCCCTTTATCTCACTCAATGTTTTCCCTATAATATTAAAGCCCTAATCTCTCTATTTTCTTCAATTTATAGATTTCATCATTACAATCAAGGGAGGTTACAATAGTAGCTCGAATTACTTTTCAAAAACAAAAACAAAAATAGAGGTGATTATTAGGTTACCCATTTCTAGTCGAGCAACCTTTCTAGATCTTGTAGTGTTCCTGAGAGAAGGATCTTTTCTTTTGACAAGAATAGTCAAGAAGCATGCAAATATAGAAAGGAGACTAAATTTTTTCTTCACAAGTAGCCTGCATAGGCAGTGCTTATCAAAACAGCAAAAAACATCTATTAAATTCATGAACAATACCCTTTAACACCAGCTGCAACAACAATGCAATCGAAATCAATTAATCATGCATTCAATAATAGTTACCAATGACTCCAGGTAAGGAACTGAAGAGATTCAAAGATTTCATGATTACCCACACACTAAAAAACCATGACTCATAAATCTGATATGGTAAACTTTTGTGAAATGCACTCTAGATTTAGTGTAATCATTTCAGACCTAACCACCAAAAGAATAAACTCATTTTCCAACTTCCATACAGAAGCACACTCTCATGTTTCATTCAATTTTCCAGTAGAGGTAATAGTTATGCAAAATAGTCTAAGAGAATAATACCTGAGAAGACCGAAATAGATGTTGCATGTAGCAATTTACCAGACCAACCAAGCAGCAGAGCAACACGAGTATCTTTCCTATTTTGAGCTCTTACCCAATGACAGGAACTTGACAGAAGAGTCAACCATGGTGATGGTCTTTCAAGTTTCCCCATATGCTATCGAAGAAGGTCAAAAAGCCAGAAACTAACACAGTGAAATGACTGTGAGAAGGTTTCCATGGTGGCAGCCCAAATAGGGTTAGAAACCCACGAACAATGAAATGGTAAAGTGTTTGCCCTAATTTTCCAAATTAAAAGCAGTCGATATCCTTTACAAATTTTGATAAAATTTGAAGTCAGAAACGACTAACATAAGAATTCAAAACTCATAATTCCCTTTGAAATCCGCGGACTGATCAAAGACTTGCATGCCGACCAACATTATTGCCATTTTCCAATTATTGACAAAGTGATAATACCAACCAAATGATGATTGGAATAATTTGACATGACCACTTTACACATCAAATTTCGATTGCCTAAGACATGTTTGTTTCCTACTAATCAAAGCCAAGTCACTTCCAATGTGACATTAAAAAAAAATCAAAACCATATACCTGATGTTGGGCTTGAGGCTTGATTAATTATCAACCATTAGACCTAATTCATATGCAAATAATGATCATTTTTTTTACCTTTAACCAAAGCCGATTGCCACCTTATAATGCCATATATACTCAATATATCCAAAGCCTTATGAAATGAAATAAAGGTTGATTTCATGTTAAGTTCAATATGCCATTCACCCATGCCAAAATAGCATAAACCATATGCCCATGTCACAATATCATATGCCATATGCCCAAACCATTATCAGTTGATTAAGGAAACCCGATAGGGTTATCTTAAAACTAAAAACCAACTGCATCTTGTAAACCCAAGAACCAAGAAATAAAGAGCATTGCCTAAATGATGATAGAGAAATACAACTCTGAATAAGATCAAAAACATTATCAATTTCATGATTCTAGAAACTGATCAATCCAAAACATATAAACTTCTAGATCACTGCATATAACAATATCATAAAATTAAGTGAATCACTATAGCACAAATTGTCAAATCAGAAACATGTCACCTGATCAAGGGAACATAAACCTATAACCAAGATTCCTTATGATCTGCACACAGAGTCAAGAGATCAGTGCCACCAAGGATAATAACATAGATGAAGTAAATATGCCAATGACAAAATAGAAACAGTCCAACTAAGTAATCACCACCAAGATGCCAAACTGAAACACATATTGTCATCAAGGACAAATAGAAAAAGAGAGGTTCAACAGTAGTGACTATTGCGGTCGAGGCCATAAGCATAGTAGGTGGAGACTTTTTCTATTCTCCTCCTTCATGGAGCAGGTCCTCTCGAATGTTGGGCATCCCTGTGAAACTGCCCGATATCCTTGATTTTTTGGAAGTTTCAAATTTTGAAGCTTTCCCTGAAGACTCCTTACATTTGGGTAGATGCTCAATAGCCTCCTTTCTCTTCTTAGACTGTGTATTTGGGGAGATGCCAAAGTCTCTCCAATTGGGGAAACATCAACAGAGGCACCATCAATCTCACCTTCCATTGTATCTTGGATTTCCTCATATGTTAGGGTTACTCCTTGTAGCTTTAGTTGAGCAATCTGTCCATCAATCCATTATTTTGTCCTTGCCTCAATAGGATTTGTTAGAATATCGATGTCATTGACCTATTCTTCGTTCAAGTCAATTAATGGTAGCGCTAGGTTGGAAATAGAGTTATACCTTGGATCCACTACCGTGTTTTCATCTTCAACTACTTGTTCTAGCACTGGGAACAATTTTACTATCCTGACAAAGTATGTCGTCATGCACATGTATTTCAACATATGCACCACCTTGTCATCTTTGCAATTGGCGCAAAAGTCTTCAACATTATGCAAGTGGGTATATTCAAGTCTGACCATTTTCTTGATCTTTCCATATGGATCCATTCATGGTCGGGTAGTGTGGAGCCTCAGGTTATATTTATTCAACTCCTTATCAGAATGCTCTGCACATTGAGATGTGTAAATTTCATACATTCCCTAGCCAAAGGAGAGAGGATAAGGGATCCCCGCTCTATGTTTGTCACTTAGGAGGGTGTGTGCTTGTTGTAGTTGTTGAGAGAGTTCAAGGAGTATCAACCGGTCATTTGGGTACTGAGGTAGCTTATATGGTTTCTTAGAGAAACCCTCAACTCAAATGTAGGTGAACTTTGGAAATTGTATGAAAAAAAAGTCGAACCGAAAGATGAAAGCATTAGCAATGTGTGAGACTCTTCTTTTAGGGTCACCCCCAAGCATTCTGATGATATGGCCTATGAAGGCATCATTGACTCTATAGTAGTCCCTCTTGAAATTATGGTTTTGGAGTTGAGGGTACTTGTCATACACATTTAGCTCCCTTTCTAGAGTTGGATTTGGTGCCACAAATAATCCCCTATATTGGGCATAGTCAACAAGAAAGTAGATTAAGTATGATTTCATATAGAACCACGAGGATTTCTTCACTACCACAACTTTCTCATGCAAGTAGTTTCTAATCATTCCAGCCCAGTAAAACTTAGTGTCCCCTTAGATTATTTATTCTATAAAATAGAGCATCCATTCGAGAAAGAAGGTTGTAGTTGGGAGGCCCATAGCACTCTTTAAAAGGGTTACCAAGTCATGGTAATCTTCATAGAAATCACTTCAGAGAGCTCCTTGGGCACTTTATTAGCGCTACCCCTCTTTTCCTTCAACCACTATTGATTGATGAGTTTTTTGCATTTGAGGGGATCAACATCCCAAATTTTCTTACCATATTCCTTAGGTGTATCCTCCATATCGTTGAAGGTAGGTATGCGAAAGGTCCTCTCTATTGACTTGGTAGATAGGTTAGGCAATACATTCCCATATTTGTCCACTATTATTTTTGTATCTTCCTAATATGCCTCCCTATAGGCCACAACAAGCTCAGGGGCTATGAGAGCCGGTGGGAATCCAATAGCCTTTTCCAACCCATAGCCTCTAATCCTTCTAGAATTTTCTATTGTAGGGTTGAGTTAGACCCTTTGCTTAAATTCATCAATGTCAATGTGTCCCAAATTATTATCTGAAATCTCTTTCCAATCTATGGTGACCATTGAATTGAGGGGTTCCCCTTGCAACTTATATCTCATTTGATCCTTATCCTCCATACCCTTGGGTGTCTTGGAAATCTTCTTTCCTTTGTTCTTCTCCACAACCGCCCCTAAGGACCCGATAGCTGGTTCCATATATCCTACATTAAAAGGAGAATTAAGCATATTCAAGAATGAAATCATGAGGAACATTAGCCAAAACCTTGCAAAACAATGTTAGAGACAATAAACCATCCACCAAAAGTCATAATGTTCATTGAGTGTTAGCTTTTGCCTCTTGTTTGGGGGAGATTGGACAATGCGGGTCGAGGGAGGCAAGTTTCCCTGGGTTGGCACCTATTTTGGAGGCTTTGTTGTTGAGAAAAACAATAGAAAGGTGGCATCCTGCAAGTGACATCCCACAATAAAGGACCTGTGGGCCTAGAGGACGACAATCACCATGTGTTCAAAATTTTAAGGGTGCGAGCGACAAGGTGCGAAAGGACACTAGATGTTGATCATTTGAAATGGCACCGGTAGGAGAAAATTCTAGTAGGGGAGCCCCACATGGTCAGGTCCATAGGAGGTAAGTGAATTGATCGCTTTGCCACTAGATGACTAGGAGGAAAAGGCGTTGGGTCCTGCAAAAGGGAAGATGGGGATCAATGTCCATTTGGAAATGGACGGAGTGAGGCGAAAATCCGTGAATGGTGGCCCACATCGGTTGGTTCGCCAAGGGGTCGATCCTTAATCATTTTTCATTTTAAATTAGCCAACGGTAGCAGGTTCGAGATCTACCAGTGGGAAGGTCGTTATCCTCTCACAGTTTTAAGTGGGCCATTTTAAATGGTTAAAAGTCGGCGGAAACCTGCAAAGGATGGCCTGCATTGGATTTGTCTTGGCTATGGGTTCGGATGGTGGTCAGGAGTGCATGGTCTGGTAGGCAGAAGGATATGTTGTGAAGGATGTTTGAAATACTGATGCCCAAATGGAAGTCTGTGGATGGAAGTCCGTGAGGAGAACCTCGCACTACCTCAGGACTTAGGTTTTTTCAGCTTAAGTGTCAACCATAGAGGCGAGATCCAAAAACTGGGAGAGCACAATCAGATGGCCATTAAAAATGGTGGATCTTAGAGGCATCTTGAAGAGAGAGTTCCCTACCTACAAACCCAAGAGCGTCAGAGGATCAGCTATTTGGGGTTCATGAAATTTTGTAAGGTTTGCAATGGCCCAGCTTAAGAAGCATCCCATAGATGTGGACCCAATGGAGGTGGTTGCTGTTTTCAAAAGTTCAAACATTTTGCAAGGGAAACTGATGGAAATGGGATGGTTGTAGGCCCAAAGTGCATGATCGCTAACCTCAAGAACAATGGCAAGAATGATAAGTTTTACCAAACCCAAATCATTGATTTTCAAGGATTTTCAAGTTTTTAAAACGTGGGTTTTATGGGGAAGGTGTTCTTCTATGTAATTTTTGAGGTTTTCACTCAAGAACATTTAACCATTTTCAGATTTAGAAGAAAACACATACCCAAGGGTGATGGTAAACCTACCTTAGAATCCTACACTAATGTTGATGAATCACACCTCAAATGTTGCTTGAATTGGAAAATGCAAGGTGTGAGTGCGAAGGTGACAAGGGTGGAATGCTCTGACACGTTCTCTGCAAATGAATTTTTTTGAAAATGACAAGTCGATGCCACCATTTATAGGTTTTAAAACATTAAATTCCCTCATTAAATGTGAGTATAGCGATGGTTGCGATGGGTGAGAGGTCATTTTGAAAATGACGGTGGGAACACCGGATTTTGACTAGCGGACGACAGTCATGCATTTTCTTCTTGGAGTGACCAGTAGAGAAAATAGCCACCGAGGGTGCAGGTTCCACGGTGCGGAAGGACACGAAGGAAAATTTGTTCGGAATGATAGAGATGCAAAGGAAACCCATAGGGTTTGAGCCACACTGCACCAAGGACAACAGTTTAAACATTAAAGGAAAATAGTGAGGGAAGATTCACAAAGGCCTAGGACTTTGAAATTTTGAGGGTAGCAAAATATGGTCAACTTCGAATGATTCTTCTAAGGTTCCTTGACCACTTAGGATGCAAAATATGGTCGATTCCAATAGATTATTCTAAGGTTCCTTGACCTCTTAAGGTTCCAAACGGGGCGTGTGTGTTGTAGGCTCAACAAAACCATCATGAAAAATTTGGTAGAGTCAAATATTATATCATTACCCAACTTTGAAAACTATCAAGAACCATTAGAGAAACAATCTTGGTACAATGGAAATGATCTCTGTGACTTTCACAAAATGAAAGGACAAAAAATGACAAATTGCATGAGACTTAACAATATCATCCAAGACCTCATAGAGAATGACACCATTTTTGTTGAAGTACCAGCTGGGAATCGGGATCTCAAGATATACAAGAACCCTATGCTAGATCATAACATAGGGAACAACGGAAAATCTAAGGAATACAAAAATGTGCAGCATAGCTATTCAAACATGGTCACTTCTTATGATAGTGTCATTACTGTCATCACCATCAAAGGACCTATTACAGAGTGTGGAGTCACCACATGATGTGGAAAGGTCACCATCCAAGGAGCCCCATCCCAGTCTAGGGCACAACCTACTTTTCCAACATCAAATCCCAACAAGTACAATCTCCTAGACCAGCTCAAAAAGACCCCGACATAAATATTAATCTTAGAACTATTGAGGATATCTCATGCACATAGGGAAATCTTAAAGAAAGCCTTATCAAAGTCATTTTTCCTTGAAGATATTGATATAGATCAATTTCAAGCTATGCTAGGACACATTACTGATCACCTTCTCACCTTCTCATAACAAGACCTACCATCACAACCATATCATAATAATGTTTTACACCTTGAGGTCTACATTCATAAGAACAAGGTTAAAAGAGCCTTAGTAGATGGAGGTTCTAGTCTAAATATTTATACCCTTAAGCTGATCAAAGACTTGGGCTACTTAGAAGATACCATTGAGAAAGAAAAAAGTACCACCATTAGAGCATATGATGACCAAGAGCGGGCATCACAAGGTATCATTGCACTACCCATTCAAGTGGGGCCTATAATTGTTGAAACTACTTGCCAAGTGCTAGATCTTGATCTTCCATACAATATACTGCTTGGTCGACCTTGGATCCATGCCTTAAAAGCTATGGCCTTGACCTACCATCAGTGTCTCAAGTTTCCTTTCGAGGGCAGAGAAATTACCATCTATGGAGATCCTAAGCATTTTTACTACTGCAGAAATCTTAAGGCCAAGTTTTATAAGATACCCCAAGCGCCTAAAAATGATGAAGGTCCTACATCCACATCTACCTCATTTGTTGATCAGTCATCTCTGGTATCTACCTCAACAAAAAATACACCCATCGTGCAGAACATTCTTGACATCAAAGCAGTAATTCAAGATGATGGTTGTGGAAACTATAAGCTCTACTAAAGGATACCTTTGTCATAAGAGAATTACCTCTTTCTCCTCAATCTCATGGGAAACCCACATCTAGCACCAAAGAGCCTGAAATAATCAAGATGGAAGCTACTACCTGTACCAAGTGGGGGGATCTAAATCAAGAAGATATCAATGAAGACGATGTCTATAAAATCCTCTATCAGGATGAACGACCTATCCTTGTTCTTCTAATGGAAGATGATAATAAAGGCTTGCAACTCATGAAGGGAATGGTTTATAAAAAGAATGAGAAACTGGGACACAATGAAACTACCTTGCTAGAACCTATCGTTACTGAGAAAAGATTAAAGAATCTTGGTTTAGGTCGTACTACTAGAAAGATTATTGTTATTGGCAAAAGTATTTCCGCTAAACTAGCTGAGGCTTCCTCTTGGTTACCTACACCACGTGAAAACCTCAGATGACTTCCCCCTTGATATGGGTGACATATTTGAAAACAACTCCCTTTTCATGATATCCATTACATCCTTTGCTCCAAACAATTAGCCAATTGAACTACACCTAGTATACCTGTAACTTATTAACATGGACAAACAAGGATCACGGATTCTAGATTTATTCAAAAATAATGAAGCGATCTTAGAATTCATAGGACTCTATGAAAATATATCATGGGAAGATCACAAAGCAGGTTTTGGCATAGAGCTAGAGAGAAGGGCATACTATGGGGAGATGATTGAATCCTTCAGTCACAAAATTAATGAAATATAACTAACATGTAGATCCTTGACTGAAAACCACACTGTGGCACTCTCAGATCCTAAAATAGTAAAAATAAAGAACGTATCGGAGGTTGAAAACCTCTCTAAGGTTCCCAAGGATGAGGGATTCAATCTCCCCCTTTGTGCAATGCATCTCAAAAATTCAGCAGTGCTAGCAGAAAAGGTTACCTCGGTCAATCTGGGAACAAAAGAAGCACCCAAGATCATTTTCTATATGTTGAATCCATGTTGGATGAAGAAAAAAAGAACCTAGTAGCATTCCTACAAGAGAAAAAAGCTAACTTTGTATGGTCATACACAGATACGCTTAGGCTCAATCTTGAAGTAGTTGTGTATCATTTAGTGGTCTATCCCGAAGTCAAGCTAGTCGAGTAGAAGCTAAGATAGATGCACCCTCAGATAGTACTCTTGGTGAAACTAGAGTTACAAAAGCTTCTTGATGTTAGATTCATCTGACCGATAGATTATCATAATTGGGTTTCAAACTTGGTACAAGTCTCGAAACCCACTAGGGGCATCAAAATCTGCACTAATTTCAGAGACCTAAAGAAAGCATCTCCTAAGGATGATTTTCCTCTTCCTAATATTGACCCCATTGTGAACTTAACAACTGGACATGAATTGCTATCACTCGTAGATGGTTTTTCAGACTACAAACAGATTATGATCACCAAGGAGGATCAACATAAAATTGCATTCACTTTTCCATGGGGAACATATTGCTGCAACATGATGCCATTCGGGTTGAAGAATGCAGGAGCAACCTATCAAAGAGCAATGACCCTCATCTTCCATGACATGATCCACAAAATAGTTGAAGATTATATGGACGATATTTTGGAAAAATAAAATAAAAGAAGTGAGAAAATACCAGTCCTAGGACCCATCTTTGATAGACTTGAGGAATACAAGGTACGACTAAATCCAAAAAAGTGTGTTTTTGGGGTTACATCAAGGAAACTTCTTGCCTTTATTTTCTCACTAAAATGGATTGAAATTTATCTAGTAAAGGTAAAAGCAATCCTCGATATGGAACTACCACAAACACTAAAACATATGAGAGGGTTACAAGGAAGATTGCAGTCTACTATCTACTAACACCTCCAGTTCTCATGCCACCAATACCAAATAAAAGATATAGTAGATAATATTTAATTTGCATTGGAGGTGTTAGTAGATCATCTTTAATTTGCTGGAAATCTTTAACTTGATCATCGATGAAGAATATAGAGTATCTTGGTTGAATGAACTAGAGTTCCTAAATGAGTGTCATCTTGATGCCCTCAATTACTTGCAAGTATATGAAAAATGACTTAAACAAAGCTATAACAAGGAGATCAAATGTTGAAATTTCTAGGTAGGGGATCTTGTCTTAAAGCATAATCAAAAGAATCTACAAAATCAGAATAGTAAAGGAAAATTTGAGCCTAACTAGTTGGTTCCCTTTTTCATCACAACAAGTTATGGATCAAGAGCATATCATTTATCAACACCTGAAGGTGAACCCTTGCAGGATTCAACTAACAACTTGCATCTCAAAAAAATTTATGCCTATTCTTGAAGGCTATAAATCTAAAAATACAAAAATATCAAAAAATGATCAAAATCAAAAAAAAAGGAAAAAGGATTGAAAAAGTAAAGAAAAGAAATTGTCCTCTAGTGAAAACCACTTCGGTGGCGATTTGGGCAAGTACCTTGGTGAAAACCTAGTAAATAGGTGCCTCGCATAAATAAAGTACCTCCATCTATTCTTTGGCTCTTTTGGTCCTATCATTCTTTGCACTACCATTCATCCATCATCTATCTGTGTCCTTCTCATAGCTTGATGATGTGAAGTATTGTATCCCTTTAGAACTACTTGGCATATTCCAAAGGTCAATTTGTCCCGCCTATATCAAAGTAGTCTAACCTATCACATTGGGGAAAAGTTTCCATGGATCATATTAGGTTCTTGTACATCTTGAGGTTATTATCTCATCAAAAATCTTAAAAACATTTATAAAATCTTATAAAAAAAAACCAAAAACATTCATAAAATCTTATCAAAAATCCCAAAACACTCATAAAATGTTCATCGAAAAATCCAAAAACATTCACAAAATTTGTAAAGTCAAAATCCAAAACATCTAAACCACATCAAAATCCCTAAAAAGGTCGAACATCAAAAATCTAAAAAATAGTACCCCTATCAAACTACATAATCTCTGAGCCTAAACATAGGTAAGGCCATCATTGATGTACCCCCGAGACACCCTAGGTCAGTCATTTAGGAGTCTGTCATAATAAACTAGATTTTCCATTAGTTGTTCATATCTCATCTTTAATAAGTCGAGTTAGTCAAACTACGTGGTCTATGCGTGTATAATGTAGGTAAGGCTTATCTTTGATCAACCCTCGAGGCCCCTAGGATAGGTTTTTTAGGTTAGGTTCTTGGTCAAAAAACTCAAAAAATCCCTAAACATTCAAATATTCTAAAAACTCCAAATTATCCAAATATCGGAAAACCCCAAAACATTCAAAAAACATAAACAACCTCAAATATCTTAGAAAACCCTAAAAAGCCTCAAATAATCTGAAAACCAAAACTTTAGCATAAACTTTCAAAAGACCAAAAATAGCCTCAAAATATTTTCAAAACACCAAAAATATTGAAATAATCCAAAAACCCAAAACCATCCATCCCATCTTGCTTTCACCTGTAATAAACCTTCACCCATAATAAATTGATCGTCACCTTCAACCTTTGGCAAAGTAAGAAAAAAGAAAGTGTAGCAAGTCATAAACTGAGAACTTAATTGTCGCAATCTCAGGTCTAGATCATAGGTAAATGCATTGAGTGAAGTTTTTATCAATGGCTCATCTTAGCATCATCATCCTAACATCAATCAACCTCTGATCAACATTTCCTTGAATGTATCCTTCCTACGATGGGCATCAACATCAACTATCACTTAGCTAAATTAAACAAGGCAAGAGATATAGATAACATTGATTGTTTGTCTTTGATCTTTTATTCTGATTTATCTTAATGACCCATTCCCAGGACTCTCGATGATGTCTATCAAAATGATTTAGAGAGAAAGGAATGGGGCATCAATCATGATCTTTTGTTTGATGTGTTTATGGATATTCTTGTAATATAATCTTGGTGCATACTTGCTTAGTTGTGTGTAGGAAGGTCGTGTAGGGTATGTTGTTGACTATTTCATATGCTTTGGTCCAATATATGTTAAGATTCTAACTTGCATTCCAACAAGGTTTCCGTATGTCAAGGTGTGAACAAGAACTATCCTATCTATTTGTTGAGTCAAAGTCCATTACACTAGATAAAACGTTGTCTTGTTTATCAATACCTTGATGCATCATGTCTATATGTGTTATATCAAATAATAAGGAATGACGAAAAATCCCAATCCCGATATGTGATCAACTCATCATCCTACATTCACCCTACATCTTGCATTGTCTTGTCACCATCTCTAATAAAGTCTCAATGGATTATGGACTTGTTGGATTTTTTGAAGCAATCATTGAAATCAATGGTTATTCATTCTTTATTCATTTATCTTCTTTCTATGCTAACATGGTATCATGACAGACAAAAAAAACATCATCAATTATGCATCCACAAATCATCAGCATACACGCATCTCATAATCATAGCATAATCATAAAACATCCATCAACATAATCATCGCATATCGCATCATATATTATGCATCATCATTGGACTTGTGCTCAATAATATAGATTTTTTATTCTAAGCATCTTAAATCATTGCATATCTTAAGCATTTGCATCCATACATCCATATGCATACATTATCATCTCATTAATTGCATAGAAAATATACAAAATTAAATGCATCTATAACATTTGCATCGCATATCATGCATTCCATAGCATATCATGAAAAGATAATAAAAAAGAACATATCATTTGCATCGCATACTACATAAGCATAAATAAATTGCATCCATACAATCATAAGCATGAAATAAAGTGAACACATCACATCATAAACCAACTATATCTGTATCATATAAATATATATATATCAAAAAATGAATGTCATGGTACAAAATCTAGATCAATGTATGTATATCAATGATAAGTACAATATCCACGAGGCTATCAAAGAGGAGCCCATGAATGTATATCTGTGATAAAGAATTGAGTAGCAAAATAAAAAAATGTATTGGTACACAATAGCTAGCCCTGATGGTTGCTACCCTCTCTAGCCTGTCTCTTAGGCTAATCCTCAACTCTCGATCGTGCATCACTCCGCTGCTAAAAATGAGGTTGTCTAAGTGTCTGAGGTACATCTCGGTGATAATGCTTCATATAATATGTAACCTCTATCATGGCCTCTCGATATAATCTGGCAGAAACTATCCTATCATGTGTGGCCACCACCATAGTCTCTATGTACTAGCATCGGGAAACCTCTTGGTCTCTCTCTATGGTCAGGGCCTATAGCCATCGTAAGGCCTGATCTCTCTTGGTTGTGATGGCCACCACCTACTGGCATGCCTCATCCCACTCTCAAATCAAAATCTACACCTACTATTATAGTTGTTGTATCTATGCATCCCTCACATCTAGTGGTGGTGGTGGTGGTCCTACCTACTATTATACCACTAGAGGTTGTTATGGAACCTTCTGTCCCATCGACAAAACCCCCAGAACCTGATCATCTTGGCCATCCTAGCCACCTTGTCCTCTTCCTCTAGCCCCTTGCCTTTGGGTCTCCCTCAGGGAGGAATGAACCAAGCATCATATGCAGGTGTATTTTGTGCTATTTCCTAACCCTAATCATAGGCCCAGGGCTGAGCTGCTAACTGTCTAAAGCTCTTGACTACCTTGGGATCTAGAATGGTCAGTCCCCATGTGGGAACCTCTCTGGCTAACCTAGCAAAAATGGCCATGTAACCATCATCTGGTATATCCTAAATATCTTTGAATTGGTGACAAACCTTGTCTGGTAAATCCCGCTCAATAATAGTATGCTTGTGACCTTGCATATATCGGGTTTTCCTAGAAAATTATAGTTGTTGGATATCATCAAACCATGGTGGCATTTGTAGCCTTGGGCACCAATGGAAAAAAATCATATCATCAATCGCATGTCACCAATATGGGATCCCAATCTATCTAGTGTGCCTCAAGGTGATAAACCCTCTATATCTCCAAATGACGAGATCATTTGGCTCCATATCTACCATCTGAATAATAGGTTTGAGCACGACGATGTGCTCCCACACCCAAATATGTAGTAGAGTCACTCATGCACCAATGGCTCTCCCATCATAGTATAAAAAATCATACAAATCATGATGAGGAGGCTAGCATCATGAGCCCCCATGTAAAGAGTGTCCTCTTGTGCAACATTCGATTCAATGCCAAGCCCCATCTTGGGTTGAATCCTCTACTGCATCTATCTGGAGCCTCCAAACCTAAGATGATGGCTGCAACGATCAACCTGAAGGTGGGCACATGACCTCTGTATGACTCGAGGTCGATCTGTGATGTCACCAAAACAATATCCTCCATCTCCATCACCTCGTGGTAGGCATTGAGTCTAGTATCAACATCATAAATCACATGATCGACATGAATAGGAAAGTATAGGATTCACCTAACATCCTCCAAGGTCGTCGTCACCTCATTTGTCAGGAGGTGGAACAATGAGGTCTCACTATGCCATCTTTTTCATAGGATAGTCATCATGGCAAGATGTGTCTGAATGATGTGCACATACACAACATACTAGAGGTCGATGTTTCTCAGGTGCTCCTGGCATAACTTTGACAAATCACCAGTTTTCTCCAATCGATGGGCCTATGCTCGCGTGACATCAGCGGTTGAATGACCTCCTACATCCACAAGGTGCACGACATCAAGATATCAATGAAATTTGACTCGATGTGGAATTTACATCTTAGAAATCACAATAGCATCACTATATTCAAATTTCATATTGCGACGCCCGAAGGCATTTTAAATCACAAATCAAAGCAAGCGTCGACAAATACACTGGCATTGTGATTTACTCTTTGGTAACCCTAACCCTAATTTCTAAATCATTTGGAGCATCGCTAAATAAACATGCATCACCATTTAAAATTAGAAACCCTAATTTTAAATCATGAGAAAGCGTCGCCATAAATAAATGTGTCACTATAATTCATTTCAGCATCATCGATTGCAATTTGGGTGTCGCTATATAGTGACGATGGCAATGTTTAAATTTCATAGCATAATAAATGCATCAAGAAGTCAAATTTTAAATCAATTTTGGAGTTACATACTGGTGGTCCTACGCCAAGAAGCCGTTGGAACTATCAAACTCAATCGAAGATGTGCCTAGGAAGCTCACGACGTGCCATTTTTTCAAAGGGTTAGAGCTCAAAATAGCAATAATCTCTTAAGTTTTAATGCACAAATGAATTGAAAGTGACCCTTCTTGGCTTATTTATGCTAGAAAATTAGGGGTTTTTGCCCTAATTTCACCTTCAAGCTAGTGTTTATAATTATTTTCACCAATTTTTCCAATTGGAGCCTAATTTTACATCATTTTTTGCATTTTAGGCATAATTCTTGCATCTCGGAACCTTTTTGGACCCCCTAGGGCAGATTTTCACCTTTATCAAGAAATCAACCCAAAATTCAAAAAAAATGCCCAATTTCTTGAGGGGATAGGGAATTAGCTTTATCCTTCCACTAGGGCATCTAAAAAATCAGATTTATTTTTTGATCTAGGCAACAATTTTCATCTGAGGAGCGTTATTCTTTCAACCGAAGCAACATGTACCTCGTTTCAAAGAGGGGAAAATGTAGACACTAAAAAATGTCTCGATTGATATCATGCACTCGAAACAGGTTTAATAACATCATTTCCTCTAAAACCCATCCTCTTTTTGTTTAATTGATTAAATTATCCTAGCTATTTAATTAATTATGTCATTTTCATCTATTAATCTAATTTATTAAATTAGGTTAATTCACCCCCTCTCACACTAACATTTCATCTTATTAAATTAAATAAATCAATATATTTAATTTAATTCCCTAAGTTATTTAATTAAATATCATTTCATATCTCCCCCATTCATTCAATTATTTAATTTAATGAAAATCACTTTATTCCTCCAAATCCCCTAATTGTGTGATTAAACCTTGTTTAATTAACAATTAAACTAATTTTCCTCTAAAGGGGAATATTCCCATGGAATATTCCTTATCCCCCTTTTTTGCACAATTAAAAATTTCTTTTAACTTGCAAAATATCTTATCCTCACCCATGATAATATTATAAAAGGAATATTCTATCTCCTCCAATCAATTAAGAAAGGGATATTCTCACTTAACTTCAATTTCAAGTTATCTTTTAACCTATTGAGCAAGTTACCTTCTAACCTATGTGCATAGGTCAAAATTGTGTTTGTTTAAACGAAGTGTGATCCCTTGATTAATATCCATCTTGCATTCTCATACGTTGATGATAATCCATGATCCATGCCTCTTCTTCCTTTCATCCTGGATCACTGATTAATATTTTCAATCCCAACCCTCCATTTCTCATTTGATCTCCTATAAATAGAACCCTATTTGGAGACAAATGGATCCATATTTCAATTAAAAACTTATGTTGTTGAATTAAATTGGATTCACACTCATACTTTACTTATTTTTAACTTTTTTTAGTTCATTTTAGTTGCATAAATAGCTCAAGACACCAATTAATGGCTCCCATGCATTCATCTTAGCTTGTTTACAAATTAGGGTTTTCATATTTTAGTTTAGAAGTAGATTATATTAGCTTATAAATTACATAATTAGATCATTTTCAGCATAAAATCATGTTATCATAGCTTACATCATGTTCATTTTAGCTTAAATCAAGTTTTAATCTATTTTATCAAAAGGGTTTTATCGATTCTCTTTCATAGAATTGATTGAAATGAGATTGTTGATCACGAGATTGGGAAAGGTTCATTGTTCCACATCAACATGACACCAATTCCAAAACAGGATAAGTTTCAAATGGGTTAGAATAGGAATTTAACTATTTTCATAGTTTGTAGTTTTCAATTTCAGTAAATGCTTAGTTTAACTTTGAATTTGAATGATATTGTTTGGTAGATTGAGGTTTATTGGCTTCATTATACTTTGATTCATCATGGATCAAGTGTAATTGATCCACCTTGACAATCCTCGTCTCATAGTAGCATATGTAAAATATTTGTAGAATACGATTATTTTTGCGAATAAACCATGAGAATAACACAAAGATAAGTAGAAACGTATTATATTATATTCATTGAAATATTTACACTATAATACGAGCCCGAAGCTTTGAGAGAAGCTTGAAGCTTTCTCATGCAAACCCACAAAAATTTACACTGCAAAAATAAAATAGGGGGGTGACACATAAAAAGTAGTAAATTTGAAGCCTCCATTTGATGCTACGAAATCAAAAAATGGCATTTCTTTGGGTCTTTCTTTAACAGGGTGGTAAGGTGGGTTGACACACAACACACACAAGCTTGGCATAGAATGAAACTCAGTCCTCATTACCACAGCTATACACTAGCAATTCAAAAAAAAAAATCCAATCAAGCTTAGGAATGCGCTCCATGCCATACTCCCTCAACAGGAAGGAAGTTATGGGCTAGGATAGTGATTGATGCGATCCATGGTGTGAAAATCGGTAAATAGAGGAAACAAGGGCATATCCTCGCCATAATAGACATGCCTATGAAGGTCCATGGCACTCGAAATGCTGCCACCGGTGATAGCCATTTGCACGATCTTGTCGAGCCCATCCAAATATGTAGAATCGAACGTGGTGCGGAACAGTTTGATTATCCAAGGCTTAGAGATGTCCAAGTCAAGCAAGGAGGCCAAAAAGTGGGAGACAAGATTGGATTTGCATCGTGGGTAGTTTTCATCCTTCACATAATCCTTGTCGAGCACCCATTTGAACACCACAATAGTGAGACAGTCATTCTTCTTTACTAGACACTTAATTTTGCCATTGCTAATCTCACCTATGAAGGAATATTGTATTGAAAGTATGGATGTGTTTGGTGGTGTTTTCATTAATTTTTTCATTGAGGTCAACAAAGTTTAGGTTGATTATAGATGGTACTTATATAGTTGAGATATTGTAGAAGTTCTTAGAGTACATGGAGCTATATTTATGAAGTTTTGTGTTTTTGCCAAGTGCATTTGAGAAAATTTAAGAAATAATGAAGACAGTATTGAGTGTGCACTGGTATTGTGCTCTGCACTTATTTTGTATTGATCGTATGCCTATGTGGATCTATGGTATTGTTCATGAGCTGTAATAAATAATATCTTGAGTTTTAGCTCCTGGATCAATGGAGAATGAAATATGTGTTCACCGATGTGTGAACTAGTTTGACAGAACTATTTATTTGTGGATTGGGAGAAACATAAATTGGCTCCGTAATCTTTTGGTATTTTTTTTCAAATCTTTCGGATCTGGGAGATGATTCATATTGTTTTTTTCTATATTCTGGCAAACATTCTTGGGATTTGGTGATCCGAAAGACCTACTCCAAAGCTCCTGTGTGTTGCTAGTTGTTCTTATTGGACTGTTGAAGAACATTTTGTGAATGAAGTTTGTTGCAATTGTTGTGGATGTACCTAAAGGTTTATTAGAGATGGTAAAATTTTTGGTGAAGCATGTTGAGTGATACATGTCTGATCATCTTGATGGAGATGCACGTACTTCAAAGATCATTGGTGTTTTCATTAGGTTTGGTTGACCTAGTTTCTACACGTTACATACATATTTTTCATCGAATTGAGGAAGCGTGTGATTGATCCAAGATATTGTTTGGGTCCTAATTAAATGTGTAATTGGTCCTCTCTCATTCTTATCCACCATGAGAATGTTGAGTAGCCGACCTAATTTGAATTTATAAATTGAAGAATGTTTAGCCAACCTTGGAGAATTCTTCTAGGGTTGAAGATGGTATAAAAGAAAATCAAGATGTTACAAATTGAATATCAATCGACTGAATCAATCAATCAAGTGAAGTATGTGAACAAGTGCGAAAAGCATAGTGTGTAAGAGAGAATCAAGGAAGCAATACTTTGATGTGTTAGATTCTTGAAAGTAGTGAGTTGATGGTGTCTGCAATCTTTTGATCAATCTGTGAATGTGTTGAACCTTTGTGGTGGATTTTTATTTGTCATTTCTTTTATGTAGGTAGTGAGCCTCCTTCTAAACAATGAGTCCTATTATAGGTAGTGAGCCTTTGTATCTGGCAGTGATCCTTTATATCCGGTATTGCATTATTACTATATTGTGAGCTAATGCTCACCATGGTTTTTCCCTCATTAGGTTTTCCATGTAAATTTGGTGTCTCTGGTGTTTTCTTTATGTTATTTTCATTTCATGTTTACACTTTATAATAGACTAGGTTAAAGTGGAATTGATTAAGGTTAGCAGTAAAGAAATTTGATACAATTGATTCAAGCCCCCCCTCTCAGTTGTCTTGTGCATTTCAACAATTGGTATCAGATCTTTGGTTCCTTGGTGAAATGATTAACCGCTTGAGGTAGATCAGATGGCACACAAGTTTCAAATCCTTTTTTTTGATGGAGTTGATTACAGTAATTGGAAAGAAAATATGATAGGTTATCTGGTTTCTCTTGGTTTCAAGACCTGTAAAGCTATGGAGACAAAGTATGTTGCACTATTTGTTGGTCCTTCCTTTGCAGATGAGATTGTGGATTATGAGGAGAATGAAAAGGAAAGGTATTCTATCTTTAGTGCTCTATCTAGAACTAAAAGGAAAAGAGTTATTTATTTAGCCACTCCTCATGAAGTATGGGAAAAATTGAAATACATTTATGAAGGAAATGATAGAGTATTGTCAAGGAAGCTAATAGCTAAGCAAAAACTTGAGAACCTAATAATGGAAGAGGGTGAAGATATTGCAAGCTATTATCATAGAGTTGAAATTTTGTAGCAAATGAGATCAAAAATCAAGGTGGTACCATGTCAGATGAAGATATAATTGAGAATATCTTGATGACCCTACCAGATAATTACAATGACAAAGTCTCTGCTATTGAAGAGTCATATGATCCAAAGGTATTTACTAAGGAGCACCTATTTGGTATC
Source organism: Sequoiadendron giganteum (assembly GCA_007115665.2). Taxonomy (NCBI): domain Eukaryota; kingdom Viridiplantae; phylum Streptophyta; class Pinopsida; order Cupressales; family Cupressaceae; genus Sequoiadendron; species Sequoiadendron giganteum. The sequence continues at coordinate 596,707,876 of CM021107.1, forward strand.
TTGATTGCATTCGAGATGAGAAAATTTGCAAGAAATAAGGAGAAAACTGAAACAAACTTTAAAGAAATGAAAATAGGAGATGACTCAGATGATGATGGTTCAAAAGAGTTGGAAGAAAACTTCACAAGGAAATTGAAGAAAGGTACTAGTAAATACAAAGGTATGTTGCCCTTTAAGTTTTTCAAGTTGTGAAATATATTGGTCATTATGCATCGAGATGTCCTAATAGAGCTACACACAAGAAGAACAAGGATAATAATAATAATCACAGAGACAAGAAGGATATAGGAAGTTCAACAAATTGTATTATGTCAAAGAAGATGCAATAATTTATGATGATGAGTCTAATTTTGAGGAGGATAAAGATGAATGTTTATTTTTAGCCCTGGAAAATAAAGTTGTATCTGCTAACCATGGAAGATGTGTAAAGGAATTTGGTCCAGAGAGAAAAAAGGATGAGATGGAAGGTACTTTGGTGATTGCCTTTCATGCTAGACAGGATGAAGAGTTTTGGATAATTGACAGTGGGTGTTCAAATCATATGACTGGAGATAAGAGTAAGTTCACTAAACTTGAAAAGTATAATGGAGGAATAGTTATGTTTGGAGATGATTCTGGTGCTAAGATTTCTAGTAAAGGAACAATTATTTTTTATGGAAAACATAGTATTGACAATGTCTATTATTTTAAGGGTTTAAGGAATAATATTTTAAATGTTGGAAAAATGTGTAGAAAAGGATTTAACCTTATTTTTTAGGACAATACCCATGAGATCATAAAAGGATCTAGAACTATGGTAGCAACAGGAAGAAGAACTTGAGGAAACGTTTATCAGCTTAAGAGTGGTGATGGTTTGTGTTTTGTTTTTTCAGATTAATGAAAGTTGGTAGTGGCACCAGAGGATGGGACATGTAAATTTCGATAATCTGATTAGGATCAGTTCTAGGGAAGTTGTAAGAGATATGCCTAGAATCACAAATCCTTCAAATTCATTTTGCAGAAGTTTTTTGTTGGAAAAAAAAAACAAGAAGCAGTTTCAAAGGAAAAGAACAATCATCTACTGAAATGCTAGAATTAATTCATATAGACCTTTGTGGTCCTACAAGAACTAGAAGCCTTAATGGGGACAACTAATTTATGCTCTTGATTGATGATTACTCTAGGATGACATGGCTTACTTTTCTTAGAGAGAAAGCTCAGGCTCTTGATAGATTCAAGGTATTCAAGGCAAGAGTAGAGAATTAGGAAACCTAAGAATCAAATGTTTAAGGTATGATAGAGGTGAAGAATTTACTTCTGATGAGTTTAATTCATTATGTCAATAACATGGCATAAAGAGACATTATTCTACTCCTAGAACCCCTCAACATAATGGAGTTGTGGAAAGGAAGAACAGGACTGTTCAAGAGGCCACCAAAACTATTATGAAAGATTCCTAATGTGTACTGGAGAGAAGCAATCCACACTATTGTTTACATTCTTAACAGAGTTTAGATTAGAGGTATCAACACTAAGACTCCTTATGAGTTATGGAATAGTAAGAATCCTATTGTTAAATACTTTAAATTGTTTGGAAGCCAATGTTACATTAAAAGGGATGATGAGAATATTGGAAATTTTGATGCTAGATGTGATGAAGGCATCTTTCTTGGATATTCAAATAACAACAATGCATATAGATGCTTTAATAAAAGACTAAGGAAAATAGTTGAAAGTATTAATGCAAAGGTTGATGAAGCTATGTATAGACCAGTTGAGATAACTGAGTTGAACTAGATGATCCTATCTATGAACATGTGCAAGAAGATGAAAAGGAGGAGAAAGAATAAAGTGATGAAGAGGAGATTTTAGAACCTACACCTAAGACTCCTAAATATGTACAGAGAAATCATTCAGAGGAATAGATAATTGGAGACATAAGTGAATGTGTCAAGACAAGAATCAAAGTAGTTGAGATAAACTTGTGTTTACTTTCTAAAATAGAACCTAAGACTGTGAGTGAAGCATTTAATGATGCGAGTTGGATTAGAGAAATGAAAGAGGAATTGCAACAAATAGAGAAGAATGAGACATGGGAACTAGTCCCTAGACTTGTAAACAAGAATGTAGTTGGTTCAAAATGGGTATTCAAGAATAAGTTGAATGATGATGGTGAAATGGTAAGAAATAAAGCAAGACTTGTATGCAAAGGTTATTCATAGGTTGAAGGAATAGATTTTGAAGAGACATTTGCACCAATAGAAAACATGGAGGCCATTTGGATGTTCTTGGAATTTTTAGCTCATAAAGACTTCAAAGTGTACCAGATGGATGTCAAGTCTGCATTTATGAATGCAGAATTGCAAGAAGAAGTATATATGGAGCAACCGAGTATGTGTGGGATCATCATGGAAAAAATAGGCCCTTAAGTGGCAATGAAAATTCAAAAAATCAGAGTTAGGAAACTTGACGTAGAAACTTGAATAAGTTATCTATACTATTTCAAAAATATGTAACAATAGAATCTATAGAAAATTGAATGTAGCTTCAAAACTACTAGGTTGATTTACAAAATAAAAAAATCTATTTGGTGAAAATTTGGAATTTCAATGTAGTAGTACTTAAATTTCAGGGAAAAATAGGTAGGTGTATGTCTGACCACCCTAACCACAATAAAATGATAATATGTTTTTATAATATTTTAGATATAAGTAGAGGACTCATGTCCTGATGTGATGCATATTTGTTTGTAATTTTTTTTCAAGTAAATAATTAATTATGATTTTTTTTATTACAAATTTAAAAAAATATAAAAACTCATATGTCTTACCACCTTAACTTGGTCAAAACTTCATGGAATTTATTTTTATTTTTTTTAATCCTATAGTATGCAAAGCGTAGAATGTCACACATGTTTCAGATTCAAAAAATGTGATACCGTTTGAAAGCTATAGATTTTTTTCAATCATCCTATGAATCAGGACTTTAGTCGTAATTCAAATAAAAAATGAATAAAAATGATTTATTAAATTCAAAGTAAAGCATAATTTATATTGGTGGAAATCTAAGAATCTCCTTAAAAAACCCTTTTCGTTTCATCAATTTTGGGTAAAAAAAAGTCGTCAGGCACATGGGCCATCATATCACTTACATATCGCCACTTTTTGGCCCATCGTGATCCCGCACATACCTGACCAAAAGGATTTCAACTGTCAAACAAACCAAACATGGTTTGCAAGTTAAAGAAGGCACTATATGGACTTAAACAGGCTCCCAAATCTTTGTATGCAAGGTTGGATAGATACTTGACACAACAAGGATTCAGCAAAGGGTTTGCAGACAACAATTTGTACTTCAAAGTTGAGAAAAAAAAAATGTTGATAGTTGTGGTATATGTTGATGATATTATCTTTTGTGGAAATGAAGTTATGTGTAAGAAATTTGCAGAAGAGATGCAAAAAGAGTTTGAAATGTCTATGATTGGTGAGTTGAATTTCTTCCTTAGAATTCAAGTAAATAAAATTGACAAAGGGATATTCATTTCACAATCTAAGTATCTTGAGTAATTTTTAAAGAATTTTGGAATGGATGACTCCAAACTAGTCTATACTCCTATGGTAACCGGATGTAAGCTGAGTAAGGATGATGAATCTGCTAAAGTTGATTAGAGAATGTACAGATCTATGATTGGTGGACTATGTATCTTACTGCTACTAGATCGAATATCATGCATGCAATATGTTTAGTTTCATGATTTCAAGTAGAACCTAAGGAGACACATGTTACATCTGTGAAGAGGATATTTAGATATCTTAAGGGAACTCCATATTATGGGCTATGGTATCCAAAGGATAATAATTTCACATTGAATTCCTACACTCATGCAAATTGGGTTGGTTGTCTAGATGACCGAAAGAGTACAAGTAGAGGTGCATTCTTCCTTGGAGGAAGATTAGTTTCATGGTTGAGTAAGAAACAGGATTCAGTTTCTTTATCCACTACATAAGTTGGGTATATTGTAGTAGAATCCTATTGTACAAAGGTACTTTGGATGAAGAAAACCTTGAAGGACATAGGTGTGATGTGTGATGAGCCTATCTCTATATTTTGTTATAATACAAGTGATATAAACATTTCAAAGAATCCAATGATGCATTCTAGGACAAAGAACATATCTATTATGTATCACTTCTTGAGGGAGAAGGTGTTCCAGAATGAAGTTAGACTTGAATATGTACCTACCATGGAACAAATTTCTGACATATTCGCTAAGGCCCTTTTGAAGGATACTTTTGAGTATCTCAAGGAGAAGTTAGGGGTTATTGCCCCTCCTTCCTTGAACTAAGTCCACATGGAGGTGCATCATTCCAGTGGATTCACATATTCTTTTGATCTAGACTGATGATTGTGGTCTACTTCTCAGGTGGAGTAGAGAGGTGCATCGTTGCAGTATGTGATGTGGGTGGACTCCTAAGGGGGAGTGAATAGAGCTTTATATGGAAAGAATTTTCATGCAAAATTTCCTTTGTCATTGATGTCAAAGGGGGAGAGAAAGTCGTGTGATAAAGTTATGCTTGTGTAGGTTGTCTAATGTGAAGGAGAAGATAGAAGAAGAAGCAGGAGATTATGTATGTTGTCTTTGATGTTTTTTCACATCATGTGTTGCCATCAATGACAAAGGGGGATATTGTTGCAAGTATGGATGTGTTTGGTAGTGTTGTGATTAATTTTGGCATTGAGTTCAAAATAGTTTAGGTTGATTGTAGATGGTACTTGTATAGTTGAGATACTGTAGAAGTTCTTAAAGAAGATGGAGCTATATAAATATGAAGTTGTATTTGTGTGCTTTTTCAAGTGCTTTTGAGAAAATTTAAGAAATGATGAAGGCAGTGTTGAGTGTGTGTTCTAAGTGTGATCCGGTATTGTTGTTTGCATTTATTTTGTGTTGATCATATGCCTATGTGGATCTGTGGTATTGTTCATGACCTTCAATGGATAATATGTCCTGATTTTTAGCTTTTGGATCGATGGAGAATGAATGATGTGTTCACCAGTGTGTGAACTAGAATGATAGCACTATTTGTTTGTGGACTAGGAGAAATGTTTTGGCTCTACAGTCTTCTGGTGTTTTGTTTTAGATCTTACAGATTTGTGAGATGATTCATATTGATGTTTTATGTGTTCTAACAAATGTGCTTGTGGTTTGGCACTCCAAAAGACCTACTCCAGAGCTCTGGTGTGTTGCTAGTTGGTTTGATTGGACTATTGAAGAACATTCTATGAATGAAGTTTGTTGCAGTTGTTGCAGATGTACCTAAAGGTTTCTTAGAGATGGTAAAATTTCGGGTGAAGCATGATGAGTGATCCATGTGTGATCATCTCGTTGGAGATGCATGTACTTCAAAGATCATTGGTGTTTTCATTAGGTTTGGCTGACCTAGTGTCTACATGTTACATAAATATTTTGCATCAAAATTAAGGAAGCATGTGATTGATCATAGATGTTGTTTGGGTCCTAATTAAATGTGTAATCAGTCCTCTCTCATTCTTATCCACCATAGGAATGTTGAGTAGTCGACCTAATTTGAATTTGTAAATGGAAGGATGTTTAGCTAACCTTGGAGAATGCTTCTAGGGTTGAAGATGCTATAAAATAAAATCAATATGTTGCAAATTGAATATCAATTGAATGAATCAATCAAGAAAGTGAAGTGTGTGAACAAGTGCAAAAGAAAAGTGTGTAAGAGTGAATCAAGGCAACACTACTTTGATGTGTTAGATTCTTGAAAGTAGTGAGCTGATGGTGTCTACAATCTTCTAATTAGGCTACGAATGTGTGGAACCTTTATGGTGGATCTTTATTTATCATTTATTTTATGTAGGCTATGAGCCTTTTTCTGAATAGTGAGTCCTATTGTAGGCAGTGAGCCTTTGTATCTGGCAGTGAGCCTTTTTATCTGATATTGCATTATTACTATATTGTGAGCCAATCCTCACCATGGATTTTCCCTCATTGGGTTTTCCACGTAAATTTGGTGTCTCTGGTGTTTTCTTTTTGTTATTTGCATTTCATGTTTACACTTTATAACATACTAGTTTAAAGTGGAATTGATTAAGGTTAGAAGTAAATAAATTTTATACAACTGATTCACCCCCCCTCTCAATTGTCTTGTGCATTTAAACATATTACAACCTTCATGGTAAGAGCTGAATAGGGGTACCTAGGCCAGACATCATAGTGAAAAAAAAGGGTGATCACACAATACTAGTTTACAATTTTTGGCCAAACTGGACACTAAATTGATTTTTTCTAACTAAATCTTCACTTTCGGGCACCTATAGCGGCTAAACCGTGAGGAATTTGAAGATGATGCAAACTAGTGATTTGTGACATTTTCTCTAGATTCTAAATATATTTTTTTCAAAAAAATTGGAATCAGATTGCACTTCCTTTTCCGTCTCCTTCGAAAACTAGTTTTTTCAATAAACACCATTTTTAAGGAGTGATGATCACCGTATACAACATAACTCTTTTCCATGAAGGATAAAATTCTTTTTTTTTTTTAATTTAGATTTGTAACTACGATATCTAGCACTTTCATTTCGTTTCATAGTGTGTTATTGAATATTTTTTCCTTAATCAAGTTTCGAAGTCAACCCAATTACAATTTAGACATGGGCGAACTGTATAAAACATAAATTTTTTGTATGTATCAAAATTATTATTACTATTTTGTTGGATCAAGGAATTCAATATCTAGTGCACTAATATTTTCAAAAAAATAATTGATAATCTTTTACTTTTCCACATGTGCAGAATAGAGAGCTTGATTTTCAGTGAAAAACCTACATTCACAAGAAATAAAAAATAAATATAATAATCAAATTAAATTTATTTAAAATTATACTTTTTGGGAAGCTTATAATAAGGAATACATACTTACAAAAACTAAATTTTAAATGAATTCATTTGATCCCCAAAAAGTTAAATCAAAAGTGGTTTTTTATCAGCATTTTGATAGGTGTAAAGGAGACTTTGTTATAGGTATGGTTTAAAACTAGCGAGGTTTTATCCAAGGGAGTTTGATCTAAAGTGGTTCGATCAAACCCTCTTCAATTGGAATCCTTTAAATGGAAATTTTCAAGGCTTAAATCATTATATTTTCTAAAAATACTTGATTTCGGAAAAAATCAAGATCTCCTGAAAATTGTAAACCAGTATTGTGGGATCACCCACAAGCTAAGGCTAGCAGAACGGAGGATACAACAGAGAAATCTTACTAACTAAAAATCTTTTTCGAGTGAATATTTTGGCTAAGGTGGCATAAATATTTTTAGAAAAGATGCACCGGCGAGCCTAATAAACAAAAAATCCATCTCTCGCTGAATGGTGATGGATAAAATATCAAAGCAACTGGAGGCTAAAATATGAATCATATAGAAGATCTGGCACCATGCCTTGAGAAATAAATTTAGGCGTTGAGAGTAAATGCTCGCATGTACCAATTGCTACCATGTTTCCATTGTTGTCATCAGTGCCATCTTGCTTGCTTATATGAAAAGATGTTGATTAATGCGTTAAGTTTCGACAAATTAAATATGCATGTATTTTCCAAGTACCTTATACCACTTAAAGCACACTTCTCATGGCTAAAATCACACTTTCCAATACATAAATCTTATTTGTGAAAAAGTCTGTGAGGAGAACGTACTAATTACATTCTCACAGTGAAGTTGGAATTCTCGAGGGATACAGATCCCTAATCCACATGTATCACCTCGTTGGCAACATTTAGTAAGCTAGTGGTAATGGCAACGCCTTATTACATGTACGTGCAAGAAAATTGAATGCACCCAAAAGAAATTTTTTGCTAAGTAACAAAGAAAACAAACAACCATTTCTCTGAAAAAGCTCTCTGCAAATTTTTTAGCACAACAATGGCGGATGCATCATCTTCTAATAGACGACTAGATTTTCATCTAAAATACCAGGCTACGCCAAAAAATTTGGGAGGGATTCATTTGCTAATGCCACATCATCGAAAGAGTGGCATTTTTCCCATACTAAAACTATACAGGTAGGTGACCATGTTAAGAAAGAAGGTGTCCTATATTTCATAGACAATATTTTTTATCTAAGGTTGGTAGCGAACCCTAAAATCCTTAGGGAAGGGGCATTACAAAGAATGGTCAAATATGGGGCAATTGAAGGTTATGTATTACGGCTCTAGAATTGTGGTTTTCTACAATTCATGTTGGTCGTTGTACATCCATGTCCAGAGCTGGTGTATGCATGTGCTAAGAGGTTTGAAAAAGAAGCAGGGGTTATAGTTGGTGGAAAGATAAGGGTTACAATCAGTGTAGTGGCAATCTAAGATATGTTATGTATCCTTACAAACTAGTGTGCCAAAAGCTTCAAGTAGGAAATAATGGAAGACTTTTGGATGACCATAACTAAACAGTTTAATTTTTATGAGGATGAAACAAACAAGAAGACAAAAGGAAACTAGCTCCTCTTCCCTCTATCACGAAGGAAGTTCAAACTAGATGTATAGGTCATTTTCACAATCTTGGCCTGTATCTACAGCTACGTCGATGATGAAAGGGTTTATCCTTTCTAGATGGGCTTGACTTTCATGCTCACGAGGGTAAAAATCCATAAATATTTTTAATTTGCTTAGGTAATAGCTAAAAATATGTTGGAATAATTGAGAAATTATGGCACTGAGTGTAAATTCAAGTATTCTTCTTTTTTGGCACATTTGATCTTACATCAAAACTCTAAATTTCTCAAAAGGCATTTGCTACTTTTTAAATTTGATGTAAAGGGGTCGTACTAGCCAATTTCGATTTGGACCCATGTGCTTTCAAAGACATGGGATTATTACTAGTTTGTGGATTACTTCATGAGGCCAGCGCTTGTAGATTTGTCCACATGCCCTTTGAGTTGATTTTCCCGTGATTTCTTGCAATGGATGAAAAGCTCACAAACACCGATGGATTATTTTCTGGGACTAGATTTTACCTTCATCAAATTCTATGGTTTTTTTGAGGATCCTTTTAGGCTCCCTAAATTTTTGACCAATAGGGTTTTTTCTTTGAAGGCATGTCGTCAGGAAACTATTTTCGACAAACCCTATGATGTTAGAAGGTACAAGACAACACTTTACCTAATTCCCCTCATCATTACCAATAGTCAGGTAGCATTGATGAAAAGAAAGGAGCAGGAGGTGCTTACCAACAAATTGGTGCATCTGGGCCTAGTCCTTATTTGTGATGCATGGAGCTACAACCCAATAAGACACCTCCTGACTATAAGGCATGAGAGGTGGAATATTTTGAATAAAAAATGAACCTGACCGAGGACAGGCTAGATTTATACATTGAATTACCCTTCATACCATTTGAAAAGACACCATGACTTGACTTTTATGTCAAGACGATGGAGTACTAGCAAAGCCTCCAATAGGAAAGTCCCTCAATACAAAATTGAAGTGCCTAGGATGGTTGAAAAGAAAGAAGGAAGATTTCTAGAGATACCGACAGGAAATAAAATGTCTCAACACCATGTATGGAGATATTAAGCCACATGATGATAATTTCGACCAAATTTATGATAAGGAGGTCGAAACTAAGGATAATAATCTTGAGTCTGATCAGGAGATTGAACCAAAAGAGCATACACTCTAAAATTCCTAGCCTCAAGAGCTTGACACGTGAAAAGAGAAAGGAAAGGGGTCAAAACAAAAGGACTCATAGGAAGGATCTTCCATCAATGCCTGAGGGAAATGAAAAAGGACCCAACGGTCCCCAAAGACGTCTCTTGTGGCTGTCGAAGGCCAAGTTTTCATTGGATCGGTCGCCAAGGGATCTGAATCTTCTAGTTTTTCCCATAAAAAAGAGGAGATGAGTCCAAGACCTAGGATGACCCATTGCATCAAGCAAAGGAGAGGAATAAGTGGAGTCCACTCCTCCAGGATATTCAGCTTCAACATCCCAAGTAAGTTTGGCTCCCCCTCTTCTTTCTACATTTGCATCTTTAGTTGTTCCCCTACCCTCGTCTGTAGAAAAGATTCCTCCATTCACAGATTCTAATATCTTCATTCTAAATGAGCCCCCAACCATATTCAAAAATGAAACCCATGAAGAAACCTCATGCACTGAGCAAGCATCATTTGCATCGGCCACAATCGATTCCTTAATCACTCTATCAAGGGCCCCCATTGAAAATACTAAAGCATCCATGTTGCCAGTTTCACCAAACCCATCTAATTTTGGGCAAATACATCTCCTTCCACCCACTTCCCCTTTCATTCTAATGGGTGTTCTCCCCTCTCAATCCCCATATGGCATCCGACCTTTTTCCACGATAACGCTCACCTTTGCCTCTCTACAATCATATAGTTGAGGCTTCTCCTTTTGTCACCCTTTTCAATCTCCCTCCAGGTGCTTCTATTCCTGAACAAAGTATAGACACCCCACAGAGTCTTCAATCCCACTTGGATGCGATGAAGCTGGACTAACAAGCTAGAAAATAGAAATTGTAGATAAAATTCATGACACAACTAACTACTCAAAGGATTGAGGCTTGTTTAAACAAATATCGGAATTCCCTGTTGATTGCTACCATGAAGCCACTAGCATCCAAGCCAGAGGGAGAAATGAAGATGGAAGATTATGACATCAAAGTTGTGAGCCTTGATTTAAGTGAGAATCTCTCATGCAACAAAGTGGTCTGGCTAAAGCCACTCAAAAGGTGGTCTACACTGATTATGAGACATTGGACAAAAGATTGAAGAAGCATGAGGCAAAGTTGGAAAATGTAAAAGACACGATGAATAGGTTGTAGGCAGAAATCAAGGGAAAGGATGTGGACATGGCTCGCATAAGGAAATTACAGAGTCAGTAGGGAGAAGCAACTAAGTTGCTCAAAGAGGCCCAAAGTGAGTAGAATTAGATTTATGCTAAGATAAAAAAGTTGAACGGTGAGGTTACCATTGAGCAAGAGACAAATGAAGAATATCAACACATCTAGGAGAGGATGGAAAGAGATATGACCAGAGTAAATACTAGTGTATCTAATGCACTATAGAAGGAGTTGGATAGTGTCTGATCTCAAGCTTCTCATGATCTCTAGAAGGCCCAAGAAGAAATAGAAAGGGAAAAACAAGAGAAGCAAGAGATCAAGTCTATTTTGCAGACTCACAACAAGGAGGTCAGAAAGATGAACTTTGAGCTCATGAACGCCCTCTAGGAGAAGATCCAATTGGAAGAGAACATAAAGGCAAGGGAATCTCAATTCCATCAGGAATTGGTTATGGTACAAGGATTTGAGATCCTCCTGATACTAAAAAGACTGATATCTACGCATTGGGAAATAATCTGAGTTGCAGTTTCTATCCTGAAGCCAGTCTTGCAATTTCTAAGGGATGCTCAAGAATTAAACGAGAAGGTTGGCCCGATGGTTGACCAAAATCTACAAATTTATGCTCCTTGAGCCATAGATTTAGAGAAGTTGATTCTAAGTTATGTAAGGCCCCAAAGAAGCTTTAGGACATGTAGGAATTCCTGATTGAAGGGTTTCCTCAAGGAGAGTAATTGAATTCATCAACTGCCACAAGGTCATGTTGAAAAGAAAAGATCGTCAAGTAGTGTTGAATAGGAAGGTCAATGAGATCAAGGAGTTCAATATTCTGCTCGATTCTAGATTACCTACCCTTTTCTCACCAGATGGAGGAGTGCTATCAATCGAGAAGATCATGGATACAATCAAACTCAAAATCTAGACTTCCATAGCACTCCCAAGATTAAACCCGTCGCCCATTATTGAGGAAATCGAGAAGGAGATTCTTCCCCTTTCTCAGCTTTATTACCACATCAGGGTTGTTTCATCAAGGTGGGCAAGATTTTCTTTTAAGGAAGTCCTCGAGTTGGATCAAACATATGAGATTCTACGCACTCTCATCTTGACCACCAATCTAGATTGGGAAGTCTAGCACTCTGCCTTCCTCAAACTCCAAGAATTACCAGAGCTCTAGTTTTGTGCCTTTGCAAGAGAAGGGCCCCTATGAGTCATGAGATATGTAAATAAATTTATCCTTTAATCCTTTTTGGTTTTTGGCCCTTACTCTTTTTTGGCTTTGGGATGAATTCACGCCTAAAAGGTGAAGACTGCTCTGCATAAAGGCATGCATGCACCACGTGGTGGTTGTACAACTTTATTTACATATCATTTTCCTTTTGGGCATAATTCGAGGCACGTTTCAGCTTGGCAAGGATTTTCTTCAAAGCTACTCTCGCAAATATGAGATTCTCTGCTCACTTGACACATCATTTATTCACTTTGGGAAGTTTGTGTTTTTGCAGATTTTTCTCTTCAGGTGAAGTTTGTCAGGAATGTGGTGGGCGTCTTGCTTTTCGGGTGGAACCTTTGAGTCGGCATCATTAACCTCTATGGTTGATTGATTAGATTTTTGCTAGGCTATGTTAAAATTCGATTGTTTTTTGATAGCTATCTTCATCAAAATATCTAAAGCCATTAGTTAAGCAGTTGGGATTTAATGAGAAAAGATTGCCATGATCTAATCAAGATCTAAGATCGGATTATGGGCTATTAGGATCAGGCATCTAGCAGTTTATGCTTCTAGAATTTTTGTTTTGGTGCTCTCTTCTTCTCGTTATAAATAGGGGTTGGCAGCATAAGTAAAAAAGTTAGAAAAATTGCTTTGAAAATATTTTCAAAGGATATAGATCTATTAGGGAGTTTATATTTTCAGAAGTAGAAGGTTTTACAAAATATTTTTATTTTGTCTGGCATGTTATATTAATTCAAACTATCATTAGATTGGCATCTGACCTTTTTTTTTCAGTTCATATACTATTGAAGTGCGATCTATTTGGGGAAAATCTTTGAAATTGTGCATGCTATGGCATTTTTCAAGTTTCTTCTTTATATTTATTTTGTGTTAAAAATATTGTGTTAAGTTTTCTTTGGTAGTTTAGATAGCTAATTTTCATGTTGTTAAGCTTATTTTTTCAATGCTAGCTTTCGTAAATTGGATTATGTCTATTGAACTTTTCTATTTTTTTGTAAAAAAATTTCCATTTTCTATATTATGTTGTGAAGGGAGAAAATTTATTTGAGTTTTTGGATATTTCTGTTAATCTTTAGAGTTTTATTATGTCTGATTGGACCTTAATGGGTGCTTTTTCTCTTCCCAACAATGAAGGTTTTGCAACATTATGTGTCTATCATATCAGTTATAAGGAATAGTTAAGGTTTGAAAGGTTGTAAAAGCTTTGGCGCATCACCATTTTTATGTATTTGCATTTATTTCTACCTTTTCCCCCAAACACAATGAAGAGTCGACTTTCTATAAAAATCTCAGAGTTCATTCAATGAGGCGTAAAATGGTCCCCCACTCACTGGGTTTCCCATAAGGCTATTGGAGAAGAATAATCCTTGATGATCAACGAGAACATTAAGAGGAAAATGTATATCTAAATGAATTAAATTCAATTTCCCAAAAGGTTTATGAAAAATAGCTAAAATGTATTTTTTCTCCATATACACAATATTAATAGAAATCAAATTTAAGTCTACCACCATTCATTCCCTCAATAGGAATTTTATTTTTAGGGGTTGTAGACCCTTCTCACTTATATAACCTATTATTTTCTACCATATCATTATTTTCTTTGCAAGTAACTTACTCTTTGAAGCAAGAGCTTACTTAAGTACCAATAAACATGGTCATTGGAAGTAGACACAAAACACCTCTTTGTTGTTGGTTTCAATGGGAATATGTATTTATTCTATATATCTCTTCACCATAAGAATAGAATAACTAGTGTGTTAGAGTGTGAATGCATCTATTTGAAATATAGTTCCCACATAAACACCCTTGGAAAGAACCATAGCTCATGGAGTCATCTTACACCCTTCACTAGACAAAAAAAATCTACACACCCACATTATTAAATGCTAATTTTAATAATATGCATTATGGGTAAGCACAAGTTAATGAGTTCAATTGTAGTGGACATGTTGGGCTTGAAAAATATCTTATTAGGAATAGGTACCCCTTTTATAAAAAAAATGGGTACCCATTTAGGATTGGGCTCCCAAACCTAAACTCTTGCCTATAATAATTGGGGGTCAATTTTTATTTTTGGAATATGTAAAATGAAATGGGTACCTATTTTAAAATATGTACTCACTTCTATTTTCATCATATATGCATTCCTTTCTAGGATGACTATCCATTTTGGAACATGTACATGTTTCATTAAATTTTAAAAAAAAATCCATAGCTTTTCTTTTGTTTTAGGCTTAGAAATGTAATCCTTAACCTTAGACCTACAAGTACAATGCTATGAAAACAAGAGAAAAACTTACTCTAGCAATATTGTTGATGACTTTTTTCAAAAAAAAATGTGACGAAATTAAAGCTCATTATAGATGATAAAGTCTAGTTTTCAAATATTTTTTATGATAAAAAATATTTGTCTATTTATTAATCATTTATTGATGAATGTGGTTCATAAAATTTAAATGATAGGTATTAATAATTTTCTGATAACTTTTTTTTTTTTTTTTAAAAATTATCCAAATTAATCTAGACATCATTCTTTACATAATGATTTTTTATATATTTTATGATTAGTTTAGCTCAAACTATGTTGGTGATGCACGTGCATCCTAGAGAAACTTAACACATTTCAATGCATAAAATCCATTTGTCTCAAGGTAGAGAACTAGAAATCTACAAGAACTCATGCACAACATTTTTAGATTTCAAGATATCTGGATCAAATTCCATAAAGTTCTTGTAGACTAGAGATCATTATGTAGAGTAGCCAACACAAAGTTCATCACAAAAATTTTGTGGAGCCTTTCCATACCTTGTGACATTAAACCTAACATATGACAAGATAGCATGGGACCAAAAACACCTCTAATTTTGAATTTCATTAACTCTTGGAGCTTCACCATTGAATTTAGGTAGACCTACATGTTTCACAAGGCACTAGGTTCTGGAACACCTTGTGGCTGATGCAAATCATTTATAAAGCTAGGATCTAATATATAAACATCTCATGGATTCATTTGTTGTTATTTGGTTGATATTTTAAAGCTTTTAGCAATTAATTTTTATTTTTCTTGCTAGTTTTGGGGTTGGATTTTAGAATTTCCTTATCATATCTAGCATGTAAGCCTATAATAAGCTTGAGGTAGCCTATGAGGAAATCTGTAATCTGCATGTGATAGGCTAACGAGAATATTGTGATCATTTTACCATTTTGAATCAATGATAAATATTTTTGTTCTAAGATAATTATATTGTGTTAACTCTTAGCTGCATGGTTGGATATTCCTTCTCCTAGAACCTCCATCTATGACAAAATTAAGTGGTATCAAAGTGAATTTTTTATTCCTTTGGGAGTAAAGGTGTTTTGAAAGATCTAAGGGTGAACATATCATTTACTTGAGGTATTCAATTTTTTATAATAGACCATCAACTACGAGGAAGTTGTAACCTTGTAGCTAGTGTACAATAGGGTAAAATTAAGGTAAAAGGTATGAACAAATAAAACTCAAACCCTAAAGGCCCTAAACCAACAATGAAGCAAAAATGAACATAGAAACATAAAATATGAAGAAATATTACCAATATTCCTATGCCATTGTTGATTCACCTCCATTATCCTTCTTCATCATGCTTTATATGCTTGATTTCCCTCAATTTTTGAGTATGCAACAGTAAGCCTAGTGACAATGATAGAAAAATATTGAATATTTTACTTGTCTCCTTAAGTGCTTGAGTTATCTATTATTAGTGATAAAATGTGTAACAAGGGGATTTTTGTCACCTCTTGCACCTCTAGGGTTTTGCACCTAAAGGAAAAGGGACAAAGATCTATGCTACATTCAAGAACAAACCATAAGGGGTCCAATGCAAGGTAGATTGAAATCTATCTAAGGGAGAGTTCTTAAGGTTGGAAGTTGATAAAGAAGATAAACTATTGAATGCAAACTAATGAAATGCAAAATGTTTGAAAACACATTGTGATATGTAGAAAGACCTAATAGGATGAATATAAATGCAAATAAAATAGAACAAAGAAGTAAAATAGAAAGGATGCACTCAGAAATGTGTTGGAGACTAGATTCAAGGTTGGAAATATTGTTGATTCTAGAATTGTAGCCTGTTGGGACACTTACACCATTCTAGATGACATAGTCCCAAATCTAGAAAACTTCATTAAAGCCCATTTCAGCCAAAAGGGTATCTAAATCTACAGAAAAATATGGAAAACATGTGCAGTGCAACTAAGTCACCACTTTTGGTGACTTAGTCCACTTTGGATTTTTCTGAAAATCTAAAAGTGGAAATGGAAGCCCTTAATCTACACTTTTTGCTCCTCTAGGTATCCGGATCTGAAACTCTACTTTTCAACACTGAAAAAGACTTTTAGTGGAGATTTCTCCCAAGCCAATAGGGAGATATCCTCAACAATATTGCAACCTATCTTTCAATGATCTCCAAGACTTAAAAGTACCTAAATCTGTAAACACATAAAGAGAGGAAGAGAAATGTTGAATGTTAGGGCATGGGGGTTTGCCTTGGTCAAACCCTTTTAGGTAATTAAACCAAAATGAAGAAATAAGATAATGAAGCATGAAACAATGGAATTAGTACCTTTCCATGAAGATTCATCTTGAATTTTTGCAGCAATGTTTGAAGAATCTGCCCTTGAATGCTTCTTGATGACTTAGAATTCCAAAACCCTAGCTTGCTTGAGAAGAATGATGAATGAAGACGAGAGAAGGAGATGGAAGAATAAGAATTAAGGCCTAAGGTCCCCAAAATGAATGGAAAACCTCATATTTATACACAATTATGCCCTAACTCTCAAAAATACCTCATCACAGACCGACCTTAGGTCTTAGAGAATAAAAATCCGCCAGTATTTTGAAATAATTTTTTATTTTTGAGCCAAATGGGACTAAGTCACCCAGGGTGGAAACTTGGTCCCACCAGGGAAATTTTACTGGGTGTTGGGGATTAAGATATATTAAATAATGTTTATTGGGTTTATTCTCAATAAGACACTTAAATAAGGCATGCAAGTGCATAAAGGGGCCATTTAAGGCATAAGAAAGGTGTAATTATTGATGACAAGCCTAGAAAAGTGTTAAGGTTTGTTACAAATCCTTACAACACTTTGAAATAAGGCTTGTTAAGTGATAAAAATATGTTATTTAAGTGAATTATAATGAAAGGATCCTAGAAAAGTGTGAAAGTGGGTTACAACACTTCACAACACCTTTACAAGACACCATAGAATTCTTATTGATTTGCAAGGGTCCAAGACCTAATGTGAATGTGTTGGTCACATTACAACATTAAATCTAGGATAAACTATACCAAAATCCACAAGAAAGACCAAAATGAATGTGAAAATTTTCAAAGGATACATTTTTCTACATTACCTTTAGCCCCCACTTTAGTGAGATGATGAACTTGCTTTAAACTCACACTAAAGTAGTCATTCAAGAGGAGGGTTCCAAGTGTACCAATGCAAATGGAAAAGGATGTAAAAGATCAAAGGAGGTGGTCAAGCCTCAAGGATCCAAGATCCTAGGTCAAACCAACATAAGTGCAAGAGAACAAACACAAGGTGAATGATTTACAGCAAAACAAGATACACAATCATGCAACGAAAAAAACTAAAGGAGGAACAAGAACGAAAGTAAAAGGTGGATCAAGATTTGACCGTTTGTCTAGCTAGTTGTGGGTTAGATCTAGGCTATTTGTCCAAAAATGCATACTCACTCTAACGCGATGGAACTCTTGGCTATCCACCAGGTGAGAAATCCAAGAAGGTGAGAAACATCATGTATGATAATTTTGGTAACTTTCCTAGTAGTGACACCCTTTTTTTGTCCTAGACATAGGCGGCCATATGAGTTTATTCTCTCTATATTCAAATATTCATTTAGGGGTTTTGTATTTCTTTCTCTTACCTATATTTTGGTCACTTAGTTTCTTTGGTATTATTTTCTAATAGTTTTCACTCCTTAAATTATTCTATATATTTACTATTTCTTCCCTATTATATTCCACTTAAACATGTTCATAAATATCCTATCATTATTTTGTAGGTATTTTTAGCTATATTACAAAACCTTAAAATTTCCATTAGATTTAGATGAGAGCAAGTTAATACAAACCATAGCATGGAAACACTAGAATCTAGGAAGTGTGATTTTTCCCTATCAAAATTATTCATCTAAGTTAATGATTTTTTCTAATACTCTATTCATACTAGTTATAGTCATTTTGATCATTTTTAGTATTTATTTTATCAAATTTCCCCTTTCACTAAGTTAATATTGTTTTCATATTTCTATAAAGATAAATATACAAATATAATAGTCCGTACATGATTATTTCTAATTAGACTAGATTGCTATGTTAGTCTAATTATGATATTAGTGTATATTATAAGTTATTCTACTTTAAAATTCAAGGTCATTTGATCTCTATAGGTTACAACACTCAAACATTCAAATATGTCATTTTACTTAAAACCTTGGGGTGACTCAACCACCAAAAATATTTCCTTGATGATGAATTTTTGAGGAGTTCTTCAAACATGTTGAATACATTTTTTGATTAGTCTATGAGTACTTCTTAGATGCTACTCTTGATTATCACATGCATCTCCTCTTGTATTTATTTAACCATCTTGATATGAATTAACCTAGATAATCTAATGGTTTTTGAGTTTTAATTTTGAGGCTCAAATACTCTATTTAGTTTGATAGGCCACATAAGATGAAGATGAACCACTCTAATATCACTTATCTAGGGTTCAAGTTGTCTAAATGGGTAAATTTATAAATGATGATACTATGATGTTATGCATTTGTGTAGAAGCCTTGTAAGAAATTAAACAAATAAAATAGTAACCCTAGGTACTAATGTATAGAACCTAGGATTTTGATTATTAATGTGTGTATTTTTCTAAGTTTCATTAAAGAGGGAGATCAACAAGGTGAATAGATTGACTATCAACCATGATGGTGAGCCAATCAGACCTGAATCTCCTTCTTTTGAGTCTTAGGAATGGACTACAAACGATTTTAAAGAATGATTAACCTAATTGAAATATATGGCCTAATTTGATAAATGCAATATTTTAGAAACACACAGACTGAAACAACAAGCTACAAGCAGATCTGAGAATTACTGGAGATTTTTCACCTGTCATAAAAAGTTGGATCTGACATGTAGAGGAGGACTCAGATACCTAGGGGTGTATGGGTCCCTAATAGGGGGTCCTAAAACTAATTTTGTAATCCTCTAATACTGGATTTGACCTTCTATCTTTTGATTGTGAAGCTATCAGAATATCGTCCGGTAATTCTGTAGGTGAGTTTCCATGGCTTGAAAAATTTTAGTGTTTTAACTGCAACAATGGAGAACTTGTCTTCAATCTTCCTTCAATCCTCTTTAAACCTATAACCTAGACATTCAAAGAGAGAAGAAATTTTGGGCCATTTAGGGGCTTGCCTCAGTCAAACCCCGCATAAGTGTTTCCACTTCCATAATGACAATGTTAATGATAAAAATGATAATTGAAAGGAAGGAATGATGAAATCAAAAAGTTTTGGAACTCACCACCCTTGAATGGCTTCCTCGAAGGACTGAAGTCATGAAAATCACTTCAAGGTCTTGATATCTCTTTTCTTGAATGCTTTGGAGACCTACAACAAGGGTTAGCCTTCACAAAACAATGATAACTTGATAACATGAACTCACATACACTTTAACATGATGCTTGAATCTTGAATTGCTGCAATAAATCTCTAAAAATGATGTTGGAAACAAGCTACATTGAGAGGAGGGGTGAATCAGTGTTGTGCAAAAAATTAACTTTATTAACCTTGAAAGCATTAACAACATTCAACCATAATGCATAAACATGAAGCAAATAAA
This sequence comes from Sequoiadendron giganteum, assembly GCA_007115665.2. Taxonomy (NCBI): domain Eukaryota; kingdom Viridiplantae; phylum Streptophyta; class Pinopsida; order Cupressales; family Cupressaceae; genus Sequoiadendron; species Sequoiadendron giganteum. Next base: position 596,727,864 of record CM021107.1, read on the forward strand.
CACAACACCATAACACGTAGATTTTTATGTGGAAACCTTGTTAGGGGAAAAAATTAGGTGGATGGACAATCCACAATTATGATCTAAGTATACTCAAATGAAGTTTACAATATGGGGAATGCACTTGCATTCAGGCACACTACCTACAACTCATTTCTCAAAGGGAATGCTCAATGCCTTACAAAGAGAATGAGATTAAAACCATCTGAGAGTTTGAACTGAGAAAAATAGCATCTACATATGCCTAATTAAAGTTTTGGTTAGGCACAATATTCAATCTTCCATTCTATAGAGTAATTTTGCACTTCTACTCTATTTTTCTCACACTCGCAACACAAATTCTTTATGCACAAGTGAAAGTATGCATTATCGCTCTTCTGCTCTACTCCTATTTTCAATTCACATCACACACAATTCATACATCATATAAAATGATATGGACAATCTCACATATATATCCGCAACTTAGAATTCAATTACATTATGTCGACTTCAATAGAACAAAATAATATTTACATCTGTTGGCTCAAATCATGAATAATATGTAATGCATATCCACAACAGTCGGCCACAACTTGGCTAGGACCCAAACAAAGATGTAGGAAAACAAAAATACTTAAATAATTACTTCTCATACATCCACAACATGATACATTCATGAAGTCGGCTCCAGTACTAATAAAACTGAGAATTATCCAACTGGATCTTCAAACTCGCACACGAATCGATATGAGCCACCAAGAATTACTAGAAGTAGAGATCATACACCAATTTTTTTTTGAGAGATGTGCAACATAAAATAATAACAAAATATCTTTATACAGATTGATGAACACTGAACTACTGGATGCTTTGTTCTTCCTTGACATTCTTCAATCTGACTGCCTGTATGATCGAATGATGATATCCATATCTAATCATCGATTAGGGTTACCATCAATGACAACACTGAATGATATTAGTAGTGTCTCTTGCCAACAATCTCCCCCTTTGGCATTGATGGCAACACTTAGTGAAAAATGACTAAGTGTTGGATCAGTACCAAGATAAATTGCACTGCCATCCCAAAAATTCCAAAAATACAATTCTTTCCCTGAGTTGATTATGAATTTTTCACTCCACTATTCTCCCCTTTTGACATCAATGGAAAAGACAAGGATCCACATACCAAAAATGGATCAAACAAAACTGTTATACAAAAAATCTTCATTGACTTACATAAACTAGAAAATGTCTGCAAAATCATTCTTCAACTGGATCAAATTTGTGTCCCAAACTCTTTTGAAACTCTCTAGGATTTTTATGTGACCACAGAGTAGGTAGGATTGTGTCTCTATAGATTCCAACTTTGTTGGATCACCAACTTCCATAGTATCTTCTCCTTCCTTAAGAGCGGTTGACAATATCTCAATCTTTGGGCCAATTAGGCCTTTAAGTTTACATGGTCTTGCAACAATTTTTTTTATTTTCATGCTTCACGTTTTTAATTTTTTCAAGAAAAGACATTACTTCACCTTCTATCTTTCCAACACCACCAGTTAGAGGATCAAAAGTTTCAAAAATAGTACTTAACTATTTTTCCAGATCCTTAACCTTTTTCTCATTAGCTTTAGTAAATTTTGAAAAAGACAAGTGTGATTTGTAAATCTTCCCACCTTCTAATAGGGAATTCTGTACATTCTTCACACATGTGGCTAAAATTATTTTATCTTTGGCAATCATATATTTCAAACCATTAAACCTTTTGACATCAAATTATTTCTACACTTTTACCATAGATGATTTCTCAAGTGACTCAAAGTGAGTACTTATAGAGTTTATAAGCTTCTTTAATTCACTGAAGGAGGAACCATCTTTCACGTGAGTGGGAATTATCTTTTCCAATACTCCAGATGCAAGATTCAAAAGTTCATTATCCTCAATATTGGACTTCAATAATTCTTCTCTAGCTTGTGCTTAAGCAAATGAAGCTACCTTCATTTTCTGAATTGGACTCAAGGTAGATAGGTCAATTGGACCTTCAATCAATTTTGGATCAATTTATTCCTATTGTTCTACCAAAAAATTTGTCACTGCCTCTATAGTGTCTCTTGCTTCAACTAGAATTGCCTTCACATCAACTTTCTTCTCTTCAACCATTGCTTCCTCTATTGTAGGTTCTGATTTATTTTTAGGGATCTCCACTTTTTCAACTGATACATTTTCAGGTATCTCAACTTCCATAGGAATTTTTGTATTGTTTACTTAAGGAGGAATCTGAATATCCTTAGCTCCATCTTGTTTCTCTTCTTCTTCTTCTTCTTCTCTTGGACCAGATGAGACATCTTCAACATGTGTTTCCTCAGCAATAAAATCAATTCTATCATTTAACAGTATCTTCCTCAGGATTTTCTTCATTTCTTTTATAACTTCATCAGTTAGACAGATCATGAGCTTCTTTACCCTTGATTTTCTTTTGAATTCCTTCTTGGCTTTATTCAGGAGTGCTTGCATGTCATCCATAGACATTACCAGACATAATTCTACAAGGATTTTTTCTCTCATTTTCTCTTCTTCTGTTCTAGCATTGAGTCTCCTCATCTCCAAAATGTCATATAGACGTTTGGGTAGATTTGGCATTATTTCCATGAAAAATTTATTGAAAATATTAACATGTTTTATTGTTGCCTCCTCAAGAATTCTCTGATTAGATTTACCAAAAGATTCATACCATTTACAAAGTGGCTTGAGATTCCCATCCTTAACCAGAGCTTTTTCAACTGCTTCTACTGGCATACCTAGGTTGTCACTCTTTGCCTTCTTCTTTTTTTGGTCATCTCCACCAGAGGACTTGCCTTTTGTAACTGTTGTTGCATTGGTGCCTTTATGCCTAATTTCTTTGACTCCTTAATCAAAATATGTCTCTTCATCCTCAAAAACTACCACATAGACTCTTTTTTTTTTATCTTTCTTTCTTTTTCCATCCTTGTCAGATGTCTTCATAGGAGTTGGCTTTGTTGTAGGAGTAGATGGGGGTGTAGAGCTCCTTGTAGACTTGGTTTTGGCAGAGGGTGCTTCCGGACTAGCTAATTGCATTTTTTCTACCTTCTTATCTACTTCTTTTGCTACTTCAACTTCTTCCCTTTTCTTTCTAGCTTCTCTTATTTTCTCAATAGGTATGCCCATACTTTCTCCAAAATATTCTACCTCTTTTCTAACTCTTTTGGTTATCATAGGTTTCTTGACCTCATTGTGCACTTGAATATTCTTCTTTGCATAAGTACCAAACCTCTCTTCTACTGGATCCAGAGGTTTACTCAGTAAGTGTTGTGCATACATTTCCAAAATGTTTTCTTCAACTTCATAACCCATAGGCATGATCCAGATTGTTCTAGGATCAATGGCTTCCATCATGCACTGATCAATGTCTAGCATGAAATAAATTATATCCTTATATTTCTCCACAATGGAATTATGAATCCTCTCGCTTGCATGCATCATATTCTGAAAACTCTTGAAATATCCCTAGATAGCCGCATTCTTTGTCTTAGAGTCTACAAATTTGTGAAAAAGATCTCTAATTTGAGCAGCTACCAGTTTGTCCTTTTGTCAATGAATCTTTCTAAATCCTGAAACCTCATTCATGAAATAGAAGAATAGGCATAATAGCAAATTACCATATTTGAAAGAATTTTTCTTGTCCTTCTTGATCTTACCAAGATTTTGAATCAGCTGATTCCCGAGGAATTCACATTGGTCAGAATTTGTATTGTCCTTAACCATCTGATAGGCTGCATAAATGGTTATACCAAACATAGAGTTGTCTCGGCTGGAATGATAAATATTGTACCCAATAACCATAGATGCAAATTTGACATCTACATCAATAATGTCATCAATTTTCATTGCCCTTTTGTCAAAATTATAACTGGTTGTATCAGTGACCGTTTGATTATTCACCGATTTTAGAACAGGTAATCCACCAGAGGAACTTAAACCTATAGCAACACTTATAGCCTCTTTTGTTATTTTGAAGGGTATGTTCAACCACATAAATTTTGCATGAACTCGACTCAATATGTACCAAACCCATTCATTTTCCTTGAAGATAGGAAATTTCACAATCTAAGTGAATGTTTTCTCTTCTAGGGTTTTCTATTTTGGTTTAACAGATAAATCTTCTCTAATTATATGATTGTTATACAAATTCAGCAACTGATAGATTCCCAATTCTTCAATGTTTGCATGGATATATGCCCTAATATCTTCAGTGTGTAAAATTTTGTGTGGCACAGACGAAAATGCTCCTAATGGGTATGTCTCAATAGACTTGTAGGGATGCCATTTGAATTTGGGACGAGGTATGTCCTTAACTTCAACTACCAAAGGAGTATTCATTTTGACCAAATCACAAATTCGCAAAGTTTTCTGATAAATACCTTTTCATCAGATCAAAATTTGATTGTTGAATCACTTCCACACTTGATCTTTGCCTCAATTTGCCAAGGTTCACCTTAGAGCTCTCCAAACTTCTTTTCTCCAAAATGAAAAGTGGCAAATGAAGAATAGAAATGACTTTTTATCACTTGCATACCTAACCCTTTTTGTTGCAATAAATGCTTTTACCCTAGCTCATCCAATTACCATGTTTCCATGCACTGTTATGGATATATCCTCTGTGGACCGCCAATACAACATACCACCTTCTCTAATGAGTTCACCATCATATGTAGAGAATCTATGCACCTCCTGTACATATCCACATCTAGTGTCAATTACTGGTTAGGGGGTTAAAGAATTTTCTTGATAACTCCCCCTAGGCCAAATGCCTAAAACTAATTCCTGAAGGAATTACAAGAAGTAGGTTTTGGTGCTGGCACATTTTCTTCAGCAGAGGCATTTTTCTTCATCCATTTCTTCTGCATCTACTGCTAGATCACATCTGTAGTGATTTTTCCTTTTCCCTTGATATCCTTCTGTGTGTTTTTCTTTTAATTTACAGGATCTCTTCTATTCCAACATAATGTAGCAATGTGACCAAATTTATTGCAGTTATAACACACAACATTTCTCTATCCAGACTAGTTGTTCCACTGATTTCCTCTTGATCTACATTGATTAGCAATATGACCAAGTCTATTGCATGTATATCATCTAATCTTTCTATGAAATTGATTCATCACATTTATGCATTCATTTGACTTATGACCAACCTTATGATAATTAAAGCACTGACCTGAGAAAGAAAAACCACTTGGTTTCATTCTACTTCTACATTGAGTAGCCATGTATCCAAATTTATTGTAACTAAAACAATATCTATTAAATCTACGAGCATAGGTTACCTTATTGGATACCTTTCAGCATTGTTCATCTAATTTCCTTGTCTGAATCTCCCTTGTCTAGAGTTCTTTTGTCCAAAATTTCTTTGTCCAGATTTTGAACTTTCTCCTTCCTTATATCTAAGACCTCTTTTGTTACCATGAGTCCTTTGACTATTAATCAGTTCATCAAGCATGGCTGAGCTAGCTTTGAATTTCTCCTTGTACTCATTTGCAGCAGCAAGTTCATTTATGAGATTGTCCATCTTCTTTTCAAGTGCCTCTTCATTGTTTTTAGATTGTTCCAGTTCATCATCCAATCAATTGCATACTTCAGATTTGTCTTTTAGGGACTATGCTAGGTTCTCTTCATTCTTCTTTCTATCTTCAAGTTCCTTGGTCATTCTCATCATTATTGACTCCATCTCATGCTTTAGGGTAGCATTATCTCTGGTAAGCTTTTCAAATTCTTCTATCTTTTCCTTCAGAGCCTAACTGATTTGGTCATCTTCAATGCTCTTAGTGAAATTTTTCTTAATTTGATCATAGAGTTCCTTTGTCTTTTCTCTAGACTTGTTGATTGTTTCTTTCAAAGACTCAATAAATTTCTCAACATCCATGAGATTCACTTGCAATTTTTGAACTTTAGCCTTTGACTAATCAAGATCATCTAGGGCCACCAAAATATGTTGTTGAAGACTACTCGAATGCATGGACACACTTTCCAATATCTCCCCCAAGTTGTCAGACTTCTTCTTCTGAGGAACTAGCTCTGATACAAATTTTTGGAAACAAGATATGTTGAGAGGGGGGGTGAATCAGTTTTGTGCAAAAAAATTACTTTATTAACCTTTAAAGCATTAGCAACATTCAACCATAATGCATAAACATGAAGAAAATAAACACAACACCATAACATAAGGATTTTTACATGGAAACCTTGTTAGGGGAAAAACCACGGTGGATGGCCAATCCACAATTATGATCTAAGTATACTCAAATGAAGTTTACAATATGGGGAATGCACTTGCATTTAGGCGCACTACCTAGAGCTCACTGCTCAAAGGGAAGGCTCACTTCCTTACAAAGAGAATTAGATTAAAACCATCTGAGGGTTTTGAACTGAGAAAAATAACATCTACATATGCCTGATTACAGTTCTAGTTAGGCACAATATTCAATCTTCTATCCTACAGACTGATTCTACATTTTTTCTCTATTCTGCTTACACTCGCAACACAGATTCTTTATGCACAATTGAAACTGTGCATTATCGCTCTTATGCTCTTCTCTTATTCACAATTCACATCACACACACTTCATACATCATAAAAAATGATACAAACGATCTCACATATATATCCTCAACTTAGAATTCAATTACATTATGTCAGCTTCAATAGAACAAAATAATATTTACATATGTCAGCTCAAATCAATGAATAATATGCAATGCATATCCATAACAGTCAGCCACAACCTGGGTAGGACCCAAACAAAGATGTACGAACACAAAAATTCTTAACTAATTACTTCTCATACATTCTCGACATGATACATTCATGAAGTTGGCTCCAGTACTAATAAAACTGAGAATTAGCCAACCAGGTCTTCAAATTTTCACACGAATCGATATGAGCCACCAATAATTACTAGAATTAGAGATCATACACCAAAAAAATTCCTGAGATGCGCAACATAAAATCTTCATACAAATTGATGAACACTAAACTACCGGATGCTCTATTCTTCCTTGACAATCTTCAATTTGACTGTTGGTATGATTGAATGATGATGTGCGTATCTGATCATCGATTAGGGTTTCCATCAATGACAACACCGAATGATATTAGCAGTGTTCCTTGCCAAAAAATTCTTCTCTTGATAATAATTATTTCTCATAAATTCTCCTTCTAATTTCCTTCGTCTAGTTTCAAATGGTGAAAAGAGTAGGTATTTATAGGCATTTATCCAATTTCTCAAAAATTAGATTCCAAAATTCGACACTTGAAATTTGAAATTTGAATGTTAAAATGTCACTAACAACATGCGTGCAAAAATGACTCTTGGCTAAGAAGGGGGACACATACAACCGAGGGTGTATGGGTCCTAACCCAAATTTTAAGGACATTGAATGTTGAGGGCAACATATGAGTTGGATGCATTTATTCAATGCTTGCAGTTTATTAAAAAAAAGTACAAATGGGCTATGAAATACATAATTCTAGGACATTAGGGGGTCAATTAGGCTCAAAAATTTAGGGGGGCCAAAATATCGTGTGAAATTGTTAAGGGTGCCAATTTCCTACGCTACAAGACATAATAATATAAAGATTAAGAGATATATAAATAAAATAGTAATTGTATTTCATTTATTTGATTGTCCTTTATATGACATATGCTTGAAAAATGTATGACTATTAACTTTTAATGTTATCTATCTAGATCTACCTCTATATCCATTTATTAATGTTATAATTATATGTAAATAGATTGCATGCCATGCAAGCTAAGAGTTAGGGAATTTAAATTATTCCTTTAAAAGTGGAAAATTTTTCATATGCGACTCCTCATCTCCCAACCAATATGGTGTTAAAATATTTACATTGGTGGTTGCACAATGTGTTATTAGATGGCCTACAATAAAATTTCTAAACTATAATGTTTAGAATTATGTAGTGTTCTCCAACATAGGTTGGAATTTCGATTTATACTTGAGGTGAGTTGGACCTTATTTAAGTTGATGTAGAGACTACACAATGTTTATTAAAAGTATGGTTAACATATGAGTGTCTATCAATGTGCATTTGCATCACTATTGGAGTATGTGTGGAACTTGTTCGAAATGGATGAGGGATCCTTCTCTTACCCCAAGAATTTGGTAGGTGTAATAGTGTACCACAAGTTATGGAAGTATTTATACAATAATCATAGGTCATGAGAATGATCTTGGCATTATTGCAATTTTGAACTAATGTTGGAATATCTACTTAAACAAATTGAGGAGAATATGGATTTGATGGGGGTCATTAAAAGAAAATAGGAAAACTCTTAGCAATATTCCTAGCTCTAGTGAGCTTAATGTCATAGGGCTCCCAAGGATGCTTGACCCAAGTAAGCATGGATTGCTCAAATGTGATATGATCCACATAATAAGTAATGCGACTATAGTTCTCATGCAATTTTTAAATAACTTCAATACTAATTCTAAAATACTATTTGGTTTGAAGTCATTACCTTATCATAAAATTTTAAAATGAATTTTCAAATTCACGGGAGTGTCATTCTCACTCACTTGCAATAACAATTACCAAGGGTGCAATACTAACTATTTATAAAACCTCTACCTTAAAAGTATGGTCTAGGAATATGAAAAATATCTACAAGTTATGATTGGGAAATAAAATGGACACAATTGTAAGTGACTCTCCTTATCTAATTCAGACGAATGATGATCAATTGTATAAAAAATTTGTGTTAGTTTTTTATCAATTGGTTTTATTCTTTTGGAATTTTTCTAATTTTTCCTCGTGTTTCTCTTTGTTATGTTTCTGTCTTTCTTTGGTCAAGTTAGTCAGGTTGGTTGGCGCATAACCCCCTTCTCCCTCCTCTCTATCTCTCACCTTTTTATGCATTTCTTGGTCTACAACTAATCATTCTTCTCCTTGAGCTCTCTATTTCATCCCGATGATGGATCATGGAGTGTGATCCAGAACGTTGATGTAAAAATTATCACACAATCAAAGCCAAAAACCAACTCAACAATATTGACATGGATTGTGGAAACTTAATATCATTGATTGTATAAAATTTGTCAAAATTTATCACATTCTTAAATGTATATGATTAACAATCTAATCAAATGAAAAGTTTCATTTTCTAGTATGAGAAAAAATCTACAAGTCATAATTGAGAAATAAAATGGACACAATCATAAGCAACTCTTCCTATCCAATTTAGATGAATAATCAACAATTTTATAAAATTTGTTAAATTTTATCATGCCATTAAATTCAATTGATTAGCAATCTAATCAAGTGAACATATTAATTTTCTAATATAAAAAGTAACTACAAGTTTTGATTGGAAAATAAAATAGACTAATATCAAATATAAACAAATAATCACCAACTATTTCAAATTTGTCAAACTTTATCACATTATTGAATGCATCTAATGTACAATCTAGTCAAGTGAAAGCTTCATTTCTAAAATAAAAATATCTATTGGAAAAAGATTGAGAAGAGAAATAAAATGATTCTTATGATTCTACCTATCTCATTTGAACAAAAATTCACCAACTCTATCAAATTTTTCAAACTTTATCACATCATTGAATAGGGGAGAGGAGCCAATACGTAAGCACCCAAAACCGCATGGTCTAGTTGGTAGGCCACGTGGACCAATAGCATTTTAAAAAAAAAACCCATTATAGAAAAAGGCTAATTAAATAATAAATTATTATTTTAATTTTTTTAAAATAAAATTTGCCACGTGGAAGGTCCAATTTTGTCCACGCGTCAAAAAAAATGAAAAAAAGACCCATCGATCGATACAGACGCACCTTGGGTGCCACTACGTGTGTGGCTTGGCGTCCGAAGGTGACAGCCTTGCCACATCAACTCTTCCCAGTCCGCCACCCTAACAATCCACTACTGAGCATTTATCACTCGCTGCCACTTCCTATTCCTATCTCTTGCCTCAAATAAATGCTGCCACCTCTCCTAAGCTCCACGCCACCCCATGTTTATTCTGAAGTGAACTGCATTGAATGCTCCCAATGCCTCGCTCTTCTCGCCATTCAACCAGCCTTTCATTTTCTCGAGGAAACTTTCCATCTTCACTTCTTCGCCTGTACCTGCTCGTTTCGTCATCTGCAACCTTCGCACTCTCACCACAACCTGCAATGCTCGGAGACCATATACTATTTGAGTAGAAGCCAATACAGAGACAGGTAGATGCCACTTACCGAACGTCGCTAGCAGCTCCACTTCCGCCATGCAAGCAATGAACGGGTTCCTTGCCGCCATGCAAGCATTCCTCACCGCCATGCAAGCAACGAACAGGTTCCTCACCGCCACGAAGGTCACCGCAAGCAACGAAGGGGTTCATCGCGTGTTCGACCCAGGTGAGCTTGCTCACTAAGGTTGGCCATTGTTCTTCTGTTTGTGCTTGGTTTGCAATTTCGCTTTGTTTTATATGTTTTTTGGTGTTGTAGATTTCGTTTATTTTGTTGAAGTTGAGTGTTTATGAACACTAAATTATTTGTGTTCATAAACACACTAAATCTTTGGAAATTAATCTTTTGTTCAAGCATCTCTTTGTTTCGTATGAATTATATTTATGCAGTTGGTTGCTTTTTTCTTTCGACATGTAATAATGTTCATTGTTTATATGGGTTTTCCTCTGTAGGGTTTATATTGCAAATATTACGCTCATATTTACCTCATTTCTCTTTCAGTAGGGTTTATTTTGAGAATATAGCACGCATAGTTTACCATTTATGTTTCGGTAGGGTTTATTTTGCAAGTTTTACAATCATAGTTTTGGGTTATCCTATTCTCATAGGATTTGCATTGACATTGACTTTGCAAATCATATTCTGACAGGTTCTGCATTATCATTCACTCTGCTTAGCATAATCTCATAGGTTCTGCATTATCATTCACTCTGCTTGTCGTTTTCTCATAGGTTCTGCATTATGATTCACTCTGCTTCTCGTATTCTCATACGTTCTGCATTATCATTGACTCTGCTTAGCATAATCTCACAAGTTCTGCATTATCATTCACTCTGCTTATCATTTTCTCATAGGTTTTGCATTATCATTCACTCTGGTTATCGTATTCTCATACGTTCTACTTTATCAGTGACTCTACTTAGCATAATCTCATAGGTTATGCATTATCATTCACTCTGCTTATCATTTTCTCATAGGTTCTGCATTATCATTCACTCTGCTTCTCGTATTCTCATACGTTCCGCATGTGCATGTGCATGTGAGTAGGTGTATGTGACTAGGTGTATGTCTATGTGTATGTGACTAGGTGTATGTCTATGTCTTTGTGTATGTGACTATGTGTATGTTTATGTGTATGTGTATCTGTATGTCTATTTGTATGTGTATGTCTATGTCTATGTCTATGTGTATGCGACTATGTGTATGTCTGTGTATGTTTATGTGTATGTGACTATGTGTACGTCTATGTCTATGTGTATTTCTATGTGTATGTGTATGTCTGTGTATGTGTATGTGACTATGTGTATGTGTATGTGTATGTGTATGTTTATGTGTATGTGTATGTGACTATGTGTATGTGTATGTCTATGTGTATGTGACTATGTGTATGTGTATGTCTATGTGTATGTGACTATGTGTATGTCTATGTCTATGTGTATGTCTATATGTATGTCTATGTCTATGTCTATGTGACTATGTCTATGTTTATGTGTATGTGACTATGTGTATGTCTATGTCTTTGTGTATGTGACTATGTGTATGTTTATGTGTATGTGACTATGTGTATGTCTATGTGTATGTTTATGTGTATGTGTCTATGTCTATGTCTATGTCTATGTCTATGTGACTATGTGTATGTTTATGTGTATGTGACTATGTGTATGTGTATGTCTTTGTGTATGTGACTATGTGTATGTTTATGTGTATGTGACTATGTGTATGTGTATGTCTTTGTGTATGTGTATGTGTATGTGTCTATGTCTATGTCTATGTCTAAGTCTATGTCTATGTGACTATGTGTATGTGTATGTCTTTGTGTATGTGACTATGTGTATGTGACTATGTGTATGTCTATGTGTATGTTTATGTGTATGTGTATGTGTCTATGTCTATGTCTATGTCTATGTGACTATGTGTATGTGACTATGTGTATGTCTATGTGTATGTTTATGTGTATGTGTCTATGTCTATGTCTATGTTTATGTGTATGTGACTATGTCAATGTCTATTTCTATGTCTATGTCTATGTCTATGTGTCTATGTCTATTTCTATGTCTATTTCTATGTCTATGTCTATGTCTATGTGACTATGTGTATGTTTATGTGTATGTGACTATGTGTATGTCTATGTCTTTGTGTATGTAACTATGTGTATTTTTATGTCTATGTCTATGTCTATGTCATTGCTATTTACACCTCTGTCAAACCTCCATCATATGCAATACCTGCAATGGAACACTTCAAGAACTCCATTGAATTACAAGTCAATGTCCTTTTAGTATCCATTTCATTTTCCCTCTTTAGTGCAACTATTGTTCTCCCATATATGTTTGTTTAACATTCTTATTATTCAAATTGATAGCAAGAATGAACATCATTTATACATGATCGAAGTATATTTTATCCATTGAATCAGACTCATCCTTATTCAATCTGTTCTTCTTGATAGCTCTTACTCTTACAAGTATAACATTGTTGTTTCAGTTTGTATCATTCAATTATTTCTAAGAGTATGATTTCTTGATGTCATACTATAACATGCAATTTTTGTTTCCTTGCAAACCTTCCCTTCATCACCTCAGGATATAGGATTTACAATTGTGGACTTATGGTGAAATAAGTCTCTGCCTAAGATATACCAAACTACTATTCATGATGGCATTTCTCTATTCATCAGTTACACTCAATCTTACATGTATGATTTTGTTCTTACACTTTTTATCAATATTTGATATGTATATGCATATGTATTATATGCATGTGTATATGCATATGTATGTGCATACATATACATATGCAATTGTATATACATATATGCATATGTACATGTATATGTATATATGCATATGCAAACAAAAAATGAAGTTGTTTTAGATGTAGAGTGTAGCGAATGGATGGAACATGCATAATTTGAAAGAAGAACACCATTACACTCTCCCTTAAGCTATGCATTGTACCTTCCATTCCTTACACTCTCCATTCAAAATGCATTTCATATGCATATATATGTTTACATATACATATGCATATATGTATATGTGTATATATACAACCTAATTGGATGTACACTTTGTTTGTTGTTCAATTAAAGTGACTGTAAATATCAGCCCCTCTCCCTTACAGCTAACTATGATGATGGTTGACTCCTACTTATGCTATAACCATTTCTCATATAGATACTGAAATATAATTTCATACAACATTATCAAATGTATATATAACTTCGAACAACGCTATGGTATAGATGGATGGTTAGTTTGTTCATCCATTAGAATCAATCTTACATGTCTCAATTTTCTATTACACTTTGTATCATTGTTTGATTTGTTTCAATTATAATTAGTGATGTGATAGTATAACATGAATAGGACCACAAAGCCCCAATAAACCATAAGGGCCACTAGAGATTCATTAAAGAAGGATATGATCCCATAGCATATAGGTCTCAATTCTCATATGTGATAGAAAAAAAAGCTATGAAGAGGATCCTATCTATAGTTTTCTTCCTTAGAATATTATTTCTACATTGTCCTTTTAGTATCCATTCGGTTTTTCCTCTTTAGTGCAACTATTGTTCTCCCATTTATGTTTTTTTAACATTCTTATAATTCAAATTGATAGCAAGAATGAACATCATTTATACATGATCGAAGTATATTTTATCCATTGAATCAGACCCATCCTTATTCATGCCTTGGGTATCCCAATTTAGATTAAACATTATAACATGTGTTAATGATAGTCTCATCCAATCTCTTATTCTCACCTAAAATTCATTATCACAATCAACCAACTAATCCTCTACCTCAGGTACATAGTGAAAACAATATCCTAACTACAAAAAATAAGAAACTATTTGATGTCAAAGGGGAAGCAAAACTCAAATAATTGTCTAGCTTATATTACATCATATCTCTTTTCAATGTGTTTTGTATTATCATTCACTCTGCTTATCGTAATCTCACAGGTTATGCATTATCATTCACTCTCCTTATTGTTTTCTCATAGGTTTTGCATTATCATTGATTCTGATTTTGGGTAATGCTCCATCAATTTTATATCTGATTTATGTTTGATGTGATCAAGCCTATCTATGGATGAAATTAATCTTATGTTGTGGAGGACTAGTGTATAGGTGTGGGCTCCAACGAGCACATGTCCCATAGCACATTAGGGCCCCTGCTTATGTATTAGGGGAGAGGAGCCGATACGTATGCACCCAAAATCACACTGTCGACATGGCAGGCCACGTGGACCAATAACATTTAAATGAAAAAAAAACCCATATCCTTCAATAAGACTATAATGCAAATGTTTCTATCTTTTCTTAGGTGCCATTGGTTATTTTCGGGGTGTTATCTTTTGCATAGGTTATTTTCCATCATATTAGTCATCCAATTACTGTACCTTAATTTTGTGTCTTGGAAATATATGGGGGTTGTTCTATTTTTTTAAGGTTCTGCTTCATCAACATAGACATAGACAAATACATAGGCATAGACATATACATAGACATAGACATATACATAGACAGATAGATAGACATATACATACACATATACATAAACATATGGATATGTATATCAGATATAAAATGAACACATAATTGTAATTATTTTGAAACAAAACAATTACATGCTGGCAGCCAAACATGATGAAGTGTATCCAACTTGTATATGCTTAAGGTCTTTGCATCTTACTTATATATATATATGCATATGTATAGACATATTCATATACATATACATATGTTCATGTTTATGTATATGTTTATAGATTACCATAGCTTTGTATTTGAATCTGTATATGTTTATGTCTATGTATGTGTGTATGTAAATCTATGTATATGTGTAAATAAATCTATGAATATGTGTATGTTTATGTCAATGTATATGTGTATGTAAATCTGTATGGATATGTAAATATGTATATGTGTATGTGTATGTCTATGTGTATGTCTATGTTTATGTGTATGTGTATGTGTATGTGTATGTCTATGTGTATGTGTATGTGTATGTGTATGTGTATGTTTATGTGTATGTGTATGGATATGTGTATGTCTATGACTATGTGTATTTCTATGTCTATGTGTATTTCTATGTTTATGTGTATGTGTATGTGTATGTCTATATTTATGTCTATATGTAAATATGTATTTGTATATGTAAATGTGTATGTGTGAATGTGTATGTCTATATGTAAATGTGTGTGGGTATAGATGTGTGAAGAGGTCTTAAGTGGACAACCTTTCCACGTCTACTTCTCTCAGTCAGCCACCCTAACAATCCACTGCGTCACATTTATCACTCGCTGCCTCTTCCTATACTTCTCTGCAGTCGTGTTTAATTCACTTATGTCTATGTCTATGTCTATGTCTATGTGTATGTATATGTCTATATTCATAAATTCAGACCTGCAACAATTGTATCTTTTATATGCACCATTTATTAATTTGGGGGTGTCAACTTTATATGGTGTGCACCTATACGCCAGTCCTCCACAACGTCAGCTTAAATTCATCCATAGATAGGCTTGATCACATCAAACATATCTCAAATATAAAATGCACACAAGTTAGCATTAATTTAAACAAGGTGCCAACTCAAAAACTTTGAAACCCATCCGACCCATCTTTGACTGACTGGCGAACCCATTACAAGATTGTTTCCCATCGTAGCATAACCAAACCAACACGCAAATGCATTCGCCTGTCCCGTCTACCATGAGATATACAGCACGTATTAGCTTCAATCTATCCCATCTTGCCAAGTAGGGTGCACACTTATTGGAGCCAAATGCAAATATCCCACTAACATCCATTTAACACTCCTGTAAGGCCGCCATTATTCAAAACAAAAGCATGGAAACAATTTCAAATAATCCACCAAACCAATCAAGTCAAGAATTAAAGGCTGAAATCAATCAAATCTCCAATTCATACGAAACAGAACTCAAATTCAAAAGAGGATAGCAATTTATTTCACCACACTAAACAGCCATCAATCAGATTCAAATAATTCCCAAGTCAAATAGCCATGAAAACCTTCAAGTATTCACATGTATTACCATAGATCATTATTGAGCACTAAAGCTTTCTTACAACATGTATTTAGGGGACCTGGTTTTCCCAAGGCCTTTCATGCTTTCCTATGTAGCACTTCACATAGATTACCATAGCTTTGTATTTGAATGACTTAGGGGACTTGGTTTTTTGAAGGCTTGTCATGGTTCCCTATGCAACACTTCACAATTCGAATGGAGTTGTGGACCCATGCAGCATAGGTTGCCATCAAACGAGCGTTCATAAAATCAAGTCTCCCTAAAACATGTCTCTATTGCTTAGTTGACTGAATTGATGAAGCATAACCTATATGTATATTTGTATGTCTATGTTTTATGTATATACATGTGTGGCCTATGTAGCACTTCACATAGATTACCATACCTTTGTATTTCAATGACTTAGGGGACTTGGTTTTTTGAAGGCTTGTCATGGTTCCCTATGCAACACTTCACAATTCAAATGGATTTGTGGACCTGTGCAGCATAGGCTGCCATCAAACAAGCATTCACAAAATCAAGTCTCCCTAAAACATGTCTCTATTGCTTAGTTGATTGAAATGATGAAGCATAACCTATATGTATATTTGTATGTCTATGTTTTATGTATATACATGTGTGGCCTATGTAGCACTTCACATAGGTGTCCATAGCTTTGTATTTGAATGACTTAGGTGACTTGGTTTTGTGAAGGCTTCTCATGGTTACCTATGCAACACTTCACAATTCGAATGGAGTTGTGGACCCGTGCAGCATAGGTTGCCATCACCTATGAAAAATTTAACACCCCCAAATTCATCAATGGCACCTGAAAAAGATAGAATAGTTGCACGACTTAATTGTATACAAATATGTATATGTGTATACATATGCATATGTATATAGATATGTATATGTATGCATATACATATACATATCTATATACATATGCATATGTATGCATATACATATGTATATGTATGTGTATGTATGCATATATATATACATATACAATATATGTATGTGGATGTATGCATATATATATGTACATATGTATATGTATATGTATATGGAACATGTTCATGGCAGCGAGGAACCCATTCGTTGCTTGCATGGCGGAAGTGGAGCTGCTGGTGACGTTCGGTAATTGGCATCTACCCATCTCCGTATCGACTTCTACCCAAACAAGATATGGTCTTTGAGCATTGCAGGTTGTCGTGAGACGGTGAAGGTTGCAGACGATAAAATGAATAGGTACCGGCGAGCAAGTGAAGACAGAATGTTTACTCAGGAAAATGAAAGGCTGGTTGAATGGCGAGAAGAGCGAGGCACTGGGACCATTCAATGCAGTTCATTTCAGAATAAACGCATATGTATGTAGATATGTATTTGCATATGCATATGTATATGTATATAGATATGTATATGCATATACATATACATATATCTATATACATATACATATGTATATGCATATACATATCTACATACATATATAATATACATATGTATATGCATATACATATCTACATACATATATACATATACATATGTATATGCATATACATATCTACATACATATACATATCCATATAAGTATGTATATGCATATGCATATGTATGCATATACATATGCATATGTCTAATATGTATATGTATATGTATGCATATGCATATGTCTATGTATATGCATATGCATATGCATATGTCTATGTATATGCATATGCATATGCATATACATATGTATATGTATGCATATACATATGCCTATGTATATGTATAGGTTGGT
Source organism: Sequoiadendron giganteum (assembly GCA_007115665.2). Classification (NCBI taxonomy): domain Eukaryota; kingdom Viridiplantae; phylum Streptophyta; class Pinopsida; order Cupressales; family Cupressaceae; genus Sequoiadendron; species Sequoiadendron giganteum. Next base: position 596,745,952 of record CM021107.1, read on the forward strand.
TGGAATAAAATTGCAGGGTGGCGTGGAGCTTAGGAGAGGTGGCAGCATTTATTTGAGTCAAGAGATAGGAATAGGAAGTGGCGACGAGTGATAAATGCTTAGTAGTGGATTGTTAGGGTGGCGGACTGGGAAGAGTTGATGTGGCAAGGCTATCACCTTCGGACGTTGAGCCACACACGTAGTGGCACCCGAGGTGCGTCTGTATCGGTCGACGGGTCTTTTTTTCCATTTTTTCGACGCGTGGAAAAAGTTGGACCTTCCACGTGGAAAAATATTTGGAAAAATGAATGGAAAATGACAAAATGTCAATGAAGAAGCAAACATTTGAAATAGAAATAGTGACACATTGCAAATTACATAGAACACACATTGAAATATGATCCTAATACATTGCAAATCAAAACAAAAACGATGCATCTGTAATTCTCATATATTTAAAAATGTCAACAAAGAAGCATACATTACAAATTACATACAACACTTTTTCGAATCTGATCAGATTACTTCACAAAACAAAACAATAACGGTCAATCTATACTTATGAAAAAATTACAACTGTCCACAATTTCGGTGCATTTGTAAATATCAATACTTCTAAAGTCTATGAAACTAGCATTTGTAATCTAGCTACTACTATTGTGAAAAGGATCTTGGCTGGTTGGGGTGCCAATTGCCATGTTCTCGTCCCCTTCCAGTCGATGGGGATTGTTGCATACATGAGTGGGACTTGGAGTGGTATATTAGGTGCAAGTGACATGTGATGGGGGCGGTGGTGAAGACATTTGTATATCCCGAGTGCCAAATTGATATGGATATTGACTGCCCCTAAAGTCAAATTGGGAGAGGCTTGAATAATTCATTGTCGTGGAGAACTGAGGGATATTAATGTTGAGAATATCACGGAAGACTCCATTACTTTGAGACAACAGATTAGAAGTGTTCCTTAACTGCCTCTCTCTCTGTAAAGCCCTCTGTGCCTCCTCAATATCTTTTTCCTTTCGGTTCTATTCCTTGTGAAGCCTCTCTTGCTCCTTTTTTGCATCTCTATCCTTTTTTTGTTGTAACTTTTGCTGCTCTTTTTCTTTTCGTAGTATGTCCTTCTCAATTCTGGCATTCTCCTTCAACTCCGCTGCCACAATTCTTGCTTCCCTTTTCTCTACATTCTGTTGTCTCTTTCTTTCTTTTATCTCCTCAACCTCTTTCTTCCTTTGCTCTTGCTCCATTAATAGCCTCATGTAGTCATCTGTTGTCAACAATTGAGACTGTCTACTAATCTAAATTGCACCTGCTTTGGATTTCATTTGATGGACAGTGTGCACAGGCAACTTGAGGAACTTGCTGATGTGCAGAATTGTTTGTGTTTGTTGTGTCCCATCTAACTGTGTGCCAATGACCTCCTCGACTACCTGTGAACCCTGTGGTACATCTTCATTGGCTTGTAAATCTGAATTGCAAGAAGGAGCATAGTAATGGACAACTTGAGAAAGGTCAATTTCTAGTGGTGGTGATGGAAAAGTATAGGTATCCTCTTGTTCTGGGACTTCCAAATGAATGACCAAGTTCATTGCTCCCTCAACCAACCAGGATGGTTGGCTTCATTGTGATGGAAGATCTAAACTTTCACTGAATTGATCAACGGTCCTATCCACCATGGGAGGGGTGTGTTCATTAACCACCACTTGTGCAACTGATTCAGCAGGACATGTATGAGGTGAGTGCTGTGTTTTTGTTGTAGGCCGCATGTGTCCATCTGGAAGAGTGGATTACAATACTATGACATCATCAGCTGACACACCAAGTCCAGAAAGGTTGAGAATGTTTTCAACTACATCAGCATCCTCACTGACCACAAATGTCTCACTTGGATGCATGTCGTTGACAACTGCATCGGGATTCAACGGCCATATACCAGTCCTTCTAAACCTAGCCTTGATGTTGTCAACTATCAAAGCTCTTTTCATTGCTTTGTTGCCTAACATTGCAAGTTCTCTCCTCCTCACTTCAATGTTTGGAAACCTTGACAAAAATTCTGCACGTTTTGATTTGAAGTAAGCTTTGAAAGGTGAAAACACACTCACATCCAACGGTTGTAGCTTATGTGATGTGTGTGATGGCAATGTTAACAAATCTATACCGATATCTCTTGCTTCCTAGATGGTTTCTAGTGCAACGTGGCTTCCATGGCCGCCAAAGATCAGCAAGACCCTGTTCCTGGGCGAGACACCACCTGGAATCGAGGTTTTGAAGTGGGTCAACCAATCTCTGAACAAGTCTTTGGTCATCCATGCATGTGGCTGGGCTGCCATGCAAGCACTTGGTTCACAATCTATGATGTAATTATCTATGTTCACACTCCCCTTGAACAAGTAGAATCCTGGAATGCTCTGCTTGGCAGCATTGACACAACATAGAATGGTTATCCATTCACGGCTCTTTGGGATAATGTAAGAGACATTCCTACTACCTTCTCTTGCGAGCACCTTCATGGACCCATTTTTGCCTGCTTGGATGCCAGTTTCATCGCAATTCCATATGTGATCAGGACCATATGGCATGGCTTTGTATGTTGTAGACAGTGTTTTGTAGAATGCATCTACAACATCAGGTCCAAGATTGAATGCCCTATCTTTGTCTAGGCCTTCAGCAGTTCGTAATGTGAGTTGAGGATGTCTGTGCTTGAAGCCTGTCCACCAGGACTTCCCTGGGAAGCCATTGGTGAAAGGGTTTGGCCTATTTTGACATATTTGAGCAACCTCAGACTTAAGATTGACTATCTCAAGACCATGACCAATATCAACCATTTGCTCGCACCATTCCATAATGTGATTTTCTTTCTCTTCTATGAGGACTATTGGCGGACCTTTCTTGGAAGTTGTTGTTAGACCCCCTGGCCATTTGGACAGTGTGGCTGTTGGGATTGACCACTTTTTGGAAGCCCCCCTTATCGACATGTCATTCTCTTCAACATCATAGAGTGCCCTTTTCATGTCATCCTCAGACCACAGCTTCTGTATTTGTTTTACCTTCTATGGTATTTGAGGTGTAGTACCCTCAATCTACAGTATTTGAGGAAAACATCTACTTGTGCAACATGATCTATTTCAGGGGGGAATCTGCATCCTCGTTTCTCACCAGGCAACCTTGTCGTGGCTCTTTTCTTTTTTTTGTTCCCAGTACGGGTCACCACTACATTTCCCTTGGCCATCTACACAGAATAATTAGAATCAAAATAGTGATGCTTGAACAGAAAAACAATCACTTTGTAATGCAGAACATATGAGAATATGATAAGCAAAGTCAATGATAATGCATAACCTATGAAACATAAATGGTAAACTATGAAATACATCTATGTGTATGTATGAAGAGAGTGTAAATTATGTGTAAACTATGAAATACATCTATGTACCTATGATGCTTGAACAGAAGAATAATTAGTTTGTGATGCCGAACATATGAGAATATGATAACCAAAGTAAATGATAATGCAGAACCTAGGAAAGATAAATGGTAAACTATGAAACACAAATGCTTTAATAGTTATCTTTATATGTATGAAGAGAGTGATGCTTGAATAGAAGATTATTTAGTTTGTGTATGTGTTATATTTTTAGTTTCTTGCATTTCAATTGAGATTATCTTCTGTAACAAGAGTTTGTTATCTTGAGTTATCTATTCTGGAGTGAGCGACATAAGGAAGTAGAGGAGTAAGAAGCACAAAATTACAAGCTATGCAAGGGAGTTAGAGTTTAAGAACATCTCATAACCTTTTAAGCATTTACAACATTAACATTCATGCACAGGAAAGTGAAAACCACACTCATGTTTGAACAACAGAAACTTTAGAGACTGATAATGCAGAAGATATGAGAATAAGATATCCAAAGTGAATGACAATGTAGAACTAAAAGAAGAATAAGATAAGCAGAGTGAATGATAATGCAGAACCTGTGAGATTATGCTAAGCAGAGTCAATGATAATGCAGAACCTATGAGAATAATATAACTAGAGTGAATGATAATGCAGAACCTATGAGAATAAGATAATCAGAGTGAATGATAATGCAGGACCATTGAAATAGAAATGGTAAACCATGACCAATATGTAACATATAAACGATAATGCAGAACCTATGAGACTATGATGTGAGACTACGATAAGCAGAGTGAATGATAATGCAGAACCTATGTAACACAAATGTTAAACTATGAGTGTAATATTTGCAATATAAACCATAGGGAAAGCCTTAAATGGTAAACCATGATTGTAATATATGCATTATAAACCCTATGGAACACTATGCTAACCTATGACTACAATATTTGCAATATAAACCCTACCGATACATAAAGAAACATGTAATATGACTGTAATGGGTGTAATTAAGATCAATATGGATGCTGTTAATGGCTGTAATGAAGAACAAGTGTGAAAAGGAAAACATGGTACAATATGGATGCTGGTGCACTGGAATCTGAGCTGTTGCCTCCCCTTGATGTTAACTCGTTCAATTTTGTGCTTGTCACTCCTCCTTTTCTTATGTCGCTCACTGCAGAATAACTAAATACTTGTTGGTTTTCATGGCTATTTGAATTGGGAATTATTTGAATTTGATTGATGGTTGTTTGGTGTGGTGAAATAACTTGATGTCCTTTTTTGAATTTGAGTTCTGTTTCGTATGAATTGGAGATTTGATTGATTTCAGCCTTTAATTCTTGACTTGATTGGTTTGGTGGATTATTTGAAATTGTTTCCATGCTTTTGTTTTGAATAATGGCAGCCTTACACGAGTGTTAAATGGATGCAGGTGGGATATTTGCGTTTGGATCCAGTACATGCGCACCCTACTTGGCAAGATGGGACAGATTGAAGCTGATACGTGTTGGAGATCTCATGGTAGATAGGACAGGTGAATGCATTTGCATGTTGGTTTGGTTATGCTACGATGGGAAACAATCTTGTAATGGGTTTGCCAGTTGGTCAAAGATGGGTCGGATGGGTTTCAAAGTTGTTGAGTTGGCATCTTGTTTATTTTTTGTAGTTGTGACTAATGTGAAAGTGACGCCTGTATTGGTGCGAAAGTTGGGTTTAATAGTTTATGGGGAAGGGTGCATGTCTTAGTGTTTGGGCTGTTTTAATTCCATATCGGAATGGTACTTGTTCAATGTCAGATACAAGTTGGATACAGTTCATCATGTTTGGCTGCCACCGTGTACTTGTTAAGTTTTTAAATTAATGCTACCTTGTAAGCATTTTATATCTGATTTATGTTTGATGTGATCAAGCCTATCTATGGATGAAATTAAGCTTACCTTGTGGAGGACCAGCGTATAGGTGTGGGCCCCAACGAGCGCATGTCCCATCGCACGTTTGGGCCCCCGCCTACGTATCGGCTCCTCTCCCCTAGATTTGATTTGCAATTTAATAAAATGGAAAGGGACGTCGTATGTTCATTTCACATTCATCATTTTACTTTTTTTTTACGACGTTTCAAAGTTCGTCCATTTTGGCTTTCGTTTTGTGCATGCGTTGATTTTGTTGTTGCATGACTTCACGACTCATTTATCTAAAAAAATGACCGTTTGATATTTAATATGAAAAAACATGTTGAATGATTTTAGGTCAATTGATATTTAAAGTGTTTGGTAATTTAAATAAAATGGTTGATGTGAGGTAATAGTTGTAAGCATGAAAATCATATAGTGGAGTATTTTTTAATGAAATAATAAAAGTTTATATTTTTTTATAAATCTCGTTCATGGTATTTTTATTTTTTAATTGTATTATTTTTCATTAAAAGAATTGGAATCTTATTTTTAAATTTATTATATATTATTTTGGATCAAATTCATAGATTATAATTGATCAATTTTATTTTCAAAGTTATGAGAATGAATTTCAAATTTTTAAATTCAATATTCACATTTAGACCTTGTCAAATACTTCTTATGAGTAGTTGTGATTTGACCTAACACACATTTGTGTTAAATTGTGTACTATGTTATTGTATTTTAAAATATTTATCATTCGCTTAGAAAGCACATCAAAGAATAATTAAAGGGCACTATCATAGAGCATGTATGATATATCTATACTAGCATTTATGATACATTCATTTTTTCAACTACAAGGAGGGGAAACACCAACCCTAGAAACAATAGAGGTCAATTTAATATAATTTAATGGATTGACTAATGTTATGGCATGCAAGCTTAATGTGCATAGAGGAGATTGGAGGCCGCATACATAAACGAAAATCATGAACATTGTGACCTATACTAAATAGAACCCCTAACTTTGCATATATATGAAATACCAATATAAGTCTTATATTAATACTCATCATAATGTTACAAGGACATGATGAGACATAATTGTCATAAATTTTGGCATCTAAGAAAAATGTAAACAATATTTAAACCAATATATGAGAATAAAATTGGACTATTTCCTTTATAGCTACTAAAAAGAATGTTTATAAATACTGCAAACACTTACAAAATTTGTTGCTCGAAAATTACGCCTATTTCCCTTTGCAAATAAAATGAAATGTATCCAATTTAAAACCCATCACATAGTTTATAGAAATAAACATGCATAATGTCTTGAGGAAACCACTCAATAATGTGAAGTGAGATGTCTCATGACTGGGAGAAGTAATATATTTTTGTATTCCATATATAGTCCAACAAAGTAGTAAAACCTAAATATAATTAACTCTAAATTTTGCAAAAAACATTCTTCTAGCTATTCTAGGGTCCACTATTTTCTATTAAGAAGAAAATAAACTAGGCTTTTGAAATGCACAAATGTATTTCTTTTAAAAGTTATCCCCTTACATGTTAAATTTTTCCCAAGCCTAGCACAAAATTATTACTTTTCTCCATCAAACAATTAACTTTTCATTGAAAATTTCTATTTAAATATGACATTAAACATGGATAGGCAATAGAAACACTCCAAAAATAATATAATTTATTTTCCCCTTTTATATTTAAAAAAATGACATTATCAATTTTAGACTTTTGGTTTCATTGCGATGATTACCACAACCATGGTCATGTTTAGGAGAGACCGATATTCATGGGGAGGTAGATTATCGAATGCCTCGAGTCTAGGATATTTCACTTTTCAAGTCTAGGATATTCTATGTGCCTAATTTTTCCTTTTGGGACCAAAATTGTAATTGCTACTTGAAACTAAAAGTGAAAAACCTAGAACTACAAATACATAGACATTGTCAAGATGGATGCTCCTTCAATTTATTACTCTCTAAATATTTTTCGTTTAATGTGTACATGATGATCCTCACCCTTATTTTAAGTTGAATATCATCCTCATTGTCTCCATTTTCCAAATGTGATATTAATGGTACCTAATGAGAATAAGGAGAAGTTCAATAAAATAATAGTAATGTGAAAGAGGATTTTTCACTAAATATATTCATATTTGCATTTAATAACACATAAATTTAAAAATAATATACACACGATTCTATTTGATAGAACTTCCCTAGCTCAATTCCCATTATGAGTTCTTTTTTCACTTCCAACTTACTTCATGTGATTCCAATGTAATGGATTGAAAATTCTCTACTTATTAAATTTTATATATTACCCACATCCATCCATTTGGGGAATGTTCCATTAAATATCCAGGTTTTTAGTATCAGTCAATAGGTATTGGTAGAAATGATAGCTAAAAGGAAACCACCTTAAAAACTTCCAAGAAAGTTGTCTCTAATACAAAGAATTAAGTAGAGATGCTCAAGTAACAAGGAAATACTATGAAAAGTGAACCAAAAAATATTTGATAAGAGTAGTAAAAGAGAAATTATGTGATGTAGAAGCACTGTCACAAGAATAAAATACACATATTTAAACATTGCTACTAAATATTAGTACAAAATTTTGCACATTCTTTGAGAGAAGACTTATGTGGAACCTCAATCTAAGATGTGATGAAAGCTAGAATTTTTTTGTCAAAAATGTACCAATATCATATTATTTGAGGGATATGACTCATTGATTTTAAGGGTTGTAATGTCAAAAAGTGCACACCCTTGCAATTTAATGCTATGTTTTTTTGTTGCCTTTGTGTTCATTGCCTTAGTCTATTTCTAGGCTCATTTTATATTTTTTCATTAGCCTTTCTCTTTCTCAAGGTTCTTACTTGTTGTTTCTAGTGTTTTATTTTTGTCGATATTTATGTCACATTTGTATTAGTCTTATGTTTTTTGCCAAAATTATCTAGACACTAGAGAAACACATGGACATCTATACAGTACACTGTCATCCCATGATAATTTCTTATTTGGTGGCCATTTCCGAGAATTTCTCCGCTTGTAACTTGCCAAGGTCAATGAAATATAGTAAAGAAAAATGTAAATGGATCGCTAGCCTCTTTTTTTGGCCTTTATTATTTTTGAACAAATCTTTCACTTTTACACTCTCTATATTCTCTTCTTGCAACCTTGGCACTTTGTAGCTTCCTACAACTCTTGTATTTAAATTTGATTCCTTCGCATGAGTACATTAGTGTTAATCTTTGATTCCTTCGAATAATCACATCATCTTTCAACACTATTGTTACATCTCATTTTTCATCACCCTTTTAGACTATTTTATTTTATTATCCATATTCAATTTTGAATTTGAACATATAAATGATGATCAAGTCAATTATGTTGATTAATTATTATATTAGGTATATATATTCTATGAAATGAGGTAATTATGTTTTAATGATCATGTTAAACAAAATACAAATTCATGTTTTATATTTATGTAAATTAAGTTGATATGATTATACTTATCATGATATCAGACTAACTGCTTTCTCACATTAATAAGGTGGATTTATGATAATATTTTCCCCTCCAAGGATGAGAGGGAGAGTATCCTTAGATAAAGGTAAGTAGATCTAGGAGAAAATCCATGGTCATCAAGTATCTGAGAACTCACACATACTTAATAATTAGTAGCTATATTCTATGATTGTATTATGGGTATGTGCAAGATCATCATGGAAAAAATAGGCCCTTAAGTGGCGATAAAAATTCAAAAAATCAGAGTTAGGCAACTTGATGCAAAAATTTGAATAAGTTATCTATATTATTTCAAAAATATGTAAGAATAGAATTTGTAGAAAATTGAATGTAGTTTCTAAACTACTAGGTTTATTTTTTTTTTAAATCTATTTGGCAAAACTTTGAAATTTCAATGCAGTAGTACTTAAATTTCAGGGAAAAAATAAGAAGTAAGTGTCTGTCTGACCACCCTAACCACAATAAAATGATCATATTTTTTTATAAGATTTTAGATATAAGTAGAGGACTCATGTCTCGATGTGATGCATACTTTTTTGTAATTTGTTTCCAAGTAAATAATTAATTATGAATTTTTTATTACAACTTTTGAAAAATATAAAAAATCGTATGTCTGACCACCTTAACTTGGTCAAAACTTCATGAAATTCATTTTTTTTTTAATCCTATAGTATCTGAAGCATAGAATGTGAGACTTGTTTCAAATTCAAAAAATGTGACACCGTTTGAAAGATATAGATCTTTTTCAATCAGCCTATTAATCGGGACTTTAGTTGTAATTCAAATAGAAAATGAATAATAATTATTTATTAAATTCAAAGTAAAGCATAATTTCTATTGATAGAAAGTTGAGAATATCCTTTAAAAACCCTTTTCATTTCATCAATTTTGGGTTAAAAAAAGCCGTCAGCCACATGGGCCATCATATCACTTACATATCGCCACTTTTTGGCCCATCATGGTCCTGCACATACCCTTATACTTCATGTCTTATTTTCTTGTGAAAATAATTACCATGTGGTTTTGTGAATCTACAATTCTAGACTTGTGTGGAAAATGTGTTTTGTATTTGATGGTTATTGGTTCTCAACTGGCTTTCATTGTATACTTGTTATATCCACCATAGGTGAATTTTGGTATCCCAAGTTATGTATTAGTCATCTAGTGAAATGCTATTAGTAGTAACAAGTACTTAAATTATTTCAAGTATGTGAATGTAAGTGATTTTGTATAATTGTATACATAAGTGCATATATATTTATATACATAGTTATTATATATATATATATGTGTGTGTGTGTGTGTGTGGATGTATTATAATTATACAAATATGTTTTTATGTATCGATATGTACATATATACATACAAACATATATAAATGTGTGTGTGTAAATATATATGTATATATTTATTTACACACACACACAAACATATATATACATACATACATATAAATATTATATATAAAAATATAAATATGTATAGGCATACTCATAGATTAATCCCTATACATATACATCTATATATAGAGAGAGATTCATACAAATATTTTGATAGTTGAGTTTGATTTAAACAAAGCCTAAAGTTAGACACCAACAAGTTCATAAAAAATTATTACCCAATACTAAGGATTTATTGTAAAAGAATTTTGTATCCAAGGAAAAAATTAAAGAAGAGTTAAGAGAGAGTGAAGTATTCACTTCTCTCATAATGGGGAGTAATGAAAAGGGGTGGGAAGAAGAAGGAAAATTTGTGAAGGAAAGAAAGTTGGTAAGAATGCAACAAAATGAGGAGAGAATGGAGAAACTAAGAGGGGATTTAGTGAAGGAAAGATGGAAAAAGAGAAGAGGGAAAAATGACGGCAAGAGAAGGAGAAGGAAGGATTGGGAAGTAGTTTTATATTCTTTTCAAACCTCTACAATTCATGGTATGTAAATCCTACTATTGTATTTTGTGTTCAAAGAGATTATGCCATTATGTGAAGATTTCATATGTGTTTATTTGTGAAATGAGTAGAGTGAATGTTATTATTGCATTCCTTAGTGATATACTATTTTCCTAGTTGTGACTACAATTCTATCACTTTACTTTCTTGTGAGAATTGAAAATTTTCATATTGTATGTGTGAAGCTAAAAATAATAGTGTTTTTATCATCATGTGTTATTGTTAGCAGGGTTTCCAATTTATAAACCCATGTTTTATCTTTTACTCTTCCTTTGTTTTGAGTGAAAAACCTATTGTATGTTGTCAAGAGATTAAATGTTGTGGTATTCATGCATAATTTTGTGTGACGAAAACACCTAGAAAAGAATGTTATGGTTAATAATATTTCATTATGTTGTTGGTAGCTCATAAATTTTTTGTAGTCTACTACAAGTTGATGGTTTAGTTCTCTAATTGTGTCACACCAAGATAAATTTTAATGAAAATATGACCTCGAGGCATTAATAATTTTTGCTAAGTTATAGTGACCCATACCCCAAGCCTTACACCTTAAGTTGTTGCATTGGTAAGTATTTATCATTTTCCTTAGCTTCAAGGATTTTTTTGTTTTGGTATATTATTGCTATTGCCTTTACTTCACTCCAAGACTAGGTTTACATAAATTACAATGTCAATTTTATCAATCTTGGATGAAATTATCGATCCTTATTTTTGTGTAAAATAATGGATTTAACTAAGTCCTCAGGCCTTTTTATTTTTGAAGGAGTTAAGTTCTAACTATGCAATTATTGTCCTCTTAGCCTCTATGTAAATTGGGTTATATCTATGTGTATTTCAGCCTTCTTCCCTATGTATAAACAGTGACATATTTAAGAAAATCATGAATTTATAAATCTCTATGTAACAAAGATATATTTATGTGAGTATTGGCTTCTTGAGTAGTTAATGTTACCCAAAAATTATTGACTCTATCTATGTATAAAAACTACATTATCGCTCCTCATTGAAATACCATTAATGTGAAAACAAAAAGATAGCGATGGTGGTATTTGGTATCACTCTTTCTTTAGGAATTACATCTAAAGCTTAAGATCCTTTGACCTATATTTGAGACTATGGTAAAATATTTCAAGCCCTAATGTTAGTAATAACATTTAGTTCAATAATAAGAACATTGATTATCAGGATAATATTATTGTTTCTTTTGATAAATATTGCTTGGATATCCATGATCTATTTAAATCACATATTTGAACTGAGTTATCCAACCCACGTGTGGTTACAATATGGAAATATTTACGTATTTATCTTCCAAATTTATGAAAGAAAATTGGTAATATAGTTACCTAAGAATTTATAAATAACCAAAAATATGGGGTAATGTATATATGTTTATATAAATATATAATGTTCATAAATGATATTGAATTTTGATTTAAAAGATGAATTTATGAGAATATCGATATAAGGATATAAACATGTCCATAAAGGACATAGAGGTTTATGTTTATATTCTTATATGGATATAAATTTCTCAAAAAAGTTAAACATTTAATAGTGGTAATTCGGTTTGATTTGTGATGGTCGTATGTATGCATGTATGCATGTATGTATATATGTATGTATGTATGTATGTATGTATGTATGTATGCATGTATGTATGTATGTATGTATGTGTGTGTGTATATATGTATGTATGGATATATTGGTATATATTCACATTGATGCATAGATATGTGTGAATCTATCTATGATATATATGACTATAATGAACCAGTTGATCATGTATAAACAACAATAATTTTTTGTATGTTCATATTTTTCTAAATGTGAATTCAAACCAAAATAATAGTGATGGTTAAATACTATGAATGATTGTATAATATATTTTAATAAAGTAGAAAAATAAGGATAGACATGAATATCTTTATCTTTGTTGTTTCTTGATGAATGCGATTGAAAATGTGTTATGGAATCATTCTCGATATCCAATTTGAGATAGAGGTGTACGTGAACATATACCGATGTAATATTATGTGGCATTATAAAATATTTGGCTAAAATAATGCAAAATTTTTGCTTACCTTGTTGGTTCATCATGACTAAAGCTTCCATTTAATTTGTTGAAATTGTGAAAACACATACAAAGTAGAATCAAACAACAAACAAAAACACCTTCCATGTACGTGAGATGCAAACAATGATTCACTATTTTCTCAAAAAGAAAAACCTATAGAATTGAATAATATAAAGAGGTATAATGCTTATAAGAGAAAAATATAAATGAGAAAGGGATTAGATCATGAAAAATGTCATCATCCTATCTGATGAGACATAATGATCTAATAATATTTCAATCTAATAAAATAAAAGTGTACTCCTAATTTTATCTTAAGTGCATAAAGTCAAATTATCATAATAATCAATTAAAGATTAATTAATTATTAACTAATAGATGATTAATCTAACACCCCCTTAAGTGTAACTTAGGGAGTAGAGCTAAAAAAATCTTAAAATGAATTCATAAGAAGAAAATAATGCATGAATGGGTATCTAAAATAAAGCCTAATGAGGTACCCATGCACAAAGAATCTAATCTCTCTTCACTAGAAAAAAGGACAAAACCTCAAGGGAAAAAATCCTCTCCAAAAAAGAGGAAGATGAATGAAGGACTAAGTAGTCTCCAAACCAATGTCCCAAAAATAATAGGAACATGAAGAACATTGTTCAAGCATGAAGAATCTATTAAAAACTATCAAATGATGACTACTATAATGATGAAAATGAAGAACCTCCTTTGAAAATAGATAATTATCAAGATCAAGAATACAAGAATTTGTATGAGTGCCCCCAATGATACTACTTGAACAATGATCAAATGGTAAATAAAGGATTTTTTTTTAAAATTGAAGATATAGGTATCAATAGTCTAAAGAACACTGATCAAGTAAAAATGGAAGGTCACCTCTAGAAACAAGAATGCTAGAATGCTTATATGGTACACATTTCATCTGAATAAAATGTATGGTTAACTAAAATTGGAATCTGCCTAGTACATAGGAAAAAAACTAGATATACAAATCACTACAAAAATGAAACCAAGGAAGCATTAGAACAAAAAGTAGAAACCCCCATAATGTTCAGACAAGGGAGAGCCATGAAAAGTCCAATAAAATTGTGTGTCACCAAGAAGTTCATGAATGAGAAAAAAATTTGAACATGCACATGAAAGTACTTGTAGCTTAAAAAGAGTGTGCAAACCAAGACACACATGCATGAGGCAAGAATCAATAGGATTCAATGTTGTCATGGAAGAAACACTCACTTGAAAAAGGTGTGATGGGAAAAAAAAGGCACTAAAAAGCCCCACCATGACACTTTATAACATAGTATGAGTACAAAAAGGCACAACAGGATGTGCAAAAATACCCAAAAAATATACACCAAAGTAACACTTTATCTCAATACATCTACAAAAGAGAAAAGACTTACAAAATATGTCTACAATACCCAGCTAGGAAAAAATATAGAAATACATGTAGAATAGCCAAAAAAAATTCATCCCACACAAAAAAAATCTAGGAGCCAAAACATCCAAGTTTTTCACTACAATGTGAAAACAAAAAAATTGAATAAAGTGTATCCAAGGAAAAATCAAGAAAAGGAGAAAAGATAGTTCTAAAGATATCTGAAAGACCTTTCTAATGCAACAAGAATCATGAAATGGAGAAACTGGTAAAAATTTGTGAGCTTGGGAGTGAAAACAACACATTTTATTTCCATAGGCAATAAAATGAACCTGCAACAAAATTTGATAATGAGACCCACAACACTAGAAATTATGTAGAACCAACTTTGTAATGATATCTCATATGCCTGATTTCGACACCACATGCCTAAGTTATGGAAGAAAGAAAAAAATCAATCCTTCGAGCCAGATGGGGGCTAGGAAGGGGGCCTATGGGAAATTGTGCCACTAATGTCAACCAATATTTTGAGGAACATTAAAATTCCAAAATATATCGAAAGCGTTGGAAGTATGTGTTGTCGTTGATGTCAACCTATGAAGATGCTTTGATTGGTTGCATTATGTTTTCATTAGTATACTTATCACTAATGTCAGCCTATAGTGTCGCTTTGATGAGCATATACCTGTGGATCCTCAACCTGTTGTGTGATTGAGAAGGTGTTGTAGATGTTGAGATGATTTTTTTGGTGTTTGGTTTCCAAGTGCTTTCGATACAATTTAAATAAAAGAGGAAACAATGTGGTAAAGAGTGTTCGGTGTGGCAAAGTAGTGTTCAATATTTTTCTCCACAAATTTATTCATGGTTGAAGATCTACTTGTGTGGTTCAAATATGTTGGTTAGAGGTGTTAAGAGGTATTATATCCATAGTTTTAGGTTCTACATCATTTAGTAGAAGAATTTGTGTTCACCAGTGTGTGAACTATGTTGTATTGATGTTTGGGAGAAATGGTTTTCCCCTACATTTCTCTGTGTTGTGGTTTCTAGTCTTGCAAATCTGGAATTGTGCTTATCTTTCCCATATCTATCTTCAATATAAGTTTTTTAAAGTTTTGTGCTTCACAAGGTTGGACTCATCAGTTACAATATGTGGAAGGTTAATTGGTTGCTCAGAATGAGCATGTTCTTCAAGTGTATGTTGTTGTGAAGGATTAGTTAGATTTTAGGGTGTTGATGGAATATTCTAGATTGTATTTAAGTGTTTTGTATGGTTCGTGAGTCATCTTTGGATCTTGTGAAGCATGTACTTAGTTGTTTAATGGTGTTAACATAGGTTTGACTGGCCTTGGGTGTTTACACTAATTATGGATATGCTTCGGTGTTTGTGGAAGTGTGGTGTGGCTTGTATATGTGCATTTAGGTTCGAGTTAAGGTGTGATGTGGTCCACCTTCATTCCTCTCCAACACGGGAATGTTTTGGTGTTGACCTAATTTAAATTTGCATGTTTGAGGTGTATAACCAACCTTGTAAGTTTTTTTTAAGGTTGAGGATAATATATATGAGTGATGAATTGATGGAGGATTGGTGTGTAGAGTCTTTTGAGATGTGAAGTGCGAAAGTATAAAGTGAAAAATGAGATTTAATGCCCAAGACTACTAGAAGCAGTGAGCAAAAGTTTTCTACATTCTACAAAGAGAGTGAGAATGTTTTGGTGAAGCAGTGGTGAAACATTTTTGTTTCTCTAAGATGGATTTTTCATTGTAAAAATCTTCTTTCTTCTTCTTTCTAATTTGGAAGTGAGCCATTAGTAGTGAGCCCTTCTTTATTTTGGGTAGTGAACCTATTATATTCGGTGTTGCAATTACTTTATATTACAAGTGATCTAATCCTCACCGTGGATTTTCTCTTCTTGGGTTTTCCATGTAAATATGGTGTTCTCATACATGTTTGGATGTGTTTTCACTACTATTTCTCATGTTTATGTTCTACTAGTGCGTGATAAGGGTTTTATGGTTGTTAAGGGTTTAAAGGATAATGTAGATCTGAATATTAATGAGAGTTTTGATGTTTTAATGTAGAACTCATTCAATCCCCCTCTCAATTTTCTTGTGCATTCAACAATTGGTATCAGAGAAAGGTTCCTTGGAAGAAATATTAATCGCTTGAGGTGAATCTAGGATGAAAATCAAGAAGGAGGATCCTCTATTTGATTGATCTGATTATACATTCTATAAAACCAAGACAAAAGGTTTCCTTATTTCTCTAGGATTTAGAGTTTGGAAATCTATTGAAACTACATTTACAATACTTACAAATGGTCTTAGTACTAATGATGAGATTAAGGAATATGAGAAAAATGGCAAATCAAGGTATGCTCTTTTGAGTGGGCTTTCTAATTCAGAACTTGTGAAAGTTATGAGTCTTAAAACTACTGGTGAGATTTAGAAAAATATGGAAAGTATCTATTGTTAGAAAACCCTAGATCAGACATGCAAACCTAAACACCTTCCACAAAAGAGAAAACATTAAAAAGCAGAGCTTTGCATGCGAATGTGCAAAATGATATTATTCAGGAATTCAATATTACAATGAGATGATTTGCTTTATAAAAGCAAAGTATGCAACCCTAATGTTGACCTAAAATTAGCTCAACCTAAGTAAAGTTATGCAAGTGTAATTAAATATTAATTACACTAACACCCCCCCATAAGTGCAACTTAGGGAGACTAGATAAGCATGCACCTAAAACTAAGATGAATGCAAGAAAGCATGAATGGGTCTCGGCAACAAGGCCTGATTAGGTACCCATGTACAAATGCAATAATGAGGTAGAGAAGGAAAAACCCAGTGGGACAACCCCCCCTACAATGAGATGACTGCTGCAAAGAAGCACTGGAAGAACACTGTGGAGTAACACTAGAACCACAATCCCGCCAAGCGAAGTATGCAGTCCACACAGAGTATCACACTCTGATACCATGTTAGAAAACCCTAGATCAGACATGCAAACCTAAACACCTTCCACAAAAGAGAAAACATTAAAAAGCAGAGCTTTGCATGCGAATGTGCAAAATGATATTATTCAGGAATTCAATATTACAATGAGATGATTTGCTTTATAAAAGCAAAGTATGCAACCCTAATGTTGACCTAAAATTAGCTCAACCTAAGTAAAGTTATGCAAGTGTAATTAAATATTAATTACACTAACATCTATGAAGGAGATGATAAGGTCAAGAAAGAAAAGATGCAAAATCTGAAGACTAAGTTTGAAACCCTAAGGATGATAGAAGATGAATATATTATAGGCTACATGCATAGAGTTGACGAAGTTTTGAATTTCATCCAAGGCCTTGGAGGAAAACTTGAAGAAGATGAGGTGGTAAAGAAGGTATTAATAACTCTTCCTAAATATTATAGTCATAAGGTTTGTACTATTGAAGAAGCTAATAATTTAGATCATTATTGTAGAGATTAGTTGTTTGGTGCTTTAACTACTTTTCAATTGAGAGAGTTTGGTCCAAGTGATTCAAGAAAACAAATCAATTTTAAATTTAGTAAAGCAAAGAAGAATGAGGAATCTGATCTAGATGAGTTGGATGAGCTAGAAGAAAATTTTGTGAGGAGATTGAAAAATGACACTTGAAAATATAGAGGTAAGTTACCTTTCAAAATTTTCAATTGTGGGAAGATAGGTCATTATGCTTCAAGATGTCCAGTCAAAAATTCAAATGATAGATTAAAGGAGAATAAAGGTAAATCAATTAAGAGAAGTTATTATGTTAAAGAAGATGCTACTATATTTGATGATGAATCTAATTACCCTAATGATGAGTTTAATGAATGTTTGTTCATGGATCTAAATGTTGGAACTAATTTTACTAACTCTGAGAGATGTATGAAGGAATTTTCTCTAGAAGAAGGTCATAATGGAACTATGGTGACTAATTTTAATGCTAGAGAGGACAAAAACTATTGGATTGTTGACAACGAATGCTCAAATCACATGATAGGTGATAAGAGTAAGTTTTTGAAACTTGAGAAGTTTGAAGGAGGTCTTATTAAGTTTGGTGATGATACATTTACTAATATATGTGGAATTGATTCAATCATTTTTTATGGAAAGCATAATAACAGATGGTGTTCTTTATGTTAAAAGGCTCTAGCATAATCTTCTAAGTGTAGGAAAAATGTGTAGCAAATGATATAATCTTATGTTTAAGGATGGTGCTTGGGAGATCAAAAAAGGCTCTGAAACTTTTATTGTTGCTAGAAGAAGGACAAATAGAAATGTTTATTAGGTTAACGGTGCTAATGGTATGTGCTTTATGACTCAAATCAATGAAAGTTGTCTATGGCATAGAAGAATGTGTCACGTCAATTTTGATAGCCTAGTTAGAATCAACTTTTCTCAAGTTGTGAGAGATTTGCCAAAGATTACAAAGCGTATAAATGTAGTTTGTAAGGAATGTCAAGTCGGGAAGAAATGAAGAAAAAAGTTCAATGTCAAAGAATACTCTACTAGAAGACCTTTAGAGTTGGTGCATACAAACCTTTGTGGAACTACAAGAACAAGAATTTTTCAAGGTGATAGGTATTTCATGTTGTTGATTGGTGATTACTCTAAAATGACTTGGGTAACTTTTCTCAAAGAAAAATCAGAAGCTCTAGACAATTTTAAGGAATTCAAAGCTATGGTTGAGAATGAAATGGATATGAAAATCAAATTTTTAAGATCTAACACAGGCGGAGAGTTCATCTCCTATGAGTTTAATAATTTTTGTGAAGATCATGGAATAAAGAGACATTTGTCATCTCCTAGGACTCCTCGGCAGAATGGAGTGGTGGAAAGGAACAATAGGAATGTTCAAGAAGAAGCAAGGACAATGATGAAGGAAGAAAATCTACCAGATATCTATTGGAGAGAATAAATTCATACTACAGTCTACATAATTAACAAAGCACAAGCAAGGAAAAATAGTTCATAGACTCCCTATGAGTTGTGGTATGGAAGGATTCCTAATGTCAAGTATTTTAGAGTGTTTGGAAGAAAGTGATATATCAGAAGAGATGAAGAAAACTTAGGAAAGTTTGACAATAGACTTGATGAAGGAATCTTCCTTGGATACTCTACAAAGAGCAAGGCTTATCGGTGCTACAACAAGAGGCTAAAAAGGATTGTTGAAAGTGCAAGTGTCAAAGTGGATAAAGACTAACATAAAATATCAGTGTTGATATATGGATATGAATTAGATGTGTCCTCTTGTAGAGAAGAAGAAAAAGATGATGGTAAGTAAAATGAAGTGCAAGTTGAAAAGGAAGAAGTTTCAAAAAGGATCCCTAAGACCCCTAAGTATGTGCAAAAGAATCATTCTAAAGATCAGGTCATTGGTGACACAAGCAGAGATGTATTGAAAAGAAGAAAAGTTGTTATAATACAAGAACAAGTAAATTTATGTTTACTTTCCAAAGTTTGATCAAACACATATAGCTATATGAGTCTTAATCAAAAACATGTATCAATAAACACACTATCCAAGTAATCTTTAAGTACAATCTTCAATATTTTGTTATCATTATCACTAGGCTTATTGTTGCATACTAAAAATATAAGGGCAATCAAGCATATAAAGCAAGATGGAGAAGGAAAATGGAGGTGAATCAACCATGCAATAGGAATATTGGTAATATTTCTTCACATTTTATGTTTCTATGTTCATTTGTGCTTCATTGTTGGTTTAGGGCCTTTAAGGTTTGAGTTTTATTAATTCATGCCTTTTACCTTAATTTTACTCTATTCTACATTGGTGAATCCGTTTTCCTTTTTGCACACTGGGGTATATTTTTGAACTAAATTTCTTTGACACAACACGGTAAAATGCATTGTATCTAAGAGGGGCAAAATGTAGACATTGAAAAATGTCCTAATCTTGCGAACACCATTTTTCCTCATCAATTCCCTTTGTTCCCTAAATAATTAAATAATTTTAGTTATATGATTATTGTCTAAATTCGTATTCTTATATTAATTAAATAATTTTAATTATTTAATTAATTCATTTTTCCCCTTTTATTCTTTCATTTTTATTAATTAAATAAATTTTATTTATTTAATTACATCACTAATGTCCCCTTTCATCTAAAATTAAATAATTTTTTATTTATTTAATTATTATCATTTTCTACTATGATTAAATAATTATTTTAATTATTTTAATTATTTGTTATTCTCTTCTTCTATAAATTAAATAATTTTATTTATTTAATTATTTACTAATTTTCTCTTTTCCCCCACTTTTGAATTAAATTATTTAATTAAAGTCAACCTTTTCCCTTTCTTCTATAATTAAATAATAAATTTTTTTTATTTATTCACTTTCCCTCCTAGATTAAATAATTTTATTTAATTATTTAATTTACTCCAACAACCTCTTTTTTTTTTGCCAACCTCTTTATCTGTGCCATCCTTATCTCTTCACATCTCAAATAATTTCCACCCTTGATCAAATTATTTTATAATTTAATCTCCACCATGCATCCTTAACTAAGCCTTATCTTTGCCCTAATTTAGCCCTAACCCTATTTCATTGCTTCTCAAGCAATATTAGCCATTGATTTTCATGTCATATTGGCTTGTAATCCTAGCCCTTCATTCAAATTTGGTTTTCTATAAAAGAGACCTGTCATTGTCATTTTGTAATGTAGAAAAATGTATCCTTTGGACATTTTCATGATCATTTAGGTCTTTCTTGTGAATTTTGGCATAGTTTTGCCTAGATTTAATGTTGTAATGTGGCCAACACATTCACATTAGCTCTTGGACCCTTACAAATCAATAAGAATTATATGGTGTCTTGTAAAGGTGTTGTGAAGTGTTGTAACCCACTTTCTGACTTTTCTAGGATCCTTTCATTACAATTCACTTAAATAACCTTTTTGTATCACTTACCAAGCCTTATTTCAAAGTGTTGTAAGAAGTTGTAACAAACCCTCACACTTTTCTAGGCTTTTCATCAATAATTACACCTTTCTTATGCCTTAAATGACCCCTTTATGCACTTACATGACTTATTTAAGTGTCTTTTTGAGAATAAACCTGATAAACATTATTTAATATATCTTAATCCTTGACACCTAGTAAAATTTCCATGGTGGGACCAAGTCACAACCTTAGGCGACTTAGTCCCATTTGGCTCAAAAATCAAAATTGTTTCAAAATATTGACGGGTTTTTATTCTCTAAGACCTAAGGTCGGCCCATGATGAGGTATTTTCGAGAATTAGGGCATAATTGTGTATAAATATGAGGTTTTCCATTCATTTTGGGGACCTTGGGCCTTAAGTCTTATTCTTCCATCTCCTTCTCTCCTCTGCATTTATCATTCTTCTCAAGCAAGCTAGGGTTTTGGCATTTTAAGTCATCAAGAAGCATTCAAGGGTGGATTCTTCAACCATTGCTTCCAAAATTCAAGATCAATTTTCATGTTAAGGTACTAATTCCTTTGCTTCATGCTTCATTATCTTATTTCTTCATTTTGGTTTAATTACCTAAAAGGATTTTGACCAAGGCAAACCCCCATACCCTAATATTCAACATTTATCTTCCTCTATTTGTGTGTTTGCATATTTAGGTACTTTGAAAGCTTTGAGATCATTGAAAGATAGGATGCAATCTTGGTGAGGACATCTCCTTTTTGGATAGGGAAAAATCTCCACTAAAAGTCTCTTTCAGTGCTGAAAAGTAGAGTTTTAGATCCGGATACCTGGAGGAGCAGAAAGTGCAGACCGAGGGCTTTCGTTTCCACTTTCGGATTTTTCAGAAAAGCCAAAGTGGACTAAGTCACCAATAGTGGTAACTTAGTCTCATTGAACATGTTTTTTGGAGTTTTTTGTAGATTTAGATACCTTTTTGACTGAAACAGGCTTCGGTGAAGTTTTCCAGATTTGGGACTAAGTTGTTCAGAATAGCGTAAGTGTCCCAGTAGACTAAAATTCTAGAATCAACAATATTTCCAGTCTTCAATCCAGTCTCTGACATATTTCCAAGTGCATGTTTTTTGTTTTACTTCTCTATTCTATTTTATTTGCATTTCTATTCATCCCCTTAGATCTTTCTACATTTCACAATGTGTTTTCAAATATTTTGCATTTTATTAGTTTGCATTCAATAGTTTATCTTCTTTCTCAACTTCCAACCTTAAGATCTCTCCCTTTGATAGATGTAATGCCCATAATTTACTCGAAGGGAAAAACCACAACTATTTTTTATATATATAATGAAACCTCTCACTTGATTCAAGCCTTATCATATCCTACATGTTTGTTGAATTATACACAATTGGCGACATTGCTCATGCATCTTCACCATCAATACGTCACCTAAGGGAAGAAAATGAGTAACTTAAATGAGCAAGTGTGTGTAGAGACCATCACACACACCCTTAAGCGACAAGAGAAGGGTTGAAGTATGTTACTAAAGTATGGGTGGATATCTATTTTAAAACAAGGGTTCTAGACCCACATGTATATTAGCATAGTGCTAAATGTAGGCTATCTCATTCATAGAACTAAACTTCCTATAAAATGATGTCATTTACACATACTAACTACGAAAATAATTAAACAAGAATGTACCATCCTAATTAATTGAGGACCTAAGGATCAATTGATGAACAATTATTTTATTTGTTAGTACTATCCTTTCCAAGCCATCTTGATGATATTGATGAAATCCATATTTAACATTTCCCCTTGAAATTTAATTACAAGAATACATATGATAATTATAATTTCACCTGATTATTTACTTTCTCATTCAACTATTTATTTTTAATCATTATTAATTTAATTATTTATTTGCCCCTACTACACAAATAAATAAATATTTTCTTTCTAAAAAAATAAATTAAAATATAACATTACAAAATTCACACATACCATATAAAAATAAATAATTATATATTAACCCATTTATATACACATATTATTATTATTTCCCTTAAAGGAAAGGAAGAAGGAAAAGGTCAATAAGGAGAACTAACCTCTTTAAAGTGTTCCTAATATTACGTGTCCTTTATTCTTACATATATTCTTAAATAAATAATGGAATCTTCTCTTAGAAAAGTTAGGGAATATATTCCCCCCTTTTATTTAAGGAGTATTATTACCTAGGAGTTGTTACGATGACTTTTAAAATACAATAGTGTCCTCTCACATGATGGAAGGCATGGAGCCATTGCCACGCACATAACGCTAAGCTCACCAATAAATGATTTTTCATTTGCTGCTCTTTATTTTCTTTGTTATACCATCTAGAATTAAATCTGCAGGGCACCATTAATTTTTATTCACTTAATGTTGACCATAGTAATAACAAAATCGTAATTGGATTATGAGTTTTATTAAAACATGCATATGAACATTACGCAGCTAACTATAAATGATATTGGTCTCTTCTCTTTTGCGTTTACTTTGCACACTTCAAACCTCTACGTTTCATCATCAGTGAGGAACCCTGTCTGCTAGTATTCCATAATTCCATGTCCACCGTGGTCATTAAAATGATACTCACTATTAGCTCAGATATTAACGCTTAGGTGCCTACAGGACTAATGCTAAGTAAATTAATACTACCATGCATGGAGCTGGATTTCATAGACTAGTTATACACCACGCGAGCCCTATCAGATTCACCCAATTCAAACACCGAGAAATTCTTTAACATAATGAGCTAGAGATTACTTACCAACGTTGCAAACAGAACAACAGGGTTTTGCAGTCTAGATTTTCTGACAAAGAGTCATTTACAACCAATTTTTGAGGAAAGTGGCTCCTTGTAGACATCACGGGTTATCCCGGTGCTCGATTTTATTTTATTTTTAAAACCCAATCTACTGCACACTAAAGCCAATACTAAATTTCTTAACAGACCTAGTACGTAACCTACGACCACCAATCTATTGCCTCAATACGCGCACGTTGCTCCTAAGGTCGGTTGTATGCACTAATGGGGGAAAAGTGACAAAAGCACCCCTCAAACCTCTCTAAGTGAAATAAATGCACCAAGGTTTAAATTATATTAACCTCGTACTATGTTTTGCAGTCAAGCATCTGAGTATCGACTAAGCATTGGTTAGGAGAGACGTAGGTTGCAATACAACTTGGTGTGAAGATGCAATAGTGAAGGCAGAAGATGGTAGAGCATTGCAATATTAAATGCACTTCTCCTTCTAGACCCTCTATTTGTGGCGCTTATTAACTCTTCTGCTTTCTTTGTTTACGGTTATCTTATTTCTCTTTTTATTCGCTTAGGATCACGCAGGTCAGGGATTCACTGTATGAATGTACTTACCTATAGCTCCTTCGTATTGTTCTCAAATCTCTCCACTCTCCTTTTCTTCCTTAGACTGAGTGTTACTGCTCAAAAGTAATTTTTTATGTAGGTTGTGGTTTAGTGAATGCACCTTGTTATACTATTTTTATTTTTCTTTGACTGATTATTTTATGAGCAAATTTGTTTCTAAGCCCATTAAAATGTATTCTTGTAGAATAGTTAAAATTCTATTACCTTCCATACTCTTGATTATAGATGACTAATTACTTTGGGTGTATGTTCATACATATTCATTTATGTGCAAGTTTTGTGTTCCTCGCACATCTAAGATTAGGTTTAGATAAAATTTTAAATCTATCATTTTATTTTATTCCTATTCTACTAAAATCTGATTTGGTGAATGGAGTTGTGATGATACATCTTCTGTGTAACTCAGCAGTAAGTTAACTTTACAAAATAATTTATAGTCCTATATCAATTTACTTCTTTATCTCCATATAATGCAAAGAACAGTTTAAATAAATTAGTTGTGTATAGAACAAATGGAAGTTGTCATAATCTTCTTGAAATGTAACATTGCATCAGGCTAAAATGCAATAGATTTCTTTTCGATGTAATTCCTAAGAAATCCAAACTCAAAGTTCTGTATACAGATATATATGTATATATATATATATATATCTTTAAACTAACATTATAAATATCTCCCTCTAAACTTTTACCTTAGGAAAATAAACATTAATTTCTGAATCAAGTCTTCGCACAACATAGAGCAAGCTTCTTGAATCTGAGAGTGTAAAACTTTATAGCTGAGAAATATATTCCAAACAGAGAAACCGCATAGACTCGTGGAATAGAATAATATATTGCTAGTATGCTCATTGCATGAAATTTATTTTAATAGACTGCATACAACTTTAAAAGGATTCATTTTATATTTTATTTTTGTTGAACTATAAAATAGAATGACAACACTCTATAATAGTATTTTAGTTTCCTTCCCAAAATAAAATATATATTTTCATTATTTCTACTTGGAAAGGATCACAATAGAGATTATTTAACTACCACATAGAGATCTATCCAAATAACAAGATACAAGTTTAACATGGGGTTCCCACCCATTGTAACAATGATACACCCCAAAATCCCTTCAAAATGGGTTTTTACAATATCTGTATAACCACAATAATATAAGGTAATGACATGGATTTCCTCCAAGGGTAGCATTGTTCACCATTATCCACCAAACTTGCACAAATAAACACATACTAGGATCTGTTCTCATGGCAATAGATGAGCTCTCCTCCCATCCTTTGGTTGGAAAACCAACCACCCTCGAGCTAGGAGGAAACCAAGGGAACTAGGTATACACAAAGACCATTCCAACAAGCCATATAAACACACATGAAACATACAACAAATTTCACTCCCTCCCAAGGGGTTTATCACATAACTTAAGGATTCATCACAAATCCAACATGGGGGGATGGAGGGTGGACAACGCACTCCATATGGGGACTCAAAAGAGAACAAAAAGAATGAAACCATGATCATATTTTAATCTCTTCACATAAAAACCTTCCACCATAACTCCTCTTTCATGAAAGACCCATACCACCAAAACCATTTCTACCAATTCATAATTTGTATATGGGTACTCATACCCTTTTTAAGTCTCTCCTTTTAAGGAGGAACTAAATATCCCCATGGAGGTTCCTACTCCATACCATCCCCAATGAGGGACGCTCTACCCAAATTTTGGTGAGTCTATCCCTATACAACCCTTTTCCCATCACATAATACACATTCAACAACATAAAAGGGTAAGTGCAAGAAGTTGAGTCCACGAAATGTGGAAGTTTTTGCCTTAGCCAAAAAAATGAAATTGGCATTGTAAAAATGGGATCCCGAGCCTAAAATCAAAAAACGGGATCCCGTTTTGAAAATTTTCCATTTTTGGAAACTGTCCATTTTTGGAAACTATCCATTTTTAAAAATTCATTTTTGAAATTTTTCCATTTTTTTATTTTAAAACGGGATCCCATTTTGTAAAAGCATAAAAAAAATATTTTTTTATAAAATGGGATCCCGTTTTTTAAAATATGAATTTTTGGTCGGGTTTGTGCTTTGTTTTTTGGTTCGAGAAAATGTTTGGGGATCCAAACCTAGGCCCTAGCCATAGTTTGACCTTCAAGTTGAAAGTCCTAGCAATGTCACAAGAAAATAGTGACTTTGGGCATATGTCTGAAGACATTTTTTGTAGAATTGTTTGACGAAATTAAAACCCATTATAGATGAGACAGTGTAGATTCCAAATATGTAAAAAAAATTACAATTGAATTTTTTTTTTAATTTTTCATTTAATTTTTAATGAAACGCGTCCATAAACTGGAATTATCAGGGTTTTTTAGTATTTTAATAACTTTTGATTAACATAATTTTTTTGATGAACAGATTGCACGAAAGTGTACTTCAAAGAATTCTTTTCAATTTAAAAAAAAATAAAAAATGATAAGTTTAGGTCATTTTATGCATGATGTACACGGTGATTTTTCAAAACACCAAATATGGCCAATAAAAAATTAACAAAAAAAAAAATTCAATAAAAAATTACAAAAAAATATGGAAAGCATGTTTCAGTGAGTTCCAAATCTTTTCGCAAAAGGATTTAGAAAAATATGATTATTTAGGTCAAAATATGGATGACATACACATGCATGGTATGGTAAAAAAAATGACTTTTAAACAGTGGTTTTTAGAAATGCCTATTGAAAATTGATTTGTATCATTTGGGTATTAAAATAAATTATATATTTGGAAACTAGACTTTGAGTACTACATTTTATGATTAGTGACTTTTTCCAAGATCCCATCTCTAAGTGCTTCAAAATTTAAGGTCAAATGTGTCAAATTCTAAAAAATTAGGGAAAACACTTCCACTAAATGGCCAAAAAGTGGACTCAACTTCTTGCCAGCACCCAAGAAAACAAACACCAAAAGTATTTTAAAACAAACATACAATCTCATCTGATATAAAACATAGAGGAAAAAGAGTAGAATGGTAGACCTACCTCCAATCCAATATTAGGGAAAGATGGGTTGAGGATCCACACAACTCTTCTTCCAAGATTTTGCTTCAATGTCCTCAATCCCTCCCAAAATTCAACCAAAATTCAGAATGCAAAAAGAATCCCATAACCCTTGTTTTGAGTTTGTTTTATAGGAACTCAAGTTTGAATGCATTTGAATAGGGAGCTGACATCACAAATGAAATACATCACAGAATGAAACTATAGTCCCTCGAAATGGAGTATAGTTTGGTTTCATTGGTTAAATTACTTAGGGTTCCCAAGGGTTGCCTCTTATTCCATTTTACCATGGAATATGTACCTACACACTCGATGGACAAGTTAATCCATCCAAGTAAATCATATATATATTAATAAAAATAATTGAATCACATAATTACATACATAACATAAAGATCTTATCACATAATTGAAAAATCATTAATCACCTATCTTATCCCATTTTCATTAACAATAATTTTTATACTCATCCAATTTGCAACATGATTGGTTCACACCACTTATTTCATTTACTCATCATTAATTTTCCAGATTCAACTTAAACAAACTCAATAACCAACATAAAATTAGATCAATCATCATAGTCACATTACTAAGCATGTAGCGTAATCAAAATCAAATCATCATATGAGCTTAAACGTTTAAATATCCTATCATCAATGGTATTAATAGGCATAGACAATAACCAAACTCAAAATAATCCAAGTACTAGATGTAGCATAGGGGTGGGCCTCAGAACAAATTTCAATCTCCCTTGAATTGGAATCCCTAGGGTTTGTTCTTGAATGTAGCATAGATATTTGGCCCTTTTCATTTAGGTGCAAAACCCTAGAGGTGCAAGAGGTGAAAAAAATCCCCTTGTTACATTTTGTTGAACCCACCTTTCAAATACCTTCTTTTCTAATTTAGAGTCCTTCATCCTCCTAGAATTAGCTTGCATTGCATTCTACATTAGTTAAGTTGCATTCTAGGGTTTCAAATTTTTGCATGCATGAAGGTGCATATACTTTGCATTTTTGCATCTCAAATCATTAACAATCATATAAATATGCATTTACCTTTCCTCTTCTAATCATCCAACATCAAAACCATCAAAGCCAGCTAAACATTTCTAGAAATTTTGGAAAAAACCCTAACTGGGACTCATTCGCCATTCTGGGTGACTTAGTCCCAGTCCAAATTTTTCACTATCTATTACAACATCAAAAAAATCATTTATGTTCTTCCTTAGCCTCCTAGTATCATATACCATAAGTCTAGAAAGTTTCAGGAACATTTGTTTTATGCATCTAGCTCAAAAACAACAATTTAGGGTAGTCATTCTTGAAATCATTTCATCATTAAATCTAAAAATGCTCACATTTCTGAAATTTTTCATAGCATGGATAAAAGTAATTTTCACTTTTTCATACACAATGTTTCTATTCATAAAAAAATGCATAAGTTTGATAAAAATGTTTTTCATTCTTGGATATACATTGTTCGCATTCTTAAAACTTTGCATATATTGGATAAAAATCTTTTCTCTTTGGATATACATTTTTTATATTGTTGAAATATTGCATGAAATGGTTACAAGTTCTTTTCATTTTTGCTCAAACAATTTTAGCATCTTACATATCTAGACAAACTAATAAAAAAATGCTATCCTCTCCCTATGAGAATGTTTTAGTGAAAGAGGATACAACCTTGGACATTCCTAATGATCATATTTGTGCTTCTCCTCATATCTCTCCTCTTGGTGATGAAAATATTTTGGTAGAAGGAACAATCAATGAGAGTTTTGATAATCCTATTTGTTTCTCTCCTCTTACATCACATAGTGGACAAGACATTAATGAACAAGATAACATAAACATAGGTAATCATGACAATAACATTCCTCCTCCTAGTATCTCTCCTAGTTGTGTAGAAGATACTTTGTTGTTAGAACACACAATCAATGAAGGTCATGAGAATCTTAGTTTTCCCTCTTTACCTAGAGAAACCCTTACTAAGTAAGAAAATTCAACCATTGATCATTCCCCTACATGTGATGAAGTCATTTTAGAAGAACCAACCTTTGATTGTCAAGAGCAGTTGGTTTGTAGTTCTCCTAAAACCCTTCCTCCAAGGGAGGATATCATGATACATAATAAGGATAACAATGACAATAATAATATTCTATCCTTAGACAAAGAGACAACATTAGCCCCTCCTTCACTAAGGAACGCTAATATTATTCAACCTCAACTTATCTTTTGCCCACCTTCAAACAAATCTTCAATTCAAAGCCAACCCGAACTCATCCTCTACTCACTTAAGAAAAATGTTTCACAACAACTAATTCATAATATCATTTCTCATACATATAAAACTTAAAATAACCCGCAACCACAACAATCAACCCCCACATCTTTACGTCCTTTGCCTAATCCCATCTTGCCTATTGCTCCTTGATTATCTCCTAAGGAGTATGATCTTGTTAAAAAACTCATGAAAACTCCTGCTAAGATATCATTATGGGACCTTATTCAAGCCTCCCCTCAATATTGCAACAAGTTACTATCCCTTCTAATGTGCAACCAAATGACATAGCAGCTATAATTCAAGGAATCAATGCTAATATTTTTTTTCACCAAAGTGAGCTCCCTCCTTTGGAGGTGCAAAAATAAAATGAAGCTTTCCTAATAATATCTCAATACAAAAGAACAAGGATCAAGAGAACTCTTGTAGATACCAACTCTACCCTTAATGTGTGTAGTGTGAGCCTTTTGGATAGGCTTGGCATTAATAGATCGAACATTCAACCCAATTCTTTATCTATTAAGGGATTTGACAATGTCGAAAAGAAACCACTTGGTGTGATCACTTTGCCTCTTACAGTTGGAATGACAACATTGGAAACACTAATCCATGTTATGCCTCATGCACTCTCATGTAATCTTCTCTTAGTAATATCATGGATTCATGCAATGAATGGGGTTCCCTCCACTCTTCATCATAAAATTGCGTACATCTACAACAACCAAGTGTACACACTTGACATTGATCCTAAACCATATAGTGTCTTACAACTTGAGAAAAAAAATACAATCCTATGAACACATCAACACCAACCACACAAATAGAAACCATGCAAAAACACCACACATCTACATGTCCTAAATCCTTCACAATGATATCAATCGATGACTTAGGATCATTGAATTTCCAACCAACATTCTTGGGAGAATACAAGATCATGCATAAAGACTCTAAAAAGGGAACAACAGTCTTGTCCACACAAGACTCAGCAAACCCCTCGACAACATCCACCTCAACAACTTTAGACAAAAAGGCAATTGCTTACACAACAAACTTTCATGAACACTCACCCTATCCCAAAGAAATGAAAAATATTTATGGAAAAGGTTATGAGCTTATGAAAAAACTTAGTTATAGTGGAAAAGGATGTGGTGTTAGCGAACAAGGTATTTGCAACCTTGTCGAGCCTCATACACAAACAACAAATCATTGTCTTGGTTATTGTCCTTTGATCGAAATCACCAAGCCTTCCATCAATATCAACACCCTCACAAAATATTCCTCTAAACCAACCTTAACACTAGTGCATCCTGAACTGATAGACACTAGTGGTCTCAATCATGATCCTTTGCGAAACATGAAATACAAAAAGCAATCTTTGCTTAATGTCAATGTCATCTTGCAAAACACTAATGACTTGAATTTTGCACACTCCTCTAAATGAGCATACAAAATCTCACAATATATAGAGCCTTGTGTAGGTATGACACCTTGTCCTAAGCAAGAGATCTCTTTGTCACAAGATAAAGGAACCACTTCTACCTTTGATCAAGAGGGTATCTTGTTGACACTCCTCCAAGATCACTTGATATCCCTTTCTCCTTGAACTCTAAAGAAATTCTATTACAAGAATTCATTTTGCACATATCACAAAGTTCACAATAATTCTACTAATGAATGCAAGGTCTTGACTAGTAAAATCCAACATCTTAAGGAGTTTGGTATTCTTCCTTATGTGGGGGCACCTCATTCCTCTAATTAATATTGATTTCACTCTACCTTGCATTTAATCAATCCTTTTGGCTCATCCTTGTCCTGCACTAAGTGGGGGCAAGGGGTTAGCTAGCCTTGTCCTCATATGTCACATGTCATTATCTCTTTTGGCTAGTTGTTAACCTTTCATGTTAACATATGAAAGCAAGCTTGGTATGTGGATGACATGTCTTAAGTTGACTCACATGTGACATACTACCTTCACATGACACATCCTATCGAAAACATATGACTTGGCATAGGGCTTTCTGAATAAGCTCTTGTGTCTCCTTCTACTTTAAAATAAAATTTTCTCACAGTAATGGTGTTAGCAGCCGCTTTAAAATGGGAGAATACATTGACACTCACATTACATTGTGCGATTTTCTTTTTCTTGTGATTCCCTCTCTTGGAAACATTAGGTATAATGTTTCTCAAGATAAGACATTGAACTTGTCCTCTCTTGAACACAAGATGAGACCATTTTCACTTATCATCTCTTGGAGACATTAAGCATGATGTTCCTTAAAATGAGACCTTGCACGAACTAAGCAAAAT
Organism: Sequoiadendron giganteum; assembly: GCA_007115665.2. Lineage (NCBI taxonomy): Eukaryota > Viridiplantae > Streptophyta > Pinopsida > Cupressales > Cupressaceae > Sequoiadendron > Sequoiadendron giganteum. The sequence continues at coordinate 596,778,213 of CM021107.1, forward strand.
CCCTTTGAACATTCCTTACACCATTTTTACATTTTAAAAATCATTTACAAAAGTCATTTTCTTTTGTAGCACCTTATTAAAGTTATCAGGAGGTATAACTTTAGTATGGTTGAGTAGGAAGCCCAACCAGTGGCATTAATTTTCCCATATCCACTTGTGTGTGTGTGAGTGCATACCAGCCATGAGTGGTCTCTATTTTAGTCTTTCAACTTCCATGGATATTGAAATGGAAAAGTAGATTTGATATAATAGTAATCTTCATCCTATGTGCATTCAAAATTAAGAACAATAATGTATCTAATAAAAACAAGAACTATAAATGTGCCTATTGTTATACTTGTGTGTATGAAGGAGAGCTAGGAGATGTAGAATTAGAGATTCCAAGGAAATAGTGCAATAATACCTCTCAAGAGAGTGGTGTCAAATATAATGTAGAAATTTTAATATACAACACAAGACATACTAGGTAATCATATATACTATGATGTATATATAATGTATTTAGATAAAAACACACATTAATAGGGAACACAACTTACATGGATAAGAAGAATGAAAATATTTATAGTTTATTTTGTTTCTAGAATTATATGTAGTAAAAGAGTTCAAATGGTAAGCATTAAATTTATTATAGGTGTGAAAAATGGCATGTGTAAGGTTGGTCTTTTTACCAATAGAGAAATGTGGTGAAGAGGGATATAAATAATTTTTAGATCATAAGAAAGAGTAATAACATGTACCCATCAAGTAAATCTTGAATTTTAGTTTTTTTGAGCATGATAATGACTAAAGTGGTTGAACATCCTATAATATGGACAATAATGAAGAGACAAGGGACTATGCTTAGAATTTATCCTAAGTTGGATAGGTGGGAGAGCTATGAGTTTAGATTTTAAAAGAATGAGTAAGATACACTTTAGAGGTTCAACAAGAGGCATATAATATCTATCTTGATGGATGGGAAGAAGTTTGGGTAGGTTGGGAAAGGTCCCAAGGGAGGACTATTGATGATAGATACAATTCATATATTTGAGGTGAGGGTGATCTAGGAGGGTATGGTCAATTTATAAAATATGAAGAACTAATAATATATATATAGATATAGATATTTTGAAACAACAAGGCCTATTAGATATGTGGTAGTAATTTCTCCCAAAAAAGAGGTAAAAGAAGGTGTAATAAAAAGGTTGGAAACTGATGCAAAGACTTTCAAATGTCATAACTTTTGACTCCGGAGTCTATTTCAATAGAAATTTTATGTGGAGAAGCATCTCAAAGGGTTTAATCCGATGTAAATCAAATTTTTTTGATTGGACCATGTCTCAACACTTTTTTGGGGCCAAATTCCTTCATATGAGGCCTCAAATTAGACTTTTAGTATTTTTTTGAGATTTCCCAATTTGTAATTTTCAATTATTTTTTAATTATTGCATGTAATTAGATTAATGAATTTTATATAGTTTCACTCTTTTTTAGAGTTGAATAATTAGTAACTTTTGTTAGCCATACAGATAAGCATGCAAAATTACCAAAAAAGGGCAAATTAAGAATCTTGTAAAAATCTACCAAAAAAAGGTAATTTTTTTATTGTAGCTATAAGGGGTTTATTTTTCAGTTATATCAGGAGAATAATGAAGGATAATTAGTCCCTTTTATTTTCTACGTTTTATGTTTCTGACATTAATGGAGAGTATTATGTTGTGAATTTGCTACATTAGAAACTACATTAGACAATCAAGGAAAATAAATTCAAGAGGTAAATCACTTCATACTTTCATGAACATCTTGTTTGTACTTTGCTAAGTGTGTAAGAGATATTTTGGGTTTTGGGCCATACTAAAAGTGTAAGATAAAGGAATGAGAAACATTAGATAAGTATCATCAAGAACTAGTAGGTAAGGTATACAACCATTCTAGTAAAGAAATATTTGTCAAGGTGCTAGGAAATAATTTGGCTAAGATAAAATCATCATAAGTAAAAGTTAGGCATATAGTGGAAGTGTCTTACATTATGCAAATGATATCCATTTCCATTATACTTGTCAAAATAAAGTCTCTAGAGTACTAGGAGAGGGGTGTTTTAAATTATAAGGATCAATAGGAAGACAAATAATCATCCAATTTAGAATAAGTATCCTTGATTTATATATATATATATGATATATCAAGTAAATTAGAACGAGTAGAAAAAGGATGGGAAGGAGGTAACAATATATTATGGGTATGGGGAGAGGTAAGAGTTTGGATGGTTGTATCAATAGAACGAGAGATGGGAGGGGGCAATTCACTACAAATACATGGTGATGTCTCTAGAAAATGAAATGGAATAAAAATATGACTCATATGTAGGAGGGGGAATTTTGAGAAGGATGATTATGTTATCAAATACATTATGATGGAGGTTAGCCAATGTGATAATAAGGAAGTGATTGATCATGTTGTAGACACGTAAAATAATCAACATCATGCATCTGAATCCCACTCTAATTAACATCGAATTCTCCTATTAATCAATTAAAACAATTTACTGATTAATTCCCTAGCTTCATCGTACTTAATTAAATAAATCAAGTTATTTAATTAAGTCCTTAAGTTCTTCTTATTTGATTCAATAAATCAAAATTATTTAAATCAAATATCAAACCCCTAAAATCCTCCAAGTTAATTAATCTGGATTAATTAACCTCTAAACATAATCACCCATACTCTAGCTTTTGACTCAACTTGAGTCAAATCTAAACTCTCAACTAACCCACCCAGTTGCACCAATAAATCATTTATTTGATTTATTATTTCTTCTAATTACTTTCAAAAGGGCATCAAGATGGAATATTCGTCCAATTTTGAATCTCCCTCCCACATGACTTGTCCATCCAACAAAGCATTAAATTATCTTACATGTCTCTTACACAAGTCAAACTTGGCATTTAATTCACCTTTCATTCCCCCTAAACATTTCATTTCATGCAAATTCAAATTTCAAATTGGCACATTGGCCAAAACTTGCACAACCCTCATCCTCTCAAATATTGACAAGTGGCATCTTGTCATTGGCTCATGAATGATCCCACATTCATCAAAATCCCTCAATCTCCTAACCTTGAATCTATAAAAGCAATGCATTTCAACACCACAACTACAACACAACTTGATGCTCAATCTCAGCACTATCACTATCATTTTGGCATCTTTTGCTTATCAGGGATTGGGAAAGGGCATCCTTTCTACATCATGAGGAGCACCAATCCCCCTATGGGATTAAGGTTTCATTTATTTTAGATAAGTTTGCATGCTTGTAAGCCTTCTTTGTATGTTTTTATTATCATGTTTTCTTATCTTAAATGTGATCAAGGATTTCATAGGGAGCTCGATTATTGCTTTTGCTAACTGGACTAATTCTTCTCTGTGTTGATCATGTCAAGCTAAGGAAAAAATCAAGCTCACATTTTGGTGCCCACCATTTTAGAAGAAACCCATGCTTTGACTGCAAAGTCTTTGTTTCGGAATATCATTAGATTAATTCTTTGTCTGCAATGTCTTTGGTTCTTACTTCTCTTGCATCATTATTTGTTTCATATTAATTAAGAACTTTTATAAACTTATAAGGTCTTTGTTGATATGCACTTCAAACTTCAGGCACATTCTCTTTTATGTTTGTATAAGCTGCAAACCTTAGGCATTTGGTTACCCTTATGTTCACAGTTGAAATCTGTATGTGCATGTGTCCCATAAAACCTCTATTTGCTATTGAAATGGCATTTGAAAGAAAACTGTTTTTTTAAGGATCCCTTTAAAGGTGTCCCCATATCTGACATTCATTTGGAAGAATGTGTTGTTGGCATTTGATGGCAAGGACCACAGACTGCAACCATTTTTGTCAAAAGCCTTGGTCCTATAGTTAACAACCTCATCAAGTTTTCCCTTGCTAGGAGAAGTTTTTGACTCTTGTTTGATTGGTTTGTATGGGGTTTTCTAATTTTTAACCCATATTTTTGCTTGCATAATCATTTGTGTGTGGATTTAAATCATTGTTTTGCATATCCTTTAGTATTTTAGCCTTTCTCATGCTTCAAACACATTTGATAAATCATCAATAAATCTTTATTGTGGACTAAAGTACATATAGGTGATCATTAATGCGTGATTTAGCTTTTTGTAAAGTTACCATTGATTCCTTCAAATATCATACTTCCAATTTGTGATAATTTTGTATTGATTATAGGTTTACATAAACGACATTGAAATTGGATTTTGGACTTAAGAAAAAATAAGAAGAGTGGAGTTGAGAACAATTGAATTTGAACTCAACAAGAGCATTTTTAAATGCTTCTTGTTATAATATGAGGCTCTGATTCATGCTTTAGTTTTCTATTTTGAACCAAGTCAACCATATCAAGGACATCAAGATCAAATTGCTTCACTTTTTGAAGTATTTGATCCATTGCGCCAAGAGACATCTCCACCCCAAAATCAATACATTCTTCCATTGGTTGAACGATGTCATCGAAGCATTGAGCTATCTCCACAATCACATCAAGAACAATGTCTCCAATGTCAAGAAATTGGACATCGAGATCAACAACATCAACAACAAACTCAATCACCATATCTCCAAAACCAATTGCCACAAGGTTAGTTTAAAGTGAAAATCTCACAAGGTAACAAACAAAAATAAATACCACTTGGGGAACCAATTGAGTCTGTCTTGCAATGGCTAACCCAAGAAAATTTCATTAAAATCCCCGTTTATGTGAATTATCAAGAACCCATGGTGAAATCACTAGGGTATGATGAGAAGCACTTTTGTGATTTTCACAAAGTAAAGGGACACACAACATCAGATTGTATTCAACTCAAAAATATCATCCAAGATCTGATTGATCAAAAGCTAATAGCTATTGGGTACAATAATCAGATTTCAACCACTAGCGATAACGTTAATAATCTCTCCACCACAATTGTTGAGAACATTGATCAAGATCTACCCATTAATGAGCACATTGAAGATGTTTCCACCTCAACCAATGATCAAATCAACACACACCAAGAGCCACTTTTCAATCATGATCAAAACTCACCAATGATGCCCAACAATGATCCAGTCCAAGAAATGTTAACCTCATTTGATCCTATGGTTGAAAACATTGAAAATCTCTCCACCATAAATTTTGAAGACAATGATCAAAATCAATCCATCAATGAGCACTATGAAGATATGTCTACCCCATCCATTGATCAAATCAACATTCATCAAGAGCCACTTTTTGGTAATCTATTTCAAGATGTGTTAAAATTATTTGATCCTATTGACATAATCCACGATCCATCAACCAATGATCATATTCAAAATGTCTCTACATCACCTTATGAGTTAGAGGACATATCTCAAGAATTCATTCCAAAGCATGATCAACATCTTCCATCAAGGTCTAGCAATGGTCCTTCCCAAGACATATTGACATCCTTTGACCTCATGGTTACAGATATTGAAGGAATCCCCAGCTTGACACTAGATCCTTCATTCAAAGCTAAAGAGAATGTTGAGCCACTTCCCATGCCTAATGACGTTGTCGAAGAACCCTTGGTAAGTAATCCATCCTTTGAAATTGACCCATGTCAAGAGATTGATCCAAAGCATGACAAAAGCAATTCCGAAATCATTCAAGATCAAGAATTTGTATCTCCGAGATAGTACAATGATCTAATGGGCACTCTTCTATCTATACAAGATGTCACAAATGATGATCATATCCATATATCACATATTCCTCCATCTACCCATGAGGTGCTTTCTTTGGATGGACACGCAGATGATATTCAATCAAAACAAAAGTATTATACTCTTGACATAATTACCAGGGAACAAGAGTCTCCTACTCTTAACATTTGTGCACAAGACCAAGACATAGAAAAATTTGGAGACAGAGCAGAAAAAATCATGAAAAAGACTTGTACAGAAGTTTTGAATCAGAAACATCTTGTGGACACCTAGCAAAAATAGATCATGAAGAAGTCTTCTACAGAAGTTGTGAATCAAAAACATCATATGAAAGCATATCAAGAATGAATCATGAGGAATAATTTTATAGTGAATCTTTGACACTTCTTGAAGAAGCATTACAATTTGATATCTCACAAGATCAAGGCAAAGATATCAATCAAAAATTTATCCCACAGATGGAGGATCCTATCACTTATAGACTTGGATCACTTACCTTTCTTAGAGCAAGCTATCTCATCAATAAAGAAGCTATCACTTTTGAAGATCCACCATAGAACAAAGAAGAATTAGCACCTTGTTTCCAAGGTAAATCATATCCTATTGCAGATAAAAATTTTGAGCAGATGAATTATCAAGGCAAAGGATTGGGTCTGCATGAACAGTGTATCCTTGAACTAGTGCAAATTGTTGGCAATCCTAAGCATCAAGGCCTTGTTTATTCGACAATCAAGGGATATAAACATATCAGTGATACCTCTATAAAACTAGGGGCAACTTTGTCTCAAGAAAATGTCAACATAGGGAGCACGAAGAATCCTTACGATGAAATCAATGCCAATACTACAACCTGCCACATCATGAATCTTCATCCACCCATCACCCCATCCATGAATTGGGACCAACATCAAAAGAAAGATTTGAATCAGAGCATGAAAAATGTTGTCAAAGCAAAAGAATTTAAGAATCATGAAGGACAAATCAAATACATATGGATACCAAAGAATACAAAGAATGATTACCCCTATCAAAGTCCATTAGTCAAAGAAACAATGGGGAAAAATTAAAAAAAAGGAAAATTATCCATCAAGGATGTCCACAAAGGAAAAATCAGGCTTCTCAAGCAACATACAAAGTATATTGAGTTGTTGGTCCTAATTCCATGCACACTTCCGTATCCACCCATAATTGCTCATCTTCCCAAGTTTGGAGAGTCAAAGGTTCCAAACTATCAACCAATCCATCTTTTATTCCTAAGCACACTCCATCATCCACACCTCCATGCATGATATCCAATTCTCACATTGACCATGTGTTGGCAATGACCCTTCATCATAAGGATTCATAAGGCACTTTATCACAATGTGCACACAAAGACAAAGTTAACTCTGGTATCAGCAAAGTAGAACAAATTTCTCAAAATTTGCTTTCAAGTGCATGTATATTGGTAAAGAAGCTTCTTCAAGAAGGATATCAATGGCACATTATAGAAAAATCATCAATGTCAGAAGTACTAGGTGATTGAACATCAGCTTAAAATCTCTCAAAAAATACAAAAAAAATCCAAAAATATAAAATCTAAAAAATCAGTAAAAGGATTGAAAATAGTAAAAATAAAAATCGTCCTCTAGCGAAAACCATTTCAGTGGTGCTTTGGATAGGTACCATGATGAAAACCTAGCAAATAGGCATCATGTGTAGAATCGAGCATTTATGTGTGCCATTTCAGGAGAAAGCATCTTATCGCATCCATAATAAAGCCGACATTTCATCCATATTATTCGTTCATCCATGAACCATTTATCCAACCCATTACCATCTATCTACCTTATCTTGATTTTGATGAAGGTTTGGTTCACACTTTACACTTGCTTATGGTAAACATCTTGACATGGGTCATTTTCATTGATCCAATCCTACCCAATGTTATCTGAGACTTGAAGCATTATATGAATGAGCAATCCTCTATTCGAACACCTCATCTTGTCACAAGATAATCCCTGGCATCCTTTGCATGCTTACCGTATCTATCTATACATTTATCCAAGAATCCAACCATGGTCGTTCAAACATTGCTAGACACTAGGGGCAAATATTTGCATCTTGCTTCGAGAATAAATCTTGATCTATATCCTCCAACTTATTTGGTGATCTAAACATTGGCAGACGTAAAATCAGATTGGTTAAAGAATTTGTGAGCCAAAAATCCAAATCACTAGCCCATGGCATATTTTGATAGGAAGATGTTCCTTATCAAGCTTTATCTTTCAACGAACATCAATCTGAACAATCAATATCAGTTACATTTAATGTGTACTTTAGTGTCACATCAAATCATCAAAAAAAAAAAATTCCAAATCAAGCTCCATCAATCTTGATCAATCGAATCCAATCAATTATCACCTTGTTTGACTTAACACACTTAGTCAAACCATCCTCTTATCTACAATGCTACTATAGGATAACACAACTTCCTAGAGTTTACAAGTGCATTATCACTTTTGTTTGACTTAACACACTTAGTCAAACTATCAATCCATCATTATCTTGGGATATCCTTCCCAATCCTCGTGTTGCTTAACACTATCCTTGAATTGTTGTGTATCCTAAACAATGTTATCATCATCATTCTATTAGTCAGATCAATCAATCCTAGCTTGGTTTTCAACAGAGCACTGGAATCGTCAAGTATATCCACCATCAAAAAATCAAAAACATTCAAAAAATCCAAATCAAGTCAAAAAATATGAAAAATTAAAAAACAAGGTCATCCAGCTGAACTACGTCATCTCTGAGCTTAAACGTAGGCAAGGCTAATTCTTAATTGGCCCCCGAGACACCAAAATCCAAAAAAAATCATAAAATTTGAAAATACCAAAAAATTGGAAAATATAAAAATCAAAACAGCCTCAAAACATTTCAAAAGACCAAAAACATCCAAATATCTGAAAAACCCAAAATGGTGCACCTGTCTCATCTCTCTTTCACCTGCAATAATCACCACTCATAATAAATTAATCATCGCCTTCATCCTTTGGTGATTCAGTCAGAAGCAATTCTAGCAGGTTCAAAAGTGAACACCTAATCGTCAAAGTCTCAAGTCTAGATCGGTAATTCAGCAAGTTGATCAACTTGGAGTATCAATAGCTTATCATCCAATCAATCTCATCAAAAACCTTGATCACAACATGTCCTAGGAATGCGACCTTCCTGCGATGGACATCAGCATCAATTATCACCTTAGTTTAGCCTTGGCTAGCGGTATGAAGAACATTAGCTTGTTTGTTTACTTTATCTAGTTTTTTTACTTATCTTATTTTGCGCTCATTCCAAGGACCTCTTAATGATGCCTAGACAAAATAGTTTTAGAGAAAAAGGAATGGGGCAATGATCATTATCTTTTTGTCTGTTGTGCTTGTTGGACGTTCTTGTAATATAACTTGGCGAATACTTGCTTTGTTGGGTCCGTCCTAGCAAGGTTTTTGTATGTCAAGTGTGAACAAGAGCACTCCTATTTGATTTTTGAGTCAAATTCCATCACACTAGGTGCAACGCCATCTTGGTTTTGTATACCTTGATGCATCGTACCTATGTGTGTTATCAAACATAAGGAAAGTTATGCTCTTTATCTCTCCCATCCCTGGATAAGAAATACATCATCATTCATCATCATTTTTAATAAAGTTGGCTTGTTGAACTTCTACATCTTCTTGGATTCAAGGGTTGATCCCTCTCATTCTTCTATCCTCTTTCATGCTAACAATGCATCCGCACTTTCATCCTACATAATCACGTCATATCATTTGCATAATCATTTAAGATGTTTAAAATAATATAGATTTGTTATTCCAAGCATCTTACAAACATCTCATTTACATTATCATTATCATATAGATCATATAGTCTAACCATTCATACATCCATTTTGAACCTCTTTGTCGCGAGATCGACCTCAAATCGGATCTTTCGCTTGATCTCTCAAGGGGGAAATGTACTAACGTACTTATTTCCATTGGGGCATCCAAAAAATCAGAAATTTTTTAATTTCGATGTCAGCAGCATCATTCTTTGAACCAATGCAACAAGTACATTACTTCAAAGAGGGGAAAAATGTAGACACGTAAAATAATCAACATCATGCATCTAAATCCTTCTCTAATTAACATCGAATTCTCCTATTAATCAATTAAAACAATTTATTGATTAATTCCCTAGCTTCATCGTACTTAATTAAATAAATCAAGTTATTTAATTAAGTCCTTAAGTTCTTCTTATTTGATTCAATAAATCAAAATTATTTAAATCAAATATCAAACCCCTAAAATCCTCCAAGTTAATTAATCTGGATTAATTAACCTCTAAACATAATCACCCATTCTCTAGCTTTTGACTCAACTTGAGTCAAATTTAAACTCTCAACTAACCCACCCACTTGCACCAATAAATCATTTATTTGATTTATTATTTCTTCTAATTACTTTCAAAAGGGCATCAAGATGGAATATTCGTCCAATTTTGAATCTCCCTCCCACATGACTTGTCCATCCAACAAAGCATTAAATGCTCTTACATGTCTCTTACAGAAGTCAAAATTAGCATTTAATTCACCTTTCATTCCCCCTAAACATTTCATTTCATGCAAATTCAAATTTCAAATTGGCACATTGGCCAAAACTTGCACAACCCTCATCCTCTCAAATCTTGACAAGTGGCATCTTGTCACTGGCTCATGAATGATCCCACATTCATCAAAATCCCTCAATCTCCTAATCTTGAATCTATAAAAGCAATGCATTTCAACACCACAACTACAACACAACTTGATGCACAATCTCAACACTATCACTATCATTTTGGCATCTTTTTCTTATCAGGGATTGGGAAAGGGTGCCCTTTCTACATCATGAGGAGCACCAATCCCCCTATGGGATTAAGGTTTCATTTATTTTAGATAAGTTCGCATGCTTGTAAGCCTTCTTTTTATGTTTTTATTATCATGTTTCTTATCTTAAATGTGATTAAGGATTTCATAGGGAGCTTGATTATTGCTTTTGCTAATTGGACTAATTCTTCTTTGTGTTGATCGTGTCAAGATAAGGAAAAAATCAGGCTCACACATGCTAATATGCTCAATATTATCCATAAGATGTAGTTTTTCCTCCAAGGAAAGATAATTAAGGGAAGAATAAGAGATGAGTCCATATTTCTAGGAGAAAGGATAAATATAAGCATGACCCTTATTATCATTTAAATAGGTCACCAAAGACATGAAAAAATATAAGTGTGAGAATCATTAATTGTTATAATAGGATCTAATAGAACTCCCTCAAGGTATTGCTAGAAGTGGCTACCATCATGCCCTCATATCCCTATGAAAATAGTTGATCATTGAAGTTTTTAATTAGGGTTTTATATTTTTGTAGTTATTGTTCTTTTATTGTCTAAATTCTTTCTAGTTCAGAGTGGCCTATAAAAGGTTCTAAATTTTTCTTGAGAAAGTCTTAATTTCCTTAATTGCACCTCCTCTTAAGTTTGATTCAAATTCTCAGGGTAATCATTGTAATTTGTGTTAGTCTCCAAACCCTATTGCCTCAAGTTCCTAGCCTTTGAAAAAATCATATTTTGATGGGTGTCATTATTCTTAATTTTTTATATTTTCTTTATATACCCCACATCACTTAAATCAAATGCCCCATTTCCTTTTTCCTAGCACTATTGACATCACCATCTAGTGCATAGTGAGCTCAAACATTTAGGCTTGTCACAACCCATTAGCCATTGGCTTGTGTTTGGTTACTAATATGACCTAATCACCACCATTAATTATTACTATTGCTAGTTTCGTCCATTACATTATACAAATAGCCTTTGCTTCTTGCTCTCATTTCCATTGCACTTATCATTTCTCTCCCCACCCAACATTATCATCCTCAACACATTTCCACTTTGTAGGACCTCCTTCTTCTATATGCGGTAGTTTTATAGCTCTAAATCCTAATAATTCTTTTTCACATGTTCTTTTTGTGACATTTTGAATGGTGGGATAATATTTCATGCTCACAATGACATGGTTTCTTTTGTGACCCACATGGTATCTATTGTAAATGGGTTCCCTCCATGTATTTCCTATGGAAATATAGGCCAAAAATACTTTCCCCTTGGTGGTATCTTTTGCATGTTAACCTACCAAAGTTCTAGTTCCACATGGTGCATATGCAAGAGCCATGTGGTTCCAAGGAAACTATTCATAATAGGTACCTTGGGCTACTATTTATTTATCCAACATGACTTTTGGGGATTGGTGGAACATAGCATATTCATAGTAACTAATTCTGCCATCATGCACTTTTGGTTAAGCACCATGGGTTGGGAATTCATCCAAGAGACCTTTTCCACCTAAAATTTGATCATATCTAAGTTTCTAAGAAATTCAAAAAGGGAATTGAAAGGATTAAAGAGGTGGATCCAACAATCATGGTCCAATTTATGATAGCCATGTGCCTTTTTGTGAGGCCTAGTCTTTGGAAATTTACCACTCTTTACTATTAAACACTTACTCACTATGCTTCTCGCATTTGTGTGGATTATCCTAAGTCATCAATATACAATATATGACTCTCCAACATTATCATGAACATTAATCTATTAAAAAATTCAAACATGATAATGATGTTGGTATTCTCTTTCTATTCCAAATGTGTTGAATGCCACTTCCATTGGTTTTCTTTCCCATAACATACATAGAAAAGAATACCATAATGATGCTATTTTTATTCGGTGCTTACAAATGATTGTTTAGTCACCTTTGCAAAGGATACATATAAGATCTACAACCTTCCAGTTGGCATTCTTTATTACCTCAATCTTCTTCTATGAACTAAACCTTCACACATGGTACTCCATCCTCTTGCAACTATTAGATAGTGACACTCTTATTCAATAAACATGTCATTACAATTCTACTAGATGCATATTCCATGTTTTATTATAGGCTTGAATAAAACTTTGGCCATATTTTTACATACCATTGTGTCGACCGAGGATATTAGTATGGGCCAATTACACTTGATCCATGAAGAATCAAAGCATATTCATGCCACTAATACTTAATCTTACAAAAAGATCATTCAAATGAAAGTTAAACTAAACATTTTTTGAAACTAAACATTCTAAACTAAGAAAGAATTAAAATGTCTACTCTAATCCATCTAAAACTTATCTCATTTTGGAATTGGTGTCGTGTTGATGTGGAACAATGGCCCTTTCCCAATCTCGTGATCAGTGAGCTTGTTTCAATCGATTCTATTGAAGAGAATTGATGAAACTGTTGTGATATATGGATGAAAACATTATTTATGCTAAAATGAGTATGATGCAAGAGTTAATTTGCCATGATTCTATGCTAAAAGATGTAGATATGCAATTGCTAAGCTAATCTAAAAGATATTTAAACTAAAAAGATTCAAACCCTAGTTCTCTAATTAACTAAATGGATGCATGGAAGCCATTAATGGAAGATAAGATATTATGCAACTAATTTAAAACAAAATATGCTAAAAGTATGCAAAGTATGAGTGTGAGTGTGAGTGATTTCAACAACATGAGTTTGCAAATTGAAAGATGGATACATTTGTCTCCAAATAGTGACCTATTTATAGGAAATCAAATGAGAAATGGAGGGTTGAGATTGAAAAAGCTAATCAATTGTCAAGAGTGGAGGAAATTAGAGGCATGGATCATGGATTCTCATCAACGAGTGAGAATGCAAGATGAGATTTATTCAATGGTTCTCATTCCTTCCAAACAAGCACACTTTCGACCTGTATAAGAGGTCAAAAGTTAACTTGCACAAGAAGTTTTAAGCTAACTTGCACATGAATCTTTGTGAGAATATTCTTTGGAATATTCTCATGGGTGAGGAAATAGATATTTTTCTAATTAAAACAAATTTTAATTATGCAAAAGGGGAGGGAATATTCCATGGGAATATTGGTGTAGGGGCACCTAGGTTTTCATGCCCAATGTTGGAACCTTCAAATTTTTCCAAACTTGATCCATAATGAAAAAACTTGATTTCAGCACTCAGATGTTCAATTGTTTGATCCACTTCAGGAGCCTACTTTGGAAAATAATAACTTGAAGCCCATTTAGTTTCATGCAAAATCACTTTGCGAGGATGTTCATCTAACATTTGGGAGTTTGCACACCAATTTTTAGCTTCGTATGATCAATTTCGACAATATTTCAAAAGGCCAAGTTGAAGGGTTATGTGAAGGTTTGTTGTTCACACAGTGTTAAAACTACCAAAAGGGTCAACTTTGGAAGAAAATATTAAGCAACTGAAAGGGTTTCATGACATACCAATTGATGCTCTTGATTCTTCCCATGTCAATTTTCAGAGCTTCGGGACATCATTTGGTATTTTTTCAAAATCAAAACCAAATGGGTTTTACTCAGTTTGAAAAATGCATTTCTAGAACAGCTTCAAAGAGGTCAATTTTGACCTTCAATATTTCATGAAAAAATTAAAATGGTTGAAAATCCTTCTGCACAACTACTCATGGAGCCTAAATGAACTAATTCCCAAAGTTACAGCTTCACTGGAGAAGATGTGGTATTTTTTCAAAAGGGCAAGTTTGCTTGCTTCAGATGGTTTTCACAAGTGCAGTTTCAGAAAAGGTTTATTGGGCTACTTTGAAAACTAGTATCTTTCAAATTCTATGGATTCATGCAAAACTATTTGGCAACTATGTTCTCCCATCATAACTCAACATGCTAGTGCCTTTTCGTGACTTTTGGAGATCATCTGATCATTTTTTCAAAGCAATTCTGCAGGCTACCTAACTCATTTGGGTCACTGTGCAAAAAAGTGAAACTCCGTTGGAGATACCAGCCATAAGTCTCACTGATCTACAAGAGGGGTATAAATTCTCACCGATCTACAAGAGGGGTATGAGGTCTCACTGATAGAGCAAGAGTTGTTTGAAGTCTCACCGGTCTGCAAGAGTGATTTGAAGTCTCACCAATTGGAGAGACATATGCTATCAGAGTGAAATCCTCAAGTCATCTTGAGCATAAATGTAATGTTGATGGGCCCTCATCAGAAAGACATTCACTTTGTCTCACCGACAAAACGAAGAGAAACACGTGGGGAGACATGTGTTATCAGAGTGAATTTTCCTTCTCCTTCCAACTTCATATGTTACACCTATCAGCAAGAAAGGTTTGAAGTCTCACCGATTGGAAAGAGTGGTTTGAAGTCTCACTGATCTGCAAGAGTGGTTTTAAGTCCCACCGATCTACGAGAGTGGTTTGAGGTCTCACCGATATCTACAAGAGTGGTTTGAAGTCTCACTAATCTACAAGAGTGGCTTGAGGTCTCACCGATATCTGCAAGAGTGGTTTGAAGTCTCACTGATCTACAAGAGTGATTTGAAGTCTCACCGATACAATCTTCCTACAACAATATGCATTGGAGAAACTCTTTGATATCGGTGTGAGATAAAATAAGTCTCCTAAATACTTCAAGTCATCCTGAAACGTGAATACATGTGGTTAAAGTGCAAAACAAAATGGTGAATAAAGAATAACTATAATGAAAATGATATTTCAAAAGATATAAACTTCATGGTGGACGATTATTTTTCACTCACGGGAAGCATAAAGGGTAAAATATTATGAAATATTTGCACTGGAAGGAAAAATATTTTTACCAAAGATGTAAAGAGTATTTTAGAAGGTAAAATATTTTTATGGAAGAATTAACCAATTAGGTAATTATTTTACCTAAAGGATATTTCATGTGAAAGGGCAAATGAATCAATTTTCACCGAAGGAGTTGCAAGAGTAGGTAATGGGTAATTATTCAAAGGAGATATTTTTTTGGTGAAAATGTAAATGCAAAAGGGGAAATATTATTATCATGAGAACAAAAAAAGTGAAGATTAAAATATTTAATTTACCAAAGGCAACTAATTAAATATTTTGCTGAGAATAATTAAACAAAGAGTTGCACCTAAAATAAGAGTTGCACGAGATGAATGTTGTGAAGAGTTGTAGCCCTAAAATACAATGTATATATGTAAGATGAAATAAAATGATCAAGAGGAGGAAAAAGTAGTAGTATGTTAGGAAATTGCTAGTAGTTGGATAGGGTGATCAGTTGCTGAAACAAAATGTTATGTATTGCAAAATCTTTTGGAACAATATAATGGACAAGAACATTTAATCTGGTGACTCAAATAATGGTGTCAATTGTTTGTTAAGTTAAACAATTATTCGGTTGTCTCCAAGTTGGTGTTCCTTATTATTTGAATTTGTTCCAAGTAGAATACTAAATTCATTAGACACATTTGTTGTTTTTTGTGTAATTTGCTTAATTGGTTTCTTCAAGTAAGAATTAAAAATCCTTTTAAACAGATTATAGTAATTTGGAAATATCAATTGAATCAATAAGAAGAGTCTATAATTGAAGGTTGCCATTTTGTCTCCAAACAATCCGATTAAGTTATTCAAAACTAAATATATCAAGTATATCTTTCATTTTGTCAGTACACAGTTTTTGACACTATGTGATCCCTTTTAACTGGTTCCTTCAAGGAAGGATTAAAATCCTCTTAGATAGATCACAGTAACCAAATAGATCTTGATTGGATCAATAAGAAGAGTCTGCTAGTCACATACTTGCATGTTTATACCAGGTATAAACAAGTATAAGTGCCAAACAATTAGAATTGTAGCCAGTTAATAAATTCATGTATCATTTATATCTTGACTCCATTTACCCAATAGAAGTAGGCACTGGTCATACCAATTCCATATAAATTCCATTTTAGAATTTCATAAAATCTTATCCATAGATTCATATGTCAAATTTCTTTAGGATTAGAAGTAGTTATTAAGCTTTCATTTATCCCTCACTATTTTCCATTGGGGATAGATTGCACAAGTAGGAATCACACAATTCAAGTCTTCACCATTTACATAGGTACACCCGCCTAGGTCTAGTAGAGCTTGAAGAGAAGAGGGTTCAAATACACCATTTGGACTTGTTTGTTAGCCAAAAGTGTATCAAGAGCTTGGCAACCTCTTGTGGTTTCAAATTATCAGCATTTTTGAGAACTAACAGATTGGTGACTCCATTGGGGAGTCAATCTCAAACCCAAGCCTTCCAATATAGAGTGAATTCAAACATCAAGAGGGTAAAGACTTCGCTGGGAAAGAACACAACCATTTTCCTACTTATAAAAAAGTAGGTGGCGACTATAAATAAAAAATTTGATGAAGAATACAATAAATAGTTTGAAACTGCAACATTGTCATCCAAAAATAAAAGACCACAGGTTGAAGCATGTATAGCACTTATTCTTTGCCATATACACATTGTGGTATACCAGGATATTTAATTGAGCTAAGGGAGAAGACTAAACAATGGATGGAATAAGTGCAAATGGTTGAACCAACAAGAGAAAGTGAAGAATTGGCTCAAAAGGTGTTATAGTTTAGAGCTGATATTGCCTCAAATATATCATGATATACACCTGTCTACAATGAGGATGAATGTGTAAATGCAAGTAGACATTCGACACCACAAGTGCCACATAATATAACTGGGAATTTTGAAAATGGAGGTAATGCATATCATTCGCAGTAGGATACTTATGCACCACAGTCATCATCAAAACAAATAAATGCTTATCATGTCCCTCCTGGTCAAATATTAGTAAGCTATCAAGATCGTGAATATAATCAGTATGGTGGGCATTATCAATATCACACTTCATTTCAAAATCTGCAAAAAAATGTTAGCCCTCTTGGAAATATCAATCAAAGGTTGCAACAAGAAGTAGAAGTACAACAACAACCGACACTTCTCAAAATAAAGGTGTTGGATCTTAAAATGTACAAACCACTTGATTTCAAAAATATTCAGGGCTACCCAAATCCTTATCTGTGTGGGATAATAGAACTAGTGAAGCATATCCCTAAATTTCATGGAGAAGGATATAAATCAACTCATAAGCATGTACAACAATTTTGGGATTTTATTGTGGACTTTCAAATTTATTCTGAAAATGTCATTATGAAATTATTTTTAAGATCTATTAGGGATAATGCATGGAAATGGTTTATAGGCTTACCTATGCAAAGTATATCTTCATGGGAAGATTTCAAAGGATTATTCTTGAGCCAATATAAAGACAATAGTGATATTACTAATGAGTATGGAGAAACTAATCAAGAAATACAGCTAGAAGATGAGACATGTGCAAGTGAAAATAATTCCTATGATAGTCTACATAATGAGGATGAAGATACAAAAGGTATCTCTTGCATAACATATTGTGACTATGAGAGTAGTGAATATTATGAGGGGTCCATTGAATATTCAGATTGCGGAGACAAACCTATGAATTTTAATCTACAACAAAGTGATTCTTTTAGCTCTTGTGGTGATTAGGAGGAAGAAGCAAGTCTATTTGACAGTGAACAAATAACACCTCTAGCTGCAATTGAGTACCATGAACACATATTGGATGAGGGAGAGGATGATGTACCAATTTTTCAAGCAAATGGGTATGAGATTGATGCATTTGAATTACCATTTTCTGATAATGAGAAAAGAGAAGAATACAACAACAATGATATGGATTTAAAGGCATGTTCACTCAGTAGTGAACAAATTTAAAATTTGTTGACAGTTGAATACCAAAAATATACACACAAGAATGATGCTAAAATTGAATACCCAACACACATTTCCTTCGATAGTGAAAGTACTTTGCATGATAATAATGGAAAAAAAATCGAAGTTGATAAAAATCCTATGTTTTCCTTAGTTCAAGAAGGAACGTATAAAACAGAATCAGAGACCTTTGAGAATGACAATGGTTTGCACATCATGGATGAGAAATTCTCAACATTGATTGGTTCAAATACACATAATGATGGTCGTGTAGATCATAAGTATGTGTCACTACCAATTAGTTATATGGAAGAAGTAAAAAATATTTTAGATCTAATTATTCCAAAAGATGTTGATATGATAGAATTTTTAGACTTACAAAAGAAGCATTCAAATGGTGCATGTTCAGTACAGTTGGGAGATCATTTAACAATACATGATGGTGAGCAAAATAATAAGAAATGTTGCATTGAATGTGATTATACTTTGTATGATGAAGATGGAAAATATTTGTCACATGATAATGGAATTTATGAACTACAAAATGGACAAAGAAATGAGAGCAGCAGTGAAAGTGGGGTTATTTTGAAAGTTTTCAATGGCAGTGACATGGCAGATTGCATAAATATTCTCAAGAGCAATTTGATGAGATCATATCAGAATAAGATGTATGACAGAGGAAAATAGGGGACTTTTCTTTTTTGGTGGTCTTGTGCATCAGCTATGGTGTGGTTCTTTCAAAAAACCATATCAATTCATGATAGAAAAGGGTTTGAATCTTCTGCTCAATAGATAAAACATTTGGTTTGCTCTCCTAGAGACCTAGATTCTTGTTATGCCTGCCAAGGGAATACATCCCCAGACGGAGCCACTATGGCAAAATTTGAAGGGGCCATAATGAAAAAACTTGATTTCAGCACTTAGATGTTCAATTGTTTGATCCACTTCAAGAGCCTACTTTGAAAAATGATAACTTGAAGCCCATTTAGTTTCATGCAAAATAACTTTTCAAGGATGTTCATCTAAAATTTGGGAGTGTGCACGCCAATTTTCAGCTTTATACGATCAATTTCAACAAGATTTCAAAAGGCCAAGTTGAAGGGTTCTGTGAAGGTCTGTTGTTCACACAGTGTTAAAACTGCCAAAACGGTCAACTTTGGAAGAAAATATTAAGCAACTGAAAGGGTTTCATGACATACCAATTGGTTCTCTTGATTCTTCCCATCTCAATGTGCACCCATGTCAATTTTTAGAGCTTCAGGACATCATTTGGTATTTTTTCAAAATCAAAACCAAATGGGTTTTACTCAGTTTCAAAATTGCATTTCCAGAACAACTTCAAAGAGGTCAATTTTGACCTTTAGTATTTCATGAAAAAAGTAAAATGGTTGAAAATCCTTTTGCACACCTACTCATGGAGCTTAAATGAACTAATTCCCAAAGTTACAGCTTCACAAGAGAAGATGTGGTATTTTTTCAAAAGGGCAAGTTTGCATGCTTCAAATGGTTTTCACAAGTGCAGTTTCAGAAAAGGTTTATTGGGCTACTTTGAAAATCAGTATCTTTCAAATCCGATGGATTCGCGCAAAACTATTTGGCAACTGTGTTCTCCCATCATAGCTCAACATGCTAGTGTATTTTCATGACTTTTGGAGATCATCTTATCATTTTTTCAAAGCAATTATGGAGGCTACCTGACTCATTTGGGATACTGTGCAACAAAGCAAAATTTCATCAAAGAGACCAGCCATAAGTCTCACCGATCTACAAGAGGGGTATAAAGTCTCACCGATCTGCAAGAGGGGTATGAGGTCTCACCGATATCTACAAGAGTCGTTTGAAGTCTCACCGATCTGCAAGAGTGATTTGAAGCCTCACCGATCGGAGAGACATATGCTATCGGAGTGAAATCCTCAAGTCATCCTAAGCATACATGTCATACCAATGGACCCTCATTGGCAAGACATTCACTTTGTCTTACATGTGCTATCGGAGTGAATTTTCCTTCTCCTTTTGGCTTCATATGTTACACTAATCGGAAAGAATGGTTTGAAGCCTCTCCGATCGACAAGAGTGGTTTGAAGTCTCACCAATCTGCAAGAGTGGTTTGAAGTCTCACCGATCTGCAAGAGTGGTTTGAGGTCTCACTGATATCTACAAGAGTGGTTTGAAGTCTCACTAATCTACAAGAGTGGTTTGAAGTCTCATCGATACAATCTTCCTATAGCAATATGCATTGGAGAGACTCTCTGATATCGGTGTGAGATAAAATAAGTCTCCTCAATGCTTCAAGTCACCCCAAAACATGAATACATGTGGTCAAATTTCAAAACAAAAGGGTGAATAAAGCATAACTATAATGAAAATGATATTTCAAAAAGATATAAACTTCATGGTGGATGATTATTTTTCACTCACGAGAAGCATAAAGGGTAAAAGATTATGAAATATTTGCACTGGAAGGAAAAATATTTTTACCAAAGATGTAAGAGTATTTTGGGAGCTAAAATATTTTTATGGAAGAATTAACCAATTAGGTAATTATTTTACCTAAAGGATATTTTCATGTGAAAGGGCAAATGAATCAATTTTCACCAAAGGAGTTGCGAGAGAAAGTAATAGGTAATTATTCGAAGGAGATATTTTTTTGGTGAAAATTTAAATGCAAAATGGGAAATATTATTATCACGAGAACAAAAAAAGTGAATATTAAAATATTTAATTTTCCAAAGGCAACTAATTAAATATTTTGCTGAGAATAATTAAACAAAGTGTTGCACCTTAAAGAAGAGTTGCACTAGATGGATGATGTGAAGAGTTGTAGCCCTAAAATAAAATGTATATATGTAAGATGAAATAAAATGATCAAGAGGAGGAAAAAGTAGTTGTAGGTGAGGAAATTGCCAATAGTTGGATACGGTGATCAGTTGCTGAAACATAATGTTATGTATTGCAAAATATTTTGGAACAATATAATGCATAAGAACACTTAATCTGGTGACTCAAATAATGGTGTCAATTGTTTGTTAAGTTAAACAATTATTCGACTGTCTCCAAGTTGGTGTTCCTTCTTATTTGAATTTATTCCAAGCAGAATACTAAATTCATCAGACACATTTGTTATTCATGTGTAATTTTCTTAACTGGTTTCTTCAAGTAAGAATTAAAAATCCTTTTAAATAGATTATAGTAATTTGGAAATATCAATTGGATCAATAAGAAGAGTCTATAATTGAAGGCTTCCATTCTGTCTCCAAAAAATCCTATTAAGTTATTCAAAACTGAATATATCAAGTATATCTTTCATTTTGTCAGTACACATTTGTTGTCACTATGTGATCCCTTTTAACTGGTTCCTTCAAGGAAGGATTAAAATTCTCTTAGATAGATCACAGTAACCAAATAGGTCTTGATTGGATAAATAAGAAGATTCTTTTAGTCACATCCTTGCATGTTTATATCAGGTATAAACAAGTATAAGTGCCAAACAATTAGAATTGTAGCCAGTTAGTAAAGTCAAGTATCATTTACATCTTGACTCAATTTACCCAATAGAAGTAGGCACTGGTCATACCAATTCCATATCAATTCCATTTTAGAATTTCATAAAATCTTATCCATGTACATTCATATGTCAAATTTCGTTAGGAGTAGAAGTAGTTATTAAACTTTCATTTATCCCTCACTATTTGCCATTGGGGATAGATTGCACAAGTAGGAATCACACAGTTCAATTTTTCACCATTTACATAGGTACACCCGCCTAGGTCTAGTAGAGCTTGAAGAGAAGAGGGTTCAAATACACCATTTGGCCTTGTTCGTTAGCCAAAAGCATATCAAGAGCTTTGCAACCTCTTATGGTTTCAAACCAACATTTTTGAGAACTAACACCCAAGTGGGGTCAAAAGGTTAAATTTTGTTGTGTTTGAGTCAACTGCATGTAATAAGTTCTTCAAGGAACATTTCGTATGTATTTGAGTTATTTTTGAGTCATTTGAGATGATTTAGGGTCTAGTTGCAAAATGTTGTCAAGCTGCATGAATGTTGTCAAAGCAACTTTTGCATCTTTTGTCAAAAGTGATTATAATGGTGTTTAGTAAGGTTGTAAATTTGAAAATTAGTTGTGAGGAGTTGGGAAATGGTTTTCAATGTTCAAAAAGACCTTGTGTGGTCGAAGGAAGGGTTGGATGTTATAATTTCAAAGTTGGATCAATAAAATACCTTTATTTTCTATAAATTTGGATGTTACTTGTCGTTCTTTGATGTAGTATAGATCTGTACGATCCCATACTGACTCAAAATCAATTGTGTGTGGTAGATAATTGAATCATCTTTCAATTGGAACCATTTTCATGTAAATCCATTGTGTTTTGAGCAAGTTGCATTGATTTTTCTCTAAAATGGTCTAAACCCTAAGTGGGATAACCATTGGGTGTATAAAATGTGTAGAACTCCATTCCACCAGTGAAAGGTCCCCAAAATTAGTGGAGTAGCCTATGGTATGATGTTCTTTAATTTCCCAAAGTTGTAGAATCATGGGAATTAGTGTGCATGGGATGATCCCACAAAGCTGGTTTACAATTTCTGGGAGATTTTGATTTTTGCTGGAATCACATATTTTTAGAAAATATAATGATTTAAGCCTTAAAAGGTTCCATTTTAAGAATTTCAATTGAAGAGGGTTTGATCAAACCACCTTGGATAGAACCCTACTAGTTTTAAACCATACCTACAACGGACTCTCCTTTACACCTATCAAAATTTTGATAAAAAATCACTTTTGATTTACCTTTTGGGGTATCAAATGAATTCATTTAAAATTTATTTCAAATGATCATGGTAGTCCTAAAATGAGTTATCCAACGAATATAATTTTAATATGTTTTGGTTTTATTATGTATGTGTTTTTTTAGTTTTATTAAACATAGGTTTTTCACCAAAAATCAAGCTCTTTGTTCTGCACATGTGAAAAAATAGTAGATTATCAAAATAAAATTTAAAAAAATATGCTTAGGCTAAGTATTGATGTCCTTGATCCATTAAAAAAAAAAAAATCGATACATATAGAAAAATTTATGTTGTATACAATCCGCTTATGTTTCAATTGTAATTGGTTTGACTTCAAAACTTGATTAAGGAAAAAATATTTAATAAAACACTATGAAACCAAATGAAAGTGCTAGATATCATAATTACAAATCTAAATTCAAAAAAAAATAGAACTTTATCTTTTGTACAAAAAAAATTATGTTGTATACGATGAGCATCACTCCTTAAAAATGTTGTTATTTTTTTAAATCTAGTTTTTGAAGGAGATGGAAAAAGAAGTGCAATCTAATTCTAAAAAATTTGAAAAAAATAATATTTAGAATCTATAGACAAAACGTCAGAAATCACTAGTTTGCATCATCATCAAATTCCTCATGGTTTAGCCGCTATAGGAGCCCAAAAGTGACGATTTAGTTAAAAAAAATTAGTTCAGTGTCCAGTTTTCCCAAAAATTGTAAACCAATATTGTGGGATCACCCCACGTATGGTAGAAGCTTGAGGGTTTGTTATCCTCATGTAACAAACCAAATAACCCTAGTGGAGAGTTGAAATGTGATGTATGCAATTGGGGAGAGATTTAGATGATTGGAGCCTATGTTTAGGACCTAGTGTGATGTGTTTGAAGTGTTGGAGTGAAGATATAGAGCCTAGGATGCAAATACCCTACTTTTACCAAGTTTGTTCAAGCCATTGGGCCTAGTTTGAGCGAGGACAGTCCAAATTTGGAGGCTTCCATAAAAAGTGACCACCCCTAAAATTTTGATATGTTTATAAGTGTCCAAATGGGTATGGAACTATGTTTATATTTTGTATGCCATGACTACCATGAAAGTTATGATTGAAAAACCTTGTTTGAAAGACTACTAAGAGGAATGAAGGCTTATGAAGAAAAACCCACCAAGTGAGGTTTGAATGTTTGAAAGAGTGTTTGATTGAGGTTTTTTTAGAGTTTTCCACCCCTGGGTGATCCCACAAAGCTAGTTTACAATTTCTAGGAGATTCTGATTTTTACTGAAATCACATATTTTTAGAAAATATAATGATTTAAGCCTTAAAAAGTTCCAATTTAAGGATTCTAATTGAGGAGGTTTTGATCAAACCACCTTAGATCAAACCCCCTTGGATAGAACCCCGCTAGTTTTAAACTATACCTACAACGAAGTCTCCTTTACACCTATCAAAATGCTGATAAAAAATCATTTTTGATTTACCATTTGGGGGATCAAATGAGTTCATTTAAAATTTATTTGAAATGATCATTGTAGTCCTTAGAATATAATTTTAATATGTTTTGGTTTTATTATGTATGTATTTTTTTAGTTTTATTAAACATAGGTTTTTCACCGAAAATCAAGCTCTATGTTATGCACATGTGGAAAAATAGTAGATTATCAAAATAAAATTTTGAAAATATGTTCAGGTTGGGTATTGATGTCCTTGATCCATTAAAAAAAAAATTGAATTTCGATACATACAGAAAAATTTATGTTGTATACGGTCCACCTATGTCTGAATTGTAATTGGTTTGACTTCAATAAAACACTATAAAACCAAATGAAAGTGCTAGATATCATAGTTACAAATCTAAATTCAAAAAAAAATAGATTTTTATCCTTCATACAAAAAAAATTATGTTGTATACAGTGAGTGTCACTCAAAAATGTTGTTTTAAATAAAAACTAGTTTTCAAAGGAGATGGAAAAATAAGTGCAATATGATTCCAAAAAAATTGAAAAAAATATATTTAGAATCTATAGAAAAAACGTCACAAATCACTAGTTTTCATCATCTTCAAATTCTTCACAATTTAGCCGCTATAGGAGCCTGAAAGTGAAGATTTAGTTAAAAAAATTAGTTCAATGTCTAGTTTACCCAAAAATTGTAAACCAGTATTGTGGGATCACCCCTTGCTCTGCATCAAATATTCCCTTGCAAGTGGGAGGAAATGGATTAATTAGATAAATGCTAATTAAACAAGGTTTAATCATGCAATTAGAGGAATTAGAAGAATAAAGTGATATTCATTAAATTAAATGATTTAATGAATGGGAAAAAGGTGAAATGACATTTAATTAAATAACTTAGGTTTATTTAATTAAATGGAAAGACTTAGGGAATTAAATTAAATACTTTGATTTATTTTATTTAATGAGATGAAATGTTAGCGTGAAAGGGGGTGAATTAACCCAATTTGATGAATTAGGTTAATAGATGCAAATGACATAAATAATTAAATTGCTAGGCTAATTTAATCAATTAAATGAAAATAGGATGGTTTTCGAGAGGAAATGATGTTAGTATACCTGATTCGAGTGCATGATATCATTCGGGACATTTTTCAATGTCTACACATTGTTATAACAATACTAAAAAAATCAATCCCTTCAGAGATTGGGCTGAGAACTGGAAGGCTAGGTTTGGTACTTATGTGAAAGATTACAGTGTGAATGGTAATTGGGTGGACTTAAGCAGAGTTAGTCAGGCTTTGGCCCCTATCCATATTTCATTGCTGGCTGTCAGACTTAGTTCAGAGCAGCTGGAGGACCATGCGGTCTGGTTTGATGATCCCTCTGGTAATTTTTCGGTGTCTTCTGCTTTTGCTAAGCTCACTTCTTCTCTGGATCATTCTCCCTTTCGGTCTAAAGCTTGGTGCAATAATCTGATACCTAAAATTAACATCTTCTTTTGGATCTTGCTTCAAAATAAGCTGCTTACGATTGACAACTTGTGTAAACGGGGATTTCAAATCCCCAATAGATGTTGTCTTTGTAAGATGGATGTTGAATCTGTTACTCATTTATTCCTCCATTGTTCTTTTGTTGCTTCTATCTGGAATAATTTTAATAGATTATGGAATCTCTCTTGGGTCTTCCCATTACTCATTGAAGAACTCTTCTCTCAATGGATAGCTCCGACTAGGAACCCTTTACTTAGACTTTTTTGGGAGCTATCTTTTCCTCATATAGCCTAGGGCATCTGGAAAGAACGTAACAACAAAATTTTTAGGGACAAAGAAGCCCCTGTGGATCATGTCTTTGATAATTTTGCCAGATCTCTAAAGGAAAATTTCAGTGCTGTGGCCTAGAAGGATAGGAAGACCCTGAATGCTGAGTTTTCGAACTATGATCTTTGCATTGCTAAGGATTGGAACATACTCCCCATTCTGTCTAGCTTTACTATGAAGGCTAAAAAGGACAGAGAGGGAGTTTGCTGGATTTTTCTGCCTGACGGGTGGATCAAAGCTAACTTTGATGGTGCGGCTAAAGGCAATCTGGGGGCGGCGGGCTGTGGAGGAGTAATAAGTGATTCCTATGGCAATTTCATGGGTGCGACGGCCTCTCCTCTTGGCTCTCAAACTAATCATCTGGTGGAGGCGGCTGGTGCTTACCATATTATAAATTTAGCCCAAAGTCTCAATATAAAAAACTTATGGCTAGAAGGAGACTCCAAAAACATAATTGATTGCCTCCATGGAAAGTCTCCTCCCTCGTGGACCATCAAATCATGGATTGATGAAGCTAAATTGAAATTGGACAAGTTTGAAAAAGTTAAAATAACACACGCCTATAGAGAAGCCAATGTTGTGGTGGATTTTTTTGCTAATGAAGGAGTCAAGAGTAAAGAAGTGTGTACCTGGCTTAATAATAGTGATCTAAACATTAAAGTATGTGCCCTATTAAACTATGATAAATCACATAGTAAGGCGTCGTGTTATCCCTTTAATGAGGACAGGTTGGATCTTTCACATCACAATCATTAGATTGTATGGGACCGAGCTCTGTGGAGTAATTTGCAAGTTTACTCCACATGCTTTGTGGGTGCTTAGATTTGGCGGGGCCAATTTTAGAAAGGATTGTGTTTGGTTCTTCCTCACTATGTCGGCCGATATGGGTGGGGATAGAAAGCGAACTGAGCCGGAAAGCTATGAAACCCACATGAAAAATGCTAAGGCTTGGAACAAGATAAAAAGCGGAGGTCTTTTCCCTTTTCTAGAGAAGTTTCATGGTTCTGATCTGGAGGCTACGAATCTCTTTGCTAAAAATTGGCATGATGGCAACTTGACTCTGTTCGGCAGGAAGGTGGAGCTCAACGAAGATTTAATTGCCAAAGTTATTGGATTACCCATTGATGGGAAGAAATTTTTTAGGGACAGGGCGTACTCTGATGAAGCTGTTATTAGATTCCCCAAAAATGATATGGAAAAGCAAAACCTGGTTAAAATTGCGAATAATTACTTTGATGTGAACTCCATAAAATCTATATGGAGAAAGGTCCTTCGGGCCATTATGGAGTATATTACGGTGGATGGACGTTTCACTAAAGTCTACGGGTACCACTTCGCCCTCCTCAACCATTTCCGCCACAAGGTAAGGGTTTCTATCCCTTATTATCTCTTTTACTCTCTAAAGAAAAGTTTGGAGGACAATAAGAAGAATCCCAGAAGATTTCCTATCCTCCATTCTGGGTTAATTAGGCTTATTGTTGAGTATCTGCATGTGCATACCCCTGCTACCTCGGAAGTCAACCTTGATGTTGATAGTGATGATACTGAACCCAGTGGCTAGGATTATTTGCCTAACCCTAGCTCTGGCCCAAAAGACTCTAGTTTGCATGTTGGCCCTTCCAGGGATCCAGGTATAATCCGGGGTGCGTTTGAGCCCAACTGTCCTCCTCCTAAGCTCAGCCCTGCTGGCAAGTCTACCCAGGCTAAAAGCCTTGTCTCTTACTCTGAAGAGTCTTCTGAGTCGGAGGAAGCCGATACCAACACTCCTAAGCACTGTGTGAGCCCTGTTTCGAACATACAAAATGCCGACAATTCCCCTGTTAACACTGGTAAAGAGCCATCCCTTGATTTTATATACCTGGTGAAGACCAACTCCGAGTCCCATTCTAAACTCCTGGACTGGACCTTTTCCGAAATCAATGAGCTTAAAATTAAAAATTGGGCCTTGCAAAGTAAGATTGAGGAAATGGGTGTGAAGATTGCGAAATTGGGTAAGAAAGACGCGGTGTACAATAACAGGACCACCGATAATGATGTTGAGGGCTTAAGGATTAACATCATAACCATTACAGAACAGAACAACCAAATAGCAAGACACAATGCTATAATAATCAATGCAATGACCGAAAAGCTTGATAAAGCCCAACAGGGCTCCTTAGTGGTTGATCTTGAAGACACTGAAGATAAAAGCCAGGAAACGGATGGAGGCATTTCTAGAAGAACCCACGCTAATTTGAAGCGGAAGTCCCCCTTAACCCCGAAAATGGTTCAAACATTCAATAAGGGGGTTCCTGATATGCAGGTTTTGGAGGCAGAGACGGAGACGTTTCTTAGGTCTCTGAAGTAATTCTGGGTTCTTTTTTGCTGTCCTTTCTTTTCTGACCCTCCTGGTCTTTTTTGCGTGCTTGCTACTGGTTTTCCTTGGGCAGCTATATTTTTTTGGTGGACCTTTGGTGGTCTCTTCTCTATTTTGTAAACTTTGTGGTTTTGGGTCCCTGTAAAACCTATTTTTCCCTTTTATCAAAAACAATACTAAAAAAATCAACCTAATATCAATGTTTCTATTAGTAACTAGAAGTAAAAATGACTCCTAGAGTAAACCCTATCACTTGTACTACTACTATAAGTGACCTCTAGAACACTTTAAATGCTTGTAGCCTTATTATAGGTGCCAATAAACTTGCTATGTGTATCTTTCTACCTTGTTATGGGTGAAATCTCTATAGCTTGACCCTATTTGTTAACCTAGAATTGATCCACTTATGAATCATCTTATAACATTACCATGGGTGTATCATTAACGCTCTATGATAATGTTTGTTAATGATTCTCCAATGTGTTTTCTAAATGAATGATAAATTAATTTAAATACAATAACATAGTACACAAATCAATACAAGTATGTGTTAGGTCAAATGACAATAACTAGTAAGAACTAGTCAATAAGGTCCAAATTTGACTATTAAATTTAAAATTTCAAGGTTCATATTCATTACCACATAAATGATCTAGATCAACTCTACACTTACAGTTCTAATCTAGGATGGTGAATGAGAGATTTAGAGATCATGACTAAATTCTTCAAATGAATAATGATATGATCAAAATAAGATATGATATTATAAACTATATATGTAAAAAGGTATACCACTTATAAATATATTATTTATCCCTACCCTAACATAATAACTATAATTATGAATACAATAAATTAATTAAATTCAATAGATCAATCAAATTATACTATTTTTTATTTATTAATTTTTTTTATAATTTAAAAAAAAAACATCATTTATCTCGAATACTATTAATTAAATCTTTTAAGATCTTATTAAACCTTCATATAAATTTAATCAAACATCTTATTTAAATATTGATTAAAACTTCAAATTTCAACTCTATGTCATATATTCTATGTGTGTAGGTATTCTTTTTCTTTCAAACACTTTTTTAAAATAACTTCATTCATACGGTTGAATTTCATTCACAAAAGAATAGCCAATAAGATAAAAGTTATATTACTCACCCACTCCCACTAAATTTCTACCTACGCTCTTTGAATTTAATTTCATTTACTAGAAAGGGACAAAAAGTTGATATTTATATTTATATATCAAAATCTTGTTGCATTGTTTTTTTAATAATAGATAGATATTTCTAAATATTTTATTTGTAATTAAAACTGTCATACAAAAAATTATCAATTTTTTAATAATATAATATAATTATTGTTTATCTACAATTTATAATATAATAGAAATGTATGTGATATGACAAAATTCAATAGTGATTCATAGAGAATGAACACGAAGGAATATCTTCACATATTAAAATCATTTTCCTTTTATATAAATTAAATATTTTTTATTAGATTTTATTTAATAAAATATTTTTTTATATTTATTATATATTACTTATTAAATTATATGTATTAATAATTAAAACTTAAGAATTTGT
Organism: Sequoiadendron giganteum; assembly: GCA_007115665.2. Lineage (NCBI taxonomy): Eukaryota > Viridiplantae > Streptophyta > Pinopsida > Cupressales > Cupressaceae > Sequoiadendron > Sequoiadendron giganteum. The sequence goes on from CM021107.1 coordinate 596,808,627, forward strand.
AATATATTTTTTTATTAATTAATTTATATTTATATTTAATATATTGTATGATTAATATTATTATAAAAAATTGAAATTATTGTATTAATTTTAAATATATTATGATATTATGTAAATTATTATTATGTATACTTTCATATTATAACAATAGAAATTATTCAATGTATAATATTTGTTATTTAAATCTTATTTCAAATTGAAGAAAGTTAAAGAAAATAGAATCTTATAATATTTTTCTATACCTTATTATTTTAGATGAGTCACAACAATGAAATGGTTATATTTTTCTTACTTGAATTCAACATTTTTTATGATATATTCACCATTGAATAAGACAATAATTGAGTGGTTGTGTGAAAATGACATTAAAGAAAATAAAACCATTTAAAATATAAAATGATGAGAGTGAAATGAATAAAAAATGTCACATTAAGACAATGAAACTTTTCAATATATTAAATTGCAAATCAGATAAATTCAATAGCATGTGATAAAGTTTGAAAAAATATGGAGTTGGTGATTATTCATCTAAATCGGATAGAGACATGCACTCACCATTGTTTCTATTTTATTTCTCAATCATGATTTGTAGATATGTTATCATATTGGAAGAAGACCTTAATTTTAGATAATATTTTCAATAGAATTGTTTTATTTTTTAATATAGATTGTTTATTTTATTTTTTATGATAGAGGTTTTATATATATTTTTTAAGTGACATGCATGGCAGCCTATATATATATATTATATAGAATAAAAGATTTACATATTACAAAGAGAGTTGATGTAGATCATATGCAAAATATCATAAATCCAACCTACTACCCTTGAAACTTCTACTTTGCAGTTCTCCCATACTTCTGATACTAAAATTATACAGATATACAAGGGCAATATAATAAACATACCATATAATCCTCCACCCTCAAGCACTCCACCTTGAATATCAGCTTGTAGAGGCAATTGTGAGACAAGTATTCCTCAAAGGGTTTCTCCCATGGCTTGACAGGCATGGGAACACGAAAATTCCATGGACAGAAAGCCATTTAGAGATCCCAGAAGTTGTGCATTAACAGTTGTCACCTTCTTCTACAAACACCACACACAGCGAATGGTTTTATAAATTATTAACATTGTGTTCTTTATATTTTTGTAAGTAATATTGAGAATCACATTTAAATGAAATTTAAAATAAGTTACCATCTTAAAATCAAATATTATTCTTTTTTTTTGCAGTTAGTATGAGAAGTATAGCCTCATTGCTTATTATCTGTCATATAACATTTGAGTAGTCTTTGCTGACTTAGGTGAAAATTTTCTTAAAGATCAATGACATTAAGTTCATTAGGGTTAGGAATGTTACTAATATTTTGTATATATTCCATCAATGACCTCTATCAAGTAGATACGCTCCTTAGTAGATTGAACTATCTACTTATGATAAACACCTTGTCATTAATCTCTTGTTGGATAAGAATATAAATTCTTGAAACTAGCCTCTCAAATATCTAATTTGGTTGAGATTATAAGCCCCTTAGTTCATCTATTGGTTTTCCTAAAATAAATTATTTCCCCCTTCAAGAATTTTATATATCATAAGACCAAAATAAATTAGCCTTACTCCATAAGCTTGTTTATTTTAAGGTCTCTAAAGCTTTAAAAATATATGAATATTCAAGTGGGTTCTTGGAATTTCTCATAAAAAATTACTTGCATTAACATTTTCAACACATAATTTTAGTGTTCCTCCCATAATCAAAACATCATATATTGTTCATTTATGCCTCGAGCACTCTTTGATCTCATTCTCGACATTTCTCCTTCATTGGCTAATGAAGTTGGTTAGAGCATGATGGATAATAAAATACTTTCCACCTCCAAGATAGCTATGTCCAATGATATATCCCTCATGATCAAACTCAACAATATGTGTGGGAGAATTACCCTATCACTTTGACCAATAGTTTTTCTTTCATCTCTTCTTCCATTTATTTATGGTTCCTAGCTACCATATGATTGTTGGGAGATCCACTATGAGTGATCAAACTTCTCAATTCTATCCAATCCTATTAGAATCATGTAGAGGATAATTTAACCACAAAACTCATCCATTTTTTCTTGATGATTATCTTTTAATTCTAAACCATATCTACACCTAGTAAATAAGTTTTTACAGCTAATAGATATTGACAGTTAGCTAAAGCTCTATACCTAGATTCTTAGCTCTAAAGATTCACCAAGTTGTATAATAAAAATATAGAAAATCCCATAGGTCTAATTATGAAATAAAAATTATATGGCAATTGGTATAAAATATTGGGATGAAAATTATTAGGAACATTCTACTTGTAAGTATCCCACTTCTCCTAGCATGTCATATAGATCAAATATTCAACATAAAAAAATGTACAAATCATCTCAAGAAGGATATACTATAAGATATGATAATTATTGAATAGTAGGATGTTCAAAGTTACAAAGTAACCATATGCTTCTTGGCAGGATAAAAAATGATAAACATAATGGAAGAGGAATGCTTATGTATTAAGGAGGACAAATATAAATTTTTAAAAAAAATCTATTTGTTCATGGTAGTCCAAGTTTTCTCCTAGAAAATCATCACGAAAAAGATCATTATTAATCATATCCTTTATCTTGGTTCAATTGAAAAGTTTTTTATGAATACTATATAAGTGGATGCCACATACAAGGTGAGTGTTATGTTAGATAATTATTTTGTATATAGGAAAGTAGAATATGGTGTAGGTATATCATATAACAATGATGTTAATGATAAAAATAGTATAAGGTACACCTACCATCAGTTACATAGGTAATAATTTGGTGATAGTAGTGATGCAATATTTGATGGTATTATATCTAAGAATGGGGTAAATGATCTTTCTATTTATGATAATTGATTGGATAAAGAGGAATATGTGTATACCTAAAATATTGTGAGAAGGGGGGAAACCCTAGTTCCCTTAATAGAGAAAAACTATGGTTTAAGGCCCATCTTCCCAATATTTCATTAGAATACCAACCACAAATCCAAGAGATTAAATTTTAGTCTCAAAGTTGAGTCAATCAGACCTCGGTTGGTAATTCTTTAATGATAGAAAATGATTAGGAATAATTTAAAATAATGAAACTAAATAAATTGTATGACCTAGTATGTAAATTGTAAATTCCCAAAGATGTACAGACTATAACAACACTTTGCAAGTAGATCTAGGAGATATCTGAGGGTATGTGCCTAGATCACCAAAATTCAATTGTAGAAAGCGTATGAGGACTGGTTCACCCCTAGGAAAATGGGTCCTTGATAGGGCTTCTAAAAACACTTTTTATAGTCCTCTAATATTGCATCGGAGATGATGATTTCCACTTGCAAACTTGTGAGAATGACGAAAATAAATTTTCCAACTAAGTTTTTGTGTCTTGGCAAGAATGATGACAATAAATGCAATGATGCAAAATTGCTCTTCAAGATCTCTCCAATCCTTCTTCAACCTATAATCTACACATACACAAAGATAAAAAAATGTTTGTTGTGTTTGTATGGGGGTTTGCCTTGGTCAAACCCCAATTTGGTAATTAAACCTTGATAAAAAGATAATGAAATGGAAGGAAATGATGAATGAAAACTTTATATAACTCACCACCCTTCAATGGCTTCCTTGAAGGACTGAATTCATACACATATCTTCAAAGGAATTGGATCTTTCTTGCTTGATGTTCTTGAATGCTTGAATGTATGAAGACCTTCAATGCTTGTTAGCGTTCACAAGACAAAATGAACACACAAAAACTTGGACATGATGTTAGGATCTTGATTACTTCTATAAATGACTAATAACAAGGTGATCCCACAATAGTGATTTACAATTTTTGGGCAAACTAGACACTGCAATTATTATTTTTAACTAAATCTTCACCTTCGGGCTCTTGTACCAGCTAAACCGTGAGGAATTTGAAAATGATGCAAACTAGAGTCTCATCAAATTTTGCCTGTAGATTTTAAAAATATTTTTTTCAAAATTTTTGGAATTAGACTGCACTTTTTTTTTCATCTCCCACGAAAACTGGTTTTTTCAGAAAACAACATTTTTAAAAAGTGACGCTCACCGTATACAACATAACTTTTTTTGTATGAAGGATAAAATTCTAATTTTTTCGAATTTAGATTTTTAACTATGATATCTAGCACTTGCATTTGGTCTCATAGTTTTTTATTGAATATTTTTTCCTTAATCAAGTTTCAAAGTCAAACCAATTGTAATTCAGACATATGCGGACTATATACAACATAACTTTTTCTGTATGAATTGAAATTCAATTTATTTATTTTTAATGGATCAAGGACATCAATACCCAGCCTCAACATATTTTTAAAAAAAATATTTTGATAATCTGCTATTTTTCCACATGTGCAGACGAGAGATTTTGATTTTCAGTGAAAAACCTATATTTAATAAAGCTAAAAAATAAAATACATAATAAAAGGAAATCATATTAAAATTTAATTCATTGGATAGCTCATTCTGAGGACTACCATTTTCCAGTTGGGTTTGTGAAGTCTCCTCCATTTTCATCCTCAACCCGAGCTTCGAAGGGCAGAAATCTGGTAAAATTTGGTGGAAGAGGGGGAGAAGGGCAAAACAGGGGGGTTCAAGCGAATTTTCCTTTGAACGAACCCCCCTTCGCTTGAAAGGGTGAAGGGGGTTTCGCTCGAACCCCCCTTTTTTTTGAATTCCCCATAAGGGAACGTGGCTTCATGGGGTTCGAACGAACCCACCATGCAAAAGGGGGTTCGCTCGAACTAGGGGTTCGACCGAACCCCTCTTTTGGGTTTGGTTGAACCCCCTAGTTCGAACGAACCCCCTAAAACATGAAATTTTGTATGCGTGCAAATTTTCTTAAATTTCCTTCCTCATAGAAATTGTTCACCACTATTGTGGGTTTACCCAACACTGCTCTTGAATGCTCTTGACAATAATATCTTCTCTTGAATTTTATGTCATAAATTCACCTCATTCATGTTAGATTTCAAATGATAAAAAGACTACATTTATATGTGTTTATCTAATTTCCCAAAAAATAGATTGCAAAATTTGACACTTACAAATAGAATTTGGATCATTAAAAGACCACCAAAAACATATTTTAAATTGGGTACTGGCACATAAAGGGGTCCCATTCACCCATGGGAAAATGGATCCTAGCCTATATTTCTAGGACACTCATAACCCTTGGCAATTTAAATATTAAATGTATTTATTTAATGTTGGTTCTCCTTTTGAAAAATGGTAAGAATAAGGATTTAGAATACATAATTTGGAAAATTAGAAGCTTAATTAAGTCCAATAAATTAAGGGACCCGAACATAGCGTGAAATTGTAAAAGTATACAATTTTCTACACTACATTTAGTCCCCACTTTAGTGAGACTATGATCTTATGCTTAGACTCACACTAAAGTAGAGAAATATATGTCAAGGGAGGTCCAATTATACAACTATTAGAGAGATATGATAACTAAGGATCAAGGAGGTTTCCAAGCCCCCAATATCTAAGATCCCATGACAAACCAACAAAGAAACATAAGAACACACACATGTGTATAGCAACAACACAAGGTACACCAACATCCAATGTCAAAGTTAATGCAAAAAGGGAAAAAAGGAAAAAAAGGATGGACTAGAAAGCCTATGTTGTATGTCCACAAAATATGCCAAAACTACACTAGTTCAACACTCGTGGACAAAGTGTTCAGAAAAAATACCAAATTCACCTTAGGGGTGTAAACAAAACTCACCTCAGGAGGTGTAAACAAAATTCACTTCAAGGGGTGCAAACAAAAGTCACATCAAGGGGTGTAAACAAAATTCACCTCACGGGGTACAAATAAAATTCACCTTAGGGAGTGAAAAAAAAATTCACCTTAGGGGTGCAAATAAAATTCGCCTCGGGGGTGCAAATAAATAATGCCAGTGTATGCCCCCACTTTAAAGAGAGAAAATAAACATGCTTTTGGGTCAACATGGAAGCTACCTAAATGTCTCAACTCCTTGCATCACCCCCAAAAGGAAAACATAAGACTCAAAAAAGATAGTTTATGACATAAAATAATTGAGATCCAAAAAGAAGAATGTCGTGATAGATTTGTTTCCATTGTATCCTTGTACCAACAAAGAAACAAGGGTTGTATAAAGAAAACTCATAAACATAAAGATGCACCAAGCAGCACAGTACGGGAGATCACATTACATGTAAGAAATCATAAATAACATATGAAGAAAACATAAATTAGTATGTCACATGTGATCCAACCTAGAGAAGTTCATCTGCATCCCAATCTTGATCATCATAAATAGAAGGTGGATAAATAGCTATAGGGACTACAATAAGTATTGTGCCAGGAGCATCACCAGGTTCAATACATGGTGGGTCACTCCCATCAAGAGGATCATCACGATTGCCCTCATCTAAATTCATAGAAGTGGAAAATAAAAAATTCAACTCATTATTCACTTCTTCATCAATCTTAGCAATATCATCATCATTATCATCCACATTAATCACAATAGGAGGTTTTATGATTATTGCCTTTGAATCTTCTTGTTTTAATTCAATGTCTTATTTTGGTGTAAGTTGGATTTCTTCTTGACTTGTTTTGATGGGTGTAGGTGGTTTTGGTTTATTTTCTTCCTCCAATTGGTGAGCGATATAGCAACGTCTACACCTATGCTCTTTAGCATTTCAATTTCTTTTAGCACAATTTTCAAGTTGTGATGGTGTAGGAGTGGGCCTATCAACCATTGGTTTCTTTTTTCCTTTAGGGGAGGAATGGAAGGAACCATCGGCGGTTGGGAAACCACTATCTCTTTAGTTTTATATACATTTTTATCTTTGGAGACACAAAAGGGATTATCTTATTGTCTCTTGGTCTTTTATAGGAAATAGGTGGAGGAACTGTTGTAAATTTATCTTGGTTACTTGGAAGGGCTTGTGGCTCAATCATAGGTTCATGAATGGTAGATTGAGTAGAATGGATAACCATGGACCCAAGAATATTGCTAAGAGATCATTTTTCTATACGCTTTAACTTGAAATTTTTATAGGACTTCAAAAAAAACCTTCATGAGGCTTTATAGGTTCCACAGGTCCAGGCCAAAATAAATTAAATGAAAAATTTCCACGAGAAGACAAGGGACGCAACCCACTATGGTGCACTATAAATATCTCATTCTCAACAATAAACTTTATGCACTTGTGAATAACTAATAGGATGGCATTCATGGAGCGTACCCATGAGTAGCCTAGCTTCACACAAAATTCATTCAATTACAAGATGATGGAAAATGATACTTCGATTGGAATCAAGGTACACTGAGAGGGGGGGTGAATCAGTGTACAACAAAATTTAACTTTATTGATCTAATCCTTAAAGCACTTATGACATTCATCCAAAATAAATATGCATGAACATAAAGCAAACAACCACAACACCGTAACATAAGGATTTTTGCGTGGAAACCCTGCTAGGGAAAAAATCATGGTGGAAGGCTAGTCCACAAAATGAGTATACTCATAAATAAGTGATTACAATATGGGAATGCACTTGCATTGAGGCACACTGCCTAGAGCTCACTGCTCAAAGATGAAGACTCACTTTCTTACAAAATGTTCAGATTAAAACCATCTGAGAGATTTGAACTGAGAGATTAGCATCTACAAATGCTTGATTACATTTCCAGTTAGGCTCAACAATCGAATTCTAGACCTTTTATCTAATTCTGCATCTTCTCTACTTTGCTCTGATTCGCAAGACAAATCATTTATGCACAACTGAAACTATGCATTGTCGCTCTTCTTCTCTTCTAATATCTACAATTTGCACCAACAAACTTCTGACACATATCAAAAATGATATAATCGATCAATTATATATATCCGCGACTAAGGATTAGTCACCCGTCTGTCGGCATCAAAAAGATATGAAAACATTTGCAAATTGTTAGCTCAATCTCTAGATAATTATTAATGTGCCCCAACCAAAGTCATTTATAGCATAGAAATGATCAACATCAACATGCACGAACACAAAAATTCTTAAACATTTTCTCCTCAAATATCCACAACATATTACATTCACCAAGTTGGCTTTTGTACTATTTAAATGGAGAATTAATCAACCAGATCTTCTAATTCGCACACGGATTGATACGAGCCACTAAGATTCAATAGCAAAAAAGATCATATACCAAACAACATTCCTTGAGATATGCAACACAAAAAGATAACGTAAAATTCGCATATGAATTGATGAACACAGTTTTATTAGATGCTTTGTTCTACCTGACAGTTAATAATAAAATTTCAATCTAACTTCCAGTATGAGAAATTATTGAAGTGTGGATCGAACCACTGACTAGGGTTTCCATCAATGAAAACATCAAATGAAATATGTAGTGTCTCTTGCCAACAATCTCCCCCTTTGGCATTGATGGCAACACTTAGAGAAAAATGACTAAGTGTCAGATCAGTACCAACATGAATTACATTGCCAACCTTCAAAAAAAAACTTTCAAAACATAAATCCCCCTGAGATGATTAAGGCATTTTTCACTATCCCATTCTTCCACTTTGACATCAATGGCAAAGGCAGGAATCCACATGCCAAAAATTTCAAAAACTGCTATGAACAAAAAATAGGCTTCTACAACTTACAGAAAATTAAACAGATCTGCAAAATTGTTCTTCAACAAGTTCAAACTTGTGCCCCAAGCTTTCTTGACTCTCCAAAATAACCACGTGACCATAGAGCAAGTAAGATTGCATCTTATCATTTTCAAGGTTTGTTGGATCATTGACCACTATAGCATCTTGTGCTTCCTTCAATGCACTCAACATTGTTTCCATCTTCAGACCAATTAGGCCTCTAAGCTCACATGATCTTTCCACAATTTTATCATTATCATGCTTCAAACTCTTTATCTTTTCAAGTAAGGATATGACTTGACCTTCTTGCTCTCCAACAGAGCCGGTTAGAAGATCGAATGCTTCAGAAAGATCAGCTAACTATTTCTCAAGATCCTTAATTTTATTTTCATTGTCCTCGGTAAATTTAGATAAAGATAAACATGACTTATAAATGTTCCCAATTTCAGACAATGCACTCTAAATATTCTTTACACAAGTATCTAACAGAGATTTATCATTAGCTATCATCCCTTTCAACCTACTGAACCTTTTATCATCAAACTCCTTTTGTGCCTTAGCCTCAATTGATTTCTCAAGAGACTCAAAATGAGTACTTACAAAGTTAATAAGTTTCTTCAGCTCACCAAAGGGAGAACCAAATGATCCTTAACATATGTAGGCATGATCTTCTTTAAAATATTGGATGCAAGACTCAGCATCTCACTATCTTCAATGTGGGATTTTAGAATTTCTTCCCTTTCTTTGTTCTGAGTGAATGAAGCTACCTTCATCTTTTGAATAAGGGACAGAGTGTCCAAATTAATAGGACCTTTTAATAGCTCACAATAAAATTCTTCCTATTGTTCTTCCAAGAACTCTTTAACTGCCTTAGCAGTGTTTCTTCCTTTCACAGGAACTTCCTTTACTTCAACTTTCGTTTCCTCAAACACTAACTCCTCAGCTACAGTTTCTTGCTTGGCTTCTAGAACCTCAACTTTTTCAACAAACACAAGCTTAGGAGCTTTAGTCTCCATAGGTACTTATGTATTATGCTCATCAAGAGGAATCTGAGTGTCCTCAAATGTATCTTCTTTTCCTTCTTCAGGTGAAACATCGATTATGTTCCTTAATAGGACTTCCTTTAGAATTCTTTCAATTTCTTTTGCTACCTCTTTAGTCTAACCAATCATAAGCTTGTTTACCCTTGTTTTTCTCTTGAAATATTTCTTAGAGCCATTCAAAATTTTCCTCATTTCCTCAATGGACATCACCAGACATAAATCTGCAAGAATTCATTCTCATCTGCTCATCTTCATTTTTAGCATTCACTCTTCTCATTTCCAAAACTTCATATAGTCCCTTAGGAAATTGGGACATGATCTCAATGAGATTCAAATACTTTATTATTGCTTCTTCAAGAATTCTTTGACTAGTATCATCAAAAGTATCATACCATTGACATAAAGGCTTAAGATTACCATCCTTGATTATGCCTTTCTCAACTTCTTCTATAGACATACCTAGTTTTTCTGTTTTCATCTTCTTCTTTGCTTTCTCTTCACCAGAGGACTTTTCCTTAGAGACAAATGATTCCTTTGAGCCTTTTTCCTTGAATTCTCTTATTTTTTCATGAGATTCAGTCTCTTCATCTTCAGAAATAGAAATATAAACTCTTGTTCTTTTGTCCTTCTTCCTTTTAAATTCTCTACTGGATGACTTGGCTTGATTTTTCACCGAACTTGACTTCTTTTCTGGAACGGAAGGAAGATTAGATCTTCTTGTAGATCTGGTTCGGGCAGAGGGTACTATCGAACTAGCAAACTCGGTTTTAGCTAGCTCTCCTACTTCATCTTGATCTCTCCTTTTTCTAGCTTCTCTTACAACTTCTGCAGATATGCCCATGGTCTTTGCAAAGGCTTCCACTTCTCTTCTTACTCTTCTGACTATAATAGGCTTCCTTAGTTGATTGTGCACCTGTATATCCTTCTCTACATAAGTATCAAACCTCTCTTCAGATGAATCCTGAGGTTTTCTCAACAAATGTTTAGCATACATTTCTAGAATGTGCTCTTCAACTTCATAGCCCATTGGCATAATCCACACTGTTCTAGGATCTACATCTTTCATCAAGAATTCATCAATATCAACCATAAATTAGATAGAGTCTTTGTACTTCTCCACAATAGATGTGAGAATCCTTTCTCTTGCCTACAGTTCATTCTGAAAGTTCTTGAAATAAACCCAGATAGCAGTATTCCTTGACTTGCTATCACCAAATCTGTTCAAGATATTTCTAATTTGAGTAGCTATAGGCTTATTACCTTTCCATTGAACTTTTCCATATCTTGGAACTTCATTCATAAAGTAACAGAACAAACATAACAGCAAATCACCATATTTGAAAGAATTTTTCTTGTCCTTTTTTATTTTGCCAAGATTTTCTATCAACTAACTTTTGAGCAGCTCACATAGATCGTACTCTACATTTTCCTTCACCATCTGATATGTCGCATAGATAGTTGTTCCGGATATAGAATTATCTTGGTTGGAATGATAGATTTTGTAACCCATGACTATAGATGCAAATTTGACATCCACATCAACAATATCATCAATTGTCATAGCTCTTTTATCGTACACTGAACCAGTTGCATTAGTAACTGTCTGATTCTTCACGGGCAAGTGCATCAAGATGGTTCCCAAAAAGGGGACTTAAGTGGACAGCTTTTTCCTGAAATCGGGAAATACTGACCTTGGATGTGAAATTGAGGATACTTAGACTCAAAATTTTGAGATGGAACAAAAAGAAGGATTCAAGTGCTCCGAGTCTACTTTCTAAACTACTAATTTATTTTGAAAATGATTGACATTAAGGGGTTCAAACAAAGGATGTACACAAATTGGTGTTGTTTTTGTCAGAAAAACATAACATAGCAACTCTTGTACGACCCTCGTACGGTGAACTTTTTTTTAGTATTTTTAAAATCGCAATGGTCAAAAGTTAGCTAACAGTATGTAGTTGATGCATGATTTTTCTGATAATTTTTTAATGAATATTTGATTTTTTACTAATTTGTGAAGTGGACATATCCTGAAAATAGAATTTTGGCCGTGCTACCCCTACAAATTTTGGAAACTAATTGATTTGTTTTTTTTTTAATTTTTTAATTTTGTAGAATGGAGTCTAGTTTCTAAAAATGTAATTTATTTGAAAAATTGATGAACGGTTAATTTATAACGAAAAAAATACCAAACACTGCTTTTTGGCAAAAAAAAGACATACAGATAAAATAAATTATGGATGAAAGACTTAACATTTTCAGAAAGTGATAAAAATTACATCATTGGATAGCTAAGAGATAACCCAACATTACCCATGTGCTCAATTTTTTCGATATTGAACCACGTGCAATCCTGACGGTGAGCACGAACTCGATTATGAGAAATATGGTGGATTTCTTAAAAACACATCTCTGGTCCTTGGGAATGCCCTCCAAACCTTTGGGTTGTAATTCCAAGGCAATACCAAGCTTAAAGTTCAGTAATTCTCAAAGCGCGATATAACGCGAGCGCACTATAACGCAAGCACGTTATAGCTCACTTTCACATGGTTTTTGCTTCTGCAGGGAACATGTCTACTAACCCATAACGCGAGTGCGTTATAACGCGCTCATGTTATGTGTTACTTTATGTTAAATGCTAATATATTAATGGATGCTGATATATTTTTATGTACATGTATGTAAGTATGCTTGTATGGATGTAAGATTATATGTACAAATGTATTATGCTTGTATGTATGCATTTATGTATGTCTTTAGACGAAGGGAGAATTTAGAGAGAGTCTAGAGAGATGGAGAGGGGGTCGAAGTGAGAGTTTAAGAGAGAGGGAGTGGGAGAGAAGGGGTTGGATTGAGGGGGACTTAGCTAGGTAGGGTGGGAGGGATAGAGGGAGGAGAGAGAGAGGGGGGTCGGAGAGAGAGAATTGATGGAGAGGGAGAGAGAGAGAGGGGGGTGGGAGAGAGAGAATTGAGGGAGAGGGAGAGAGAGAGAGACAAAGAGAAAGAGAGGGTTATGTAGGTAGGGTGTGAAAGGGAGAGACTTGAGAGTGTGAGAGGGAGAGACTTGAGAGATAGGTAGTGAGAGGGAGTGTGAGAGAGAGGGAGTGAGAGAGGGTGGTAGGGATTGATTGAACGAGAGGTACGCAGAAAGAGGGAGACGGTACATAGAGACAATTAGAGAGGGTGGGAGGGAGGAAAGGAGGGAGAGGTGAGATGTATAGATAGAGAGAAAGTGATAGGGGTTGAGGGTATAGGGTTGAGGGATTAGGATGGAGGACCTATAGGGTTGATGGTTTCTAAGGTAGTAGGGTTTAAGGTTTGAGGGTTGATGGAATAGGTTTGATGGTAGAGGGTATTTGGTTGAGGGTATAGGGTAGAAGGTTTTAGGTTTAAGCGTTTAGGGTTGAAGGGTTTGGGGTTAAGGGTTTAGGGTTAAGGGTTTACTTTGTTGAGGGTAGAGGGTTTAGGGTATAGCTTTGAGGGTATATGGTTGAAGGATTAGGTTCAGGGTCCAATGTAAGGGGTAGAGGGTTTAGGGTTTAAGGATTGAGGGTTGAGGGTTGAGAATTGAGGGTTGAGTGTTTAATGTATAGGGTAAAGGGAAGAGGGTTTAAGGGTTAAGGGTTGAAGATTGAGGGTTTAAGGTATAAGGTCGAGGGATTAGGGTTGAGGGTCCAATATATAGGGTAGAGGTAATAGGGGTTGAGAGATTAAGGGTTGAGGGATTAGGGTTTAGGGTAGAGAGTATTGGGTTGATGGTAGAGGTTAGAGGGTAGAGGGTAAAGGGTTTAACAGTTTAGGGTTTAAGGGGTTAGGGTTGAGGGTCGAGGGTTTAGGGTTGAGTATTTAAGGGTTTAAGAGTTGAGGGTTTAAGGGTCAAGAGGGTTGAGGGATTAGGGTAGAGAGTTTACTAAGTGGGTTTGAGGTTTGGGGGATTAGGGTTGAGGGTAGAGGGTAAAGGATTGGCGGTAGAGGGTAGAGGGTTTATGGGTTAGGGTTTAAGGGTTTAGGGTTTAGGGATGAGGGATTAATAGGTTATACAGTAGAGGTTATAAGAGTCGAGGGATTAGGGTTTAAGGGTTGAGGGTTGAAGGATTCATAGGGTATAGGGCTTGAGGGATTAAAGTTTCAGGGTTGAAGGTTGAGGGTTGAGGGATTAATAGGGTATAGGGGTTGAGGGATTAGGCTTTAATGGCTAAGGGTTGAGGGTTCAAGGATTAAGAGGGTATAGGGGTTGAGGGATTAGGGTTTAAGGATTGAGGGTTGAGGGATTAAGAAGGTATAGGGGTTGAGGTATTAGGGTTTAAGGGTTGAGGGATTAGGGTTTAGGAGTTGATGGTTGAGGGATTAAGAAGGTATAGTGGTTGAGGGATTAGTGTTTAAGGGTTGAGAGTTGAGGGTTCAAGGATTAAGAGGGTATAGGGATTGAGGGATTAGGGTTTAAGGGTTGAAGTATTAGGGTTTGAGGGTTGAGGGATTAAGAGAGTATAGGGGTTGATGGATTAGGGTTTAAGCATTGACAATTGAGGGTTGACGGATTATGAGGGTATAGGGTTTGAGGGATTAGGGTTTAAGGGCTTAGGGATTAGGGTTTAAGGGTTGAGGAATTAAGAGGGTATAGGGGTTGAGGGATTAGGGTTTAAGGGTTGAGGGTTCAGGGATTAAGAAGGTTGAGGGATTAAGAGGGTATAGGGATTGAGGGATTAGGGTTTGAGGGTTGAGAATTGAGGGTTGAGGGATTAAGAGGGTATAGGGGTTGAGGGATTAGGGTTTAAGGGTCGAGGGTTGAGGGATTAGGGTTTAAGGGTTGAAGGAAGAGGGTTGAGGGATTAAGAGGGTATAGGGGTTGAGGGATTAGGGTTTAAGGGTTGAGGGTTGAGAGTTGAGGGTTAACGGATTAACAGGGTATAGGGGTTGAGGGATTAGGGTTTA